>OY101447.1:105150984-105750984 GCA_956483635.1 Panzeria rudis
GTATGAAGTTTGACAAATGTTAGAACAAAATTATGTCTCGTGAAGACGGGGTGTAAGGCAAAATAAAAAGTGTAGACGATTCGTTGACTGTGTCACCAAAAAGCAGAATACGGATTTGCATAAGTTATATTGACGTATATAACAAAAATGTTTTTTGGGAAATTGAATTTAAAGTTTCAATATTTAATACAAAAAAATTTGCGTCGATAAAGTGGAACAATATTTTTGTCAGATATTATGCTTGAAGTTCTTAATCGATTTATGTACAAATATTAAAGTCCTGAACACGAATTTTTTAAGTTATAGCCATTTTCACCTCCGAAAAATTTTGCATTTTATTGTATACGCCACTTTTTGCGAAATATTTTTTAGTTTGTGGGATATACGTGAAAATAAGGTGATAAAACTTGCATTCATATATTACACAGTTGACCAGATCTATATGTATATATTTCGACGTTCTGAATCCGAGCCTGAGGTCTCTTTGCTTCATATACCTTTGAAATTTCGAGTAAATTGCGATTTGTAACGGTTACCGATCCAAACAGACATCAGATTCGGATTCAGGGCGTTGATATACATATAGGTGGGTGGGCCTGGTCAGATTTGCAGATCACTTTTTTTACCATGCATGGGGGCTACCAATAAAACTGGGCAAACCACACCCATTTTTTTCTATAACGGATCACTTATCAATAGACATTATATGTACCAAATTTCATTTCGATAGTTGCTCCGGAACGGGAGTTAAAAATTTTGGGCACCTAAAATTGCGAATAGTCACACTGTGATACAGTATGCAGATCGATAGACCTAACAAATTTAAACCAGGAAGAGAACTTATCTCATTTTTTTGATTTGCGATATACATGAAGTTTATTTTGGCACAACGAAATAGTTTTTATTTACATAAGTGACGATAACGCAAAATTTTTTTAATTGCAAATTTTTATACACTTTTTATTGTATATCCACAATTATGTTACATAAGATATTAGAACGCATTAAATTTTACTCAAAAGTGGATTTACAATAAAATGGCCTCGTAATATCTCAAAAGCCTGTGGATTGGGCAGATCGATAGATCTGTTAAATTTACCATGGGAAACGGTTTTATAATTTTTTTTTTGATTTTGTGATATACGTGAAGAGAACTTCGGCTCGACGAGATGTGTGGCGCACGCTCACGCGCCAAAATAAGTACATGAAAAAATACATACGCACACGAGTAAGTGCAAATTGTTGTGTGCTTACTTTTGGCACATGTGCCAATCAAATTGGCACTTGCACATGTGTGTGTGCTTTAAGATAGAAACTATATGGCACTTGCATGTGCACATGTGCCAAATTTAGGCACATGTGCATCACACTCATATGCAAATCTGTACACTGCCAAAAAGTCATCAAACTTGTCGACAAAAGTGGTGACTTGGAGACACTTGGCCCCTGGCTTCCTTCACGGTAGTTATTGAAGGATATAAATAAACACGTGTGGATTTGTTTCAGTTGAAGTTATCATCCACTGTGGCGTATGATTGACCTAAAAACAGGTGTTGCCTGGCCTTTTATTACACACATACATTGTCATATCTACTCGCACTTAGATCGGCAGCACGTGTAGTTAATGTATCTTATTTACATATAATTAATAGATTTTTAATAGCTTATTTATTTTATTAATGAATGCTGGTACATGCAAATATGTTTAACGACAATCATGTTTATTATACACAATCGGTTCGGATCTTAATTATTTGTATGCTGTTACATATGTATGTTTGTACATATACAGGGATGGATAAAATACATGCTTTGCTGTAATTAAAATACAAATTACAAAATGCTTTTTCGCATGTATTTAAAATACTAAATACTTTCAGGTCGAGTATTTAATATATAAATACATATTACAGTATTTTAGTAAATTGTATTTAAAATGCAAAATAAAAATTAACAAATACATTAAGAGTTATAGTCGAGTCAATGAAGACGTAAAACATGCAATATTTGGAAGTCCTCCGCTCCGGTTTTAATGATTTTTTTAATTTGTATTTTTATATTAGTTAAAATCAGAAACGTTTTAAAGCGGGGACATAATTTTTAAATTAAAAAAAATAAGTATGGTTTTGTATAGAATATCCGTTTTAATGCAACACTTATTCCACAATTAGTGGTAATAAGTATGGAACTTCTAAACTACCCAGTAAAAAAAAATGGTTTCCAATAAAGCAGGTTTCTACTATTATGGAGTAAAAATAGCGCAGACAAACCTGCTGATATCGCTGCTGATTTTTCTATGGTGAGTTCCCTGTTTGGATTACTACATTTTTGCTCATAAAAGCGCTTTTGAAGCGCTGAAAATCATCAACATTTTCAGCACTAAAACTGAAAATATGTGAAAAAATGGTTCGCTGTGGATTGGCAGCGTTAACGTGATCTTGAATTTTTATTATTTCGTAATTTTATTTGGTTTTATTAATTTAATATTTTTACTCACCGTATGTTATTTTAACTTCATTTTAACGTACCAACCACTCAGCCAAAGACACTGAAGCAAAACGGCACCAAGAAACTGAAATAAACTTACTATTATTTCTCTTCACAGAAAAAAATAAGTTTCGTTTTTGATAACAAAAATCCCGGTATTCAATAATTTTTTTTCAAATTTCCTGTGATAAAGAATTCCCCTATATTGATAACAAAATTATTTCAAAATAAAAATATATATATAAATTAAAAAAATGTTGACATGGCTGGAATACGAACCCGGGCTTTCCGGACGTAAAGCATACACTCTCTAGCTGAGCCATATCCCATTTATTTTTTATGGGATACAACTTGTTTTAAGTACTTATGTATAAAAAGAAAAGAAATAACCGGCATGGAAAAGAAATACTTACAACGAAATATTTTATTATGTTAAAGATAAATGTTATTGAAATTCATATTTTTTTTAATAACATGGTCTTATTGAATATAATTCTTGTCTATTTTTTTCTGTCTTACTATTCTTTCCTGCATTGGATCAGCACAACAAGAGCACATTTTTTTATATCTTGTGTACGAAGCTTTTATATAAGTAAAAAGCTTATATGTTTTTTTTATTCATACTACCCATTGGATGTGTGTACAATTGCTAACTTTCTCGCCTTAAAACTTGCATTGTTGCGGCGCTATGAAATCAGCTCCTGAACAAGCTCATATATTAAAGCGAATTAATGGATTTGTATAAAAATTTAAATAGCTGCGGAAGATGATCCAGAAAAGCATTGTGCGCTGTAACTTTCGCAAATACTCGTACTAACCGATTTGTAAAATTTTAAGCGCATTGAATTTCGCTAGACACGATAAAGATAAAATGTGTTAACAATTGTTTTTGTATATTTTATAGTTTTAGAGATATTTCAGTTCGAAATTAAAATTTAAACTTTCTTTCCTAGACTTTTTTTTGGGTTTTTTGGTTGTCACTTTTTTATTAAGCATCTGATTTTAATTTATAGCACACCATTAAATTGCTAAAAAAAAAATTCTAAGTAAGCACACGGAACAAAGCTTTGAAATATTTTTGAAAAAAGAATTTGCAAAATTTATTTCTAATGTAAATATCGAAAAAAAAATTTTTTTAAATTAAAAAATTATTTTCTCGCTTTTAAACGTTTCTGCATTTAAATAATATAAAAAATAATATTAAAAAAACATCAAAATCGAAGCTGTGTCTGAGGATTTCCAAGTAAAAAATAATAATAAGTAAAAGAAGTAGAAATATTTCATGATCACTAGCTTTTCAAATGTAGCATCAAACAGTCTCCTACTGGGGAATAATTACTGTTGCTCCCGTTGCTCTTACAAAATTGACAAACTAAATGATGATACGAACAATAGTTTGGACGAATCCAAGAGTGTACTCGGGACCCCTTACAACCGGAAAACTAAATGATACGATCTACAATTATTACGAGCGCAAGAGTTTATTAGTGAGCTCTTACAATAGGCAGACTAAATGATACGAACTACGGTTAGTACGGGTGCCAGAGTATATTCGGGAGCTCTTACAATCGGCAAAGTAAATGATTCGAACTACGGTTAGTACGAGTGCAAGATTGTATTCGGGAGCCCTTACAATCGCCAAACTAAATTCAAGTACTACGTTATACCAACACAGGAACAGGAATCGATAAAGCAGTCGGACGACAGTTCAAGTAGCTGCCTTGCAACTATCATTCGTGCGGTATCGTTAATTACTCGCCGGTTCTGTACAAATCTTTGTGCTATATGCATATTATAGCCCAATTCATTATCTCGATATAACGTTGCATCTATAGACGGAAAGCATCTATAGACGAATTGCATTAGTGAGTTTCGAGGTTCTTGTCTTGGCTGCAAGAAATTGGAAATAAGGTACTGTCAAGTGAAAAACCATAATAGTTTAAAAAATAGTTTGGCCTGAATTTTTATTTCAACTTATAATTATTCTAATGTGGCAATTCAAACAATTATTTTATTGGACGCAATAATTTTTCATTTTCAGAGAAATATATTCTAAACTTTTTAGCGAATACAAAACAAAGACGTCAATCAGAAATTAGTCGGAAAACGTGTAAAGCCGACATAGTGAATTGGGGTCTTAATTTATTAACTATGCATGGTGGTCGCTACACTATATAGGGGGGTATGTACTCCCTATATACGTTTGTAATTGTAGGGTATTCTAGTTGTATTTTGTATATATCTGTAACCCCACGTTACAACCCTTAAACATATTTTATTTTTATTGATTTATGAAATATTACAATTACAAATTATATCATAATTTAATTTTGAGCAAAAATATTAAAAAAGAGCTGCTTCACTTATTGTAGCGAAAAGACCAGAATCTTAGGTGGGAATCGAACTTATTTCTGGCGTTCGTCGGTATTGTAGCAGAATATCGTCCAAGTGAATAAACTAATAAATTACACAGCTTAAACAAATGAATGTCTCTACTTGACACTAGAAGCGCTGCAACACTACTATACAAAATGCAACAAAAAACGGAATAGCAGAGTTGTAAATGAATAAAGTTTTTTATCCCTCTCACCACCTGTTCTCTCTACGTGCTCCTTTTCCCAAAGAAAGTAGCACATTATTTAATTAACTGGTAAGCATTAAAGCATTAAATCTCTTAAACAAATTTAATTTTAAGCTTTTATGTCTTTAACTATTTATAGTAGACTTTCATGACAAATATCTTTGTTAAACATTTCAGGCTCTTATATTCCTATTTAGGGGTACATATTTTCCTGTCTTTAAAGACAGGGATAAAGAGCATATTATCGGTGTAAATTCACTTATGCAAGAAAACCCTAAAAAAAATTAAAAACTGCCCAGTCACATGTAACTTGAGTACAAATTGTATCGCGCTTACCGCAAAATTTAACATGAAAATAAAGATCTGTTTTTTATTCTACAGTTTCATATACCAAAAACTGAAAATGTTTGGTGCACTAAAAAATATAGCTAACTTGATAGTATGTATCCAAGCAAATATTTGTGACGTTATTCGCTAATGCTTAATACTATTTTAATTTAAATACATAAGTTTGTTTGTTTTTTAGAAAAGAAAACTATTTGTATACCAATGTAAGGTTAGTTTGAAGTAAAGCAATTTGACATCATTAACTGAAATTCGACAAAACCGAAATACGGTGGTCATGAACTTAAATACAAAGACCTTAAAGAAGGTTTAATTGAGAGGAAGAAATTAAAAATTAATTATTAATATATTTTACTATTAGTCATTCCTTATACTATTATTATAATTACTATAACTGAAAACTTGTTTTTTAAGGGTCTTTATATTGTTGCTATTGCTCAGAATGGTTCTTGTCTTTAGTTTTAATTGTAAATTCTTGTATTATTATATAAATATTGTTTATTATTTGATCTACACGTGTTTATTAAGCTTTTTTTCATAATTTAGTAGTTCAATATATATACATATAAATATGTATGTAGTAAGTAGTTCAATATACATACATATACTATAAGGTTACGTGGCCTATAAAGATTCATTTTTACTTTAATGTATTGAAATTCTTTGGTTTATTAATTATTAATGAAATGACAACATATCGCTAACTCAAAATACGGATGTCGTACGTAGCAAAACTTAGCATATTAGGAGACGGCTTTTAATGTTTGCCACCAAATATATTGAAAATGGCCCAGTGGATTCTCCTCAGTGTATGATTGAATATAAATGAGTCGTTGGTTTTCATCGGCATGAGTCAAATTTACTATAATTATAATTACACAGCCGTTATTAGTTTTTTGCTTCAGAGTACATGGCGTGTGATATATTATTTTCACAACAAGTTATTTTCTTACCTATTTTCTTTGAGCATACGACAAAAAGCATAATAATGGAAATATTTAATTCGCTAATGGAAAATTGATTAATTTTTTGATAAAATTTCTACGAACTTTTTGTGGAAATCAATGTACAGTTTATTAATTAATAAAAAAAATAATAAAATGCATAATTTTGTGACGTACAAATAAATGCATACTGGATACCTGAGAAAATATAAAGTTGGGGAAGAAACTGATAACACCATTAGAAAGAGCGTGTGAAGTTTACTATTGAATATATAATAATATCAAAATCGTACATTTTAAGATACGGCATCCGTATGTGGTGGTAGCAACATTTCTTATAAATAAAAACTGAATGCATAAAAATATTAAAACAGGATATCGATCATTTACTTTGTATTTCTTCGAATGTTGTTACCATTCCCCTGATATTCAAAATAAAAATAATACCCATCAAAAAAGTTAGAAGTTGTTCCAAAGCGTTACCATTTTCATTGCATACCATTCACTACAGTTAAAGAAGTTAACATTCTAAGGCACCACTGTGAATAAAGGTAATAAGTTGGAATAAAAGTAATAGTTCTGTATATTTGTAGTTTGAGATCCGATTACAAAACGATGTGGGTTAAGATCATAGAAGAAAACATAAGCTTTAATAATGTTGAAATTTTGACTACCTTGTTGAAACAGGCGTTGTGCTAAAGGGTGTAAAATTTGACTACCTCGGGCAAGAAAAACCGTGTCGGCTTCATAGCTTTTGCAAATATTATTAGATTAGCTTAGTGTAAAGTTGATAAATAGATAAAGAAACTAGTTTATTTTATTAAGATAATCATTTTTAATATTTTCAAAGAAATTTTGTTTTGAATTTAAACATATTGGTTTTTGGCCTGGACTTTGTTCTATATTTCATCAATATTTCCGGTAATAGCATTGCCAAAATTTTAGAAAATTATTTTAAGACTTTTAACACCATTCTTGACAACATGGAGAAAACAATTTTTAGTTATCTCAATCCATATATTCGTGAAAAGGAATCAAATCAAGACATTGAAATGAGAGTGAAAAATTTTTAAATTTTGACAAAAGTAGAACTTAATTTTTCGACGTTTTTTTAAAATTTTTTTAAAAATTACATTTTTTATTTTCAATATTTCAAAAGAATAGATTTCAAAAATAACTATAGTGCGATTCTCTACTCAATTTTAACAATAGTTGTCATTGTTAAATAATTTAAAAAGCAAAATCTCGATTTTGCTACTCTGTAACATTTTTAACAATATTTGTTGTTGTTAAACTAACAACAATAATTTTTCTATTGTTAATGAATAGACAATGAGTCAGTGGTTCAGCAGTACCACGTACTTTATGCCAACAATTAAAGTTAAATTTCTGAAGATTTATACAAATATATAAAACATTTACGTTTAAATAACAATATTTGCATTACTTAAACATATAATTTAACAATTATTTTACACAAATAACGAAAATAATTTAAAAAAAAATGTGGGTATACTTGTTTGGCAGTTACCAATTCACTTATTTTTATTATATTCCTCTTTGTGCTTTTCGTTTATTTTAACAGAGATGCCCCATGATGTCAGATTTAACAATGTTGTTAAATCTGTTTTTAGACTATTATACAAGCTGTTTGACGTCTACACAAAATGCTATCCTGATATAATGTGGTGTTATTGCTTTTTTTAAACTCATTAGATCAGGGTTTCATTTTCTACAGAAGTCGAAAGCTATAACCAGAAGGCACGAATCTTAAGATCGTTAGTGCAAACAACATAAGAAGTTTAAAATATATCAACTGTTGTTATTGTTAAAAGTTACAGAATCTCACTACTGTAGTTATTGTATTTCAAGAAATTTTTTATTTGATATATTGTCATAATTTTATTTTAAATGAAGTTTACTGACGATTTGGTGAAGCACCAATAAAATGCATATAGACAATGCTTATTTGTATTCGTATTTATATCTATTAAATATATGCTTTTCTAATACAACAAGACATAATATCTTATAAATTACAATATTAGAATCAGACAAGTTACATAATGTGTTTGACAGAAATTGAACATTAACTAAAAATAGCTATAATATATAATAACAAAATTTGTGTTAGGGTAAATTACGATATGATTGAAATGGTAAATTTTAAAATTTAATTGCGTTGCTAGGATTTTGCAAATTGGGAGAAAGTTGGTTCCAGAGACGAATTGTTAATATATAAAACTGTCTCTCAGATGCCGTGTCTTTATGCCGAAATTTGATAGTGCCGTTTGCTCTCGATCAGAGAAACAAGCCGATCGGCTCAAAGCCGGCTTAAGAGCCGACGCCGACTTTCAATCTAACTTCAAGCCGCCGCCGATCTATGCGGCTAGCCTCGGCTCAAAATTGCAGCCGGCAAATTGATTTTTTAGTTGCAAATTTGTACTACATATTACAAATTATGTGAAAGTCGTCAGGTGTTCGAAAAATTTTATATAAAAATTTGTTTAAAAAAACTTACAAAAAGAAAATGTAATAAAATTTCGTAATAAAGAAGTTCAGCATTAAAAAGTGCAATTGATTATATACATTTTATCGCGAAATATTCGCGAAATTCGCGAAATACAAAACCAGCCACTGTCAGCCGGCTCAAGCCGGCTATGAGCCGCCGCCGAGTATTTTTGCTTAAGTCGCCGCCGCCGAGTATTTTTGCTTAAGTCGCCGCCGCCGAATTTTTAAGGCGGCTTGTTTCTCTGCTCTTAATGATCTTGTGAACTGTAAGCGGTCATAAAGGTATTTTTGCTTTTTTGTCATGATAATTTTATGTAGCAGGACAAGGTCTTTAAGCATTAAATAATTATTAAATGTTATATTAAAAATACGATTGGAGTAATGAGGAACAGAGAAACAAGCCGAGCGGCTCAAAGCCAGCTTAAGAGTCGCCGCCAAAATTGCAGCCGGCCAATTGTTTTTTTAGTTGCAAATTTGTACTACATATTACAAATTATGTGAAAGTCGTCAGGGGTTCGAAAAATTTTGAATAATTTTTTTTTTAAAAAGAATTATGAAAAGAAAATTTTATAAAATTTCGTAATAAAGAAGTTAACATTAAAAAGTGAAATTGATTATATACATTTCATCGCGAAATATTCGCGAAATTTGTAAGCAGCCCCTTTCAGCCGGCTCAAGCCGGCTATGAGCCGCCGTCGAGTATTTTTTCCTAAGCCGCCGCCGCCGCCGCCGCCGACTTTTTAAGACGGCTTGTTTCTCTGATGAGGAATGTAATCAAACCTGTTTAGACCATAAATGTAGCGTATAACGTTAAACACCAGCAAATAAATTTCATATAAATATTATAAAATATTTTTTAAAACTACCAAAACCAGTAGTGACAGTCTGTAACTTTTAACAATAACAACAGGTGCGATATTGTCAACTTCCTAAGTTGCTTGCACTAACGATTCTACGATTCTGTGACGTTCTGTGGCATCTCTGCTAAAATAAAAGAAAAGCACAAAGAGGAATATTACAAAAAAAAAATGAATTTATGATTGCCAAACAGTGTACAGAAAATTTGTTTCATTAATTTCTTTATTTTCGAGCAATAAATGTTAAATTAATAGGCAGATTTTGTAAAAAACTTCGTTTCTAAACGTTTAAAATTTCTATGAAGAGTACGCAAATACGTTTCAAAAAATGTTTTTTTCCATACAAATTTCAAAACATTCGACCATGTCACAGAGTTCAATTCCGTTCAGAAACGGAATTCCACCTACCACATTTTTGTAGCAGCTGGTGTCTAAAAAGAAAACTATAATACTTTGAGATACTTATGTGTGAAAATAGTTTTAAATTTAAATTTTTAAAGAAAAGTCAAATTTAAAAGTACTCACGCACGAGTTTAATGGTTATGTGCTGCGCTGCCCTCCATTTTTATTTGTCAGAGCAATTTTTATTTTTCATGTTATGTGTGTATTTTATTTTAATTTATATTATTTCTTCAACTTTTAATTGATATTATGGAATACGAAATAAAATTTTATTAACGCAACCCATTCATGTGTAAAATCAAAATTAGTAACTTACAATTCAAGCAATATACAACAAAATACTAACTATATCAATATTAAATCAAAAATTTCATTTATCAATGTCACAATTATATTTAAATTAAATGATTTGTAAGCAATTATTCTCAGCCCTTAATGTAACAACCATAAAAAAAGGAATTTATTTATACCTTGAGTACCTAAAGACACGCAAGCTCGTCCTTATAACTTCAGTATAGGTTTTTAATTGTTAAATTTGTTGTTTTTATCATGAGTTAATGTTGTAAGCTAACAATATTATGTATAACAAAAAAATGGTATGAAGTTAGCATTAGTGACGAAATCGAACTGGCTCTTAAAGAGGTTTTTCATACAATGTAACATCAACCCGCAGACATGCCTTACTACTAACAATTATACGGTCACTATAAGTGTTCCCAGTAAAAAAAGAGCTTTCAAGGAATTCCATAAGATCCTGGACTTGTGATCTAGAAGTGTGCGTGCAAATGATAATGATTGCTAGTGGTTTTACATTAGTTTGTCATTGCAAGAAGTTCTGTTTTTTTGTGTGCATACTCATTAATATAATAAATTCATAGCATTTAATTCATTTGTTTAAAAAACTAAGAAACATCGTAAGTACTTGAAAAAAATTTTAAATTACCTTCAATTTCAAAATAAACCGGAACTTGGCCTGTCGGACTACCTTGCGCCTAGATGTATAATTAATTATCTGGATGTTAGTTATAATCACTTACTTAGAAGTAGAAAATGGCCACTTAATAATACTCTGGAAATACAAAAAAAGAAAAATAGATCGCCTAAAACTACTAGCAATTTTTGCACTTGGTTGGTATGAATTTAATAATATAACATTTTACACTAATCTCATAAAATTATCGTTTCTGTATTTTATTTCAATTTAAATTTGCTAACTCGAAAAGACAGATTTTCGATTTATCTGTTGCCTTTAATTCACATAAAGTTTTTTGTTCTATCTTCTTTCTATTTAAATCTACTTAATTAATTTTATTTACAGATTAAGGACATTTAATCAAAATTACACACTTCAACCGTCAGATAATATTGATGAAATAATTATTGAAATATTAGGCGTAAATACATAAAAGCTCTTTACCAAAAAACAACAAGTACCACGTTCTTGGCAACGAATTGTGCGGCAAAATCAACATTTGAATTTTGACACCAAAAAACCATATTCGTAATCGTTATTCGAAAGAGTATTTGTATAGCGGTTAATAATGTGGTTAGTATTGCAAATAAACTTCTACGTTTGTCCTTAGACACATTTATACATCCAAACATACAATCAAATAAAATTAAGTAGACTGAAATAATTGCGGCTAAGCTGCGGTTTTGGCGATGTTTTATGAAATGTTTTATAATAATTAGATGTCAATTAATATTCCGTGTATAATTAGTGATTTAATTATTTAATAAACTATTTAGGTACAATCGTGAAAAGTCCTTTTCGAACAAAATTCCAATAAATAAATAAATGATCACATATGTAAAACTAATTTTTTAAAATACAAAGAAAAAATTATGATAGCTTTCTTTTAAAACTGAGTTTATATCTTTATTATTGTCTAAGTTTTGTTTGATAAATAATTTTGTTTGACTTATTATTTTATTTAATTTTGCTACCGCCAATATTGGCAACCTGATAAAATGATGAAATTCTTTGATTTATTTTTTAAATTGCTGTAAAACATTTTTTGATTGAAACAATTTGTTTATTGAAAAAATCAGAATTTTTTCAAACAAATTGTTACAAATTTTTGCATAGGAATTCACAAATTTCTTTATATGACCTAAATTGAACAAATTTATATATGCTTCAGGGAATTTGGTGTTTGAAGTGAAAAATTATTTTTTCTGTGTTAGTCTCATTCACAGTGTACGCGTGCTGATGTTGAAAATATCCTATGCACGAGTGCATAGGGAATCAGGAGTTTGACCACAAATGATTTAAATGGTAATTGTTTTAAAATTATCTTAGTAGTTAATTGTGTAATTATTTTCTTGTGAATCGGGATTTAATGTCATAATCTTTAAGGAAGATCATAAGATAAGCAAGATAGCAAAAACCCACATCGCATATAATCATGCGGAATATTAGTTTCAAGTGTTCTTAAGTTACTAATCCTTTGATTTATAAGAAGAGATTACATCTCCTAACTAGTTCAAAGGAGTGAAAAATCACGTTTTCTCTAAAGAAAAATGTTAAAAAAAATTTTTTTTTCGTCTAAATAAACAGAATAAAAAGCTGTGTATAAAGTGAAACTTCGTTATAACGAAAAACTCTATATAACAATTTTTTTAATGCCCTAAAAAGACTTCTTTATTGTAAAGTTTTTCATACAAAAATGTACTATAGCTATAACCAAGAAATTCTGAGCTATCAAGTCTCAAGCGAAATATTCATTCAAGATCCTATATACAACAACGAATTTCAAATGTGTTTGCAAGTGCATATGTAAAGCCGCTCTATATAGCGAAATATTCATTCACACAATGAAGTCAGGATAAAAACGTAAAGTTATAACGAGTTTTTATTGTGTTCCCCCAAAACTCGTTATATCAATACATATACATATGCATATTATACAACGAATCAATAGCTATAACGAAGTATTTTTCGAACCCCTTCAGATTCGTTATATCGAAGCTTCACTGTACACACTAAAAAGTTTAACTTAATTATGATCAACAAGTTCTAGTATTATTATTAATAGTATTATTTATTTGTTGTTGTATATCATAATAAAAACCAAATTGAAACCAAAATATTTACTGCTGCGGATAAAATAATTGTCTAAAACTATATTTTCAAAATCAGTAAAAGAACTTATAAATTCAAACACATATTTTACAGAAAGCAGATAATGGAAAAATTTTTGTAAAATCAAACAATACATTTACTGAAAATAAAACGACATCGAGCAAAATTTATGGAAATTTTTTGAGTTAGGTATGGGTATATATTAGACTGTCCCTTATTTTTGGAGTTTTAAATGCGCTCATAATTCATTGCGCATAACTTCGTAATTTTACAGACATTATTTATGAAATAAATTACATCGTACTAACAATCAAGAAAATAATATGCAAGTTGAAAATAAAATACATTTCGTCAGGTCATATCGCAGTATGCGCGCAATTTGTGTGAACTTAATTAAAACATAACGAAAGTATTTAGAGGGTACCGTCAAAGAAAAAATCCATACGCGGAAAATGAGATGTAAATTAAACATAAATACTTTATGTATATCCACTAAAATGCTCTTATTTCTCGAATTTAATGTTATTTTTTGACGGTACCCTCTAAATGCTTTCGTTATGACGCAGTATTCGGTGTTAAAAAATATTGGCCCTTTTGGTGAACGTTGACCCGACGCGATGTGTTTTAATTAATTACATGACCTGACGAAATGTATTTTATTTTCAACTTGGATCTGGTTTTCTTGGTTGTTAGTACGATGTAATTTATTTCATAAGTAATGTCTGTAAAATTACGGAGTAAAGAACGCATTTAAAACTCCAAATATAAGGGACAGTCTAGTATATATATATTTTGAATACCTCCCCCCTCTTTCAGAATCTTAATCCTGTTTCGCTAAATCATTTCTGGTTTCTATGCTGGATATCAAAAATTTTAATACACTTTTGTAAAATTTTTTTTCAATTATAAAAATATAAAACAGAAATCCAGTAAAAATCTTCCATAAATATCTAATAACATTTATACGCTTTTTTTCTAATAAAATTTATACGCTTATTTTCAACAAACAGTAGGAAATTTCATCTCAAAAACAAATGAATCAATACACAGCAGTTAGTATACACATGCAGCTCAAAAGCTTTTTTTTTTTAAATTAATTTCAAAAAGTGGCTAATGCAGCACAAAATAAGATTTTTACGTTAAATAAAAATACTGCATTCATGAAAGTTCACAAAAAGTTACAGTTTTCTTCAAAACATATCCCGCAAGCAGTGGTGAAAATACAAAAAATCTATTGGGTGTATTTTGAGAAAATTTCATGTAATTCTTTAAATTTACATTAATTCAAATAATGAACAAAAAACCCGAAATAATAGTTTTCATGCTTATACCTAATCAGGCGCGGATACAAGGGGGAGGGGATATCCCCCCCCTAAAACGAGTAAATTTCTATAGAGTTTCTAAAAGCAGTTGGGAAAAGTAGTATGTTTTACTTAGAAGTTCCCCCCCAAAAAAGCTCAAGCTGGATCCGCGGCTGTACCTAATTAGTTCAGAGCTTTTTTGGCATTATTTTGAAGACAACTAAAATTAATTTGAATCATAATACAAAAAAAAACGTTGAGTTTGCTCGTCACAATAGAGGCCTACACAGAAAAAAAATATCATCAAACTGCAACTAACAATTTCAATTGTTAATATGTAATTTAAAATCAAACATATATTTTGTTAATACAACAAATTTAGTTGTTGATACGACAAACACAGACATTTTTTTCAACAAACTGAACTAACCAAATTTTTTGTTATGTATTTTGAAAAAAATTAACAATCACCATTGCTGATATAACAAATGAACACACACACGTAGATGAAACAAAGCAAAACACGTTTTGTGTGTATTCATTATTTGCGTATCTGATAACGAATTGCTCTGTAGCTGAGAGGTAAGAACGTTAGTCTATTAGTTCACAGGTCGCCGGTTCGATTCCGCCCAAAGACATTTAGTGTTTTTCGCAGACAAGCAAAAAGTCGCTTCGAGGATTGTGTATAAAAAAATATTGTTAATACAACAGCTATGATAGTTAAAATTTGTTCGGAAAATCAACAATTCATATTGTTGATATAACAATAATCGTAATTGAAATAAGTTTGAAATCAACAAAAAAAATTTTAAATTTTTTTTTCTGAGTTTCCTTTAACTTACAATTTCGTTATTGTATTTACAAAATTCGTTGTAGGTTCAAAATCAATTAATTATTTAATTGATATAACAAAAAAATGAATTGTATTTACAAAATTTTTGAAATCGGATCGCTAGTTTCAAAGATATAGATTTATACTCCTTTCCTTACAATTAAAACCACTGTGCACCAGCTGAAAACTAAAAATTTGTGCAGAAGTAACGTAGTGAAATTTTTCTTTTGTCCGTAAAGTAAAAAAATATATGTTTATATTAGGGATGTAACGAATACCGATACCGATACCGATATATCGGCGATACTTCAGATTTTCCGATACATCGGTATCGGCGATATTTTACTGCCGATACGACGATACTTTTAATAAAATTTTCAGAGTTTTTTTTAACAAATAATTTATTTTTGTTCGATTTTACCATGAATTAAATACACTTCGTTATTTTTTAAATCTTATTAATATCAATTTTAAAAATTAATAATATTTTATGCTGTTATTTTGCAAAAAAATTATTTATTTTTTTTTTAATTTTACCATGAATTGAAATTCAAGCCGTTGTTTTTTAAATCTTATTCCAGCAAAAAAGAGATACTCCAAAGAAGTCATGAAAATGTAGAACTCGCGATCTGGAAGTATTGCAAATTTTGGTAATTTCTAATTAGTTTTACATATCCTTGCCCTTGCAAGAAGTTCTGTTTTTCGATTACCAATCACCGAATCGGAAGCGATGCTAGGAAAAATTTTTTTTCGGTATTCTATAATGATTTTTCCTTAAGGAAAAAGGATAAAAAAGTACCCATTTTCACAATTTTTTTATGCGAATTTAAACTCAGAACTGTATTTTCATGTAAATTTAAGTGAATAAATATAAACTTAGAAGTCTTTTAATAATTAAGCTATTAAGTTATTTAGAAGAATGTTAGTTGATAAATGTCCTTTAAAAAAAATCGATTTTTTAAAAAGCATGGCGAGTATTTTTTTTAAATTATAAAGGAATTAAACAATTTTTCTGCTTTTCTACTAATTATCTGAATATTTTTAATATAATTGAGTTATGAATTTTTAGTCGAACTGTATGGTTTTATCCAAAGTTATTAAATTAGTTTGGCTTAAGTTCATTTTTAATTTAATCATTCGATCAAATTATTTTTTATTTAAGAAAGAAATTCTAAAGCATGTAAATATTGAACATTCAAAGAAAAATTTGGCTGTACGGAAGGTTGAACTGACAGCTGTTTCGTGACCACCAAGTCTTCTCATCAGAGTCCTTTACCCACACTACCACTGACAGTGGCAACAACACTGTAGCGAAAATCCTACTAATATTAGTAAGCTCAATTAACACACTGTCGTTATCTTGTGGCGAGTCGCACCTTATTGAACTTTGTCTAAATATTCGGAACTTCACTAACTGTCTTTTCTTAGCATGTTCAACTATTTTAAGCTTTTTGCATTTCAGTCTTACCAGCATGGAATATCGTCGATATTCTCAATGCTGGGATTTTATTGAATGTTTATTTGGCCAAAGTTTTTGGAACAGTACACATTCATGTTTAGCTAAGTGCCTTTAGAGTTTTAATAATTGAGTTATGAATTTTTAGTCGAACTGTATGGTTTTATCCAAAGTTATTAAATTAGTTTGGCTTAAGTTCATTTTTAATTTAATCATTCGATCAAATTATTTTTTATTTAAGAAAGAAATTCTAAAGCATGTAAATATTGAACATTCAAACACACTGTCGCCACAAGATGGCGACAGTGTGTTAATTGAGCTTACTAATATTAGTAGGATTTTCGCTACAGTGTTGTTGCCACTGTCAGTGGTAGTGTGGGTAAAGGACTCTGATGAGTAGACTTGGTGGTCACGAAACAAAGGTTGAACTGAGAACCTTCCGTACAGCCAAATTTTTCTTTGAATGTTCAATATTTACATGCTTTAGAATTTCTTTCTTAAATAAAAAATAATTTGATCGAATGATTAAATTAAAAATGAACTTAAGCCAAACTAATTTAATATTTTTAATATAGATTTGTTGGAACCAAATAAAATGTAGCTCCTTAAAAATTACTTCCAATGTTTTATCAATTTTAAATATTCTCTCTTATAATGTAATTTTGTATAATAAAAAATTGCACTTGAGTTTTGTTAATCTAAACTTGAACTCAATTTCAATATTCGTATCGGTATCGGAATCGGTATCGGCGATATTTATTTTAAATATCGGTATCGGTATCGGATCGGCAAAACGGCGTATCGTTACATCCCTAGTTTATATGATAACATCCGATTTTGAGAGTTTATTCAAATTTTCGAAAAGAAGAAAAATCATGTACTCAACTAGCTCTACTACTAGCTTTACTGTCGTTTTTGAAATTAAAAAATATATCAAAAAAAAATTGAGAATGAGAGAGGTATTAGTTAAACATATAAAACTCCACTGCCTTGTTTACAAAATATTAAAATTGATTTTAATGCATTAGTTTTATGAAAATTTTGACTTAAAACACACTTAAAACGTATTTTATTTTTTATAAATCCAATATCTTATTCCAAGAACTTTTCCTTTATCGCCTTCTTTACAATAATACTTTTCATATTTCAAAAAGTACTTAAAGGGAATTTCTTCAAAATAATATTTTCCCTTGTTACAGAAGTGTGTCTTTCTGATTTTTACGTCGTTACTTATAGCTGTTTTACACTATCTCACAAGCCGTTCGACTTCTGTAGAAAATGCAACCCTAATCTAATGAGTTTACGGAAAGTTTTAAAAAAGCAATAACAACACATTATATCAGGGTAGCATTTTGTACAGAAGTCGAACAGCTTGTATAATAGTCTAAAAACAGCTTTAATAATACTACTTTCAAAACCATTATGTTCTTTTGAGATTTATGTGTTACACCACAACGCAATTAAAATTTATTCTTCTTTATTTTGGGCTTAATATTCATATATTTTGAATTTGTAGTTAGAGAACTAAAGAAACACATGGCCATACTAAAAAGCCTGAAACAAATAAATGAATAAATTCTTGTGGCTCATTGATTGTCTGGCTGACGTTAATTATAAACGAATTAGAAAGGAGATAGACTAAAAAAGCATTTGGAAAGTTAAGACGAAATAGTCAAATAATCGTATAGTCGTTATAGACAATGTAAAAGTAGAATATTTAAAGCAATTGCTTTGCCCTAAATCTAAACCAAAAAGGAAAATGTAATTTCCAAAAAACACATGCCATTTGCTTCTGTACGAAAACAAAAAACAGCCATTCGAAATGGTGTAATGAACTAAACAAGACGTGGCCACCCATTCACTAATGGAATGCAATTTGAAAGTGTAGTCAATTGCTGAGAAGAGACAAAAATAAAACATAGAAATAAAAATAATGGTGGTTTATTATTACTGCTACTGTTGAAGACGATGTTGCAGATGTGATGGCTGATAATGTTGACTATGCCTTCAATTATAAATAACAAGATAAAGACGATTGTCAAAAATGTATACAGCCATTCTATACTTGTGCCAAATAGAAGGTTTCTAATAGCAATAAGAAAAGGAAGGCATTATTGTTATAAGATGTGTTAGCCAAATTAAATAAAAAATATAAATGTTACTTAATAAAATGTTGATAATGAGTTTTTTTCTTAAACAAATATTAATAGCAACACAAGGCAATTCACAAATGTTAAATAAATAATATTGTTCAGATCATTGATGTTTAAGGCGTTAACGATGAAGTGGCATAAAATGATTCGGGAATTATCGTCAAATTTACAATTCATTGAATGAAATAATAGAAAAATAGCAGATAAAAATCTTTTCAGGGTACACTCTTTTTCCATTCTACTTAACAATTCCTGCCAAATCATTTGGATTGATATAATAAATTGACTGACGGCTCTTAAAAAGCTTGTCAGTTGTCTTTCAAAATCACAACTTTAACCTATCAGGTGTGTTACAGAAATCAAATTCTGACATAAGTAAAGGCGTAAAGAATTTAGGTTTCTGCAATAAATAAAACACTGAAAATTGAAATTGGTCTACAAAATGTTACTTATGTGTTGTTTCTATAAACCAAACAAAAGACTTGAGTATAAAATTGGTATAGAAACCACTCGAAAAACTGAGTGCTTTTCGTACAAATCGTTCACTAAATTAAATTTTTTGGGTTGTATAAATATCACATTAGTGACTGTTGCCGCGGAAATTATGACTGATTATTAGGGTATTCAATCGGTTGGTTAAGAGTTAATCGGTTAACCAATTAATTTATACCCTTTTAACTGAATTAATTGAAAAATGGATATTTTCGATTAGCGATTAAACTGGACTATTTCGTTCGATTAACCGTTTAAACAAAATTTTATATACTTTTGTGGTATTTGAATATATTTTTTATTTGTTTAGTTATAATACATAAGATATGTGCTGTGAAGTTATTTGTTGAATAAATCCTTGGACGGGCTTATAAAATTGCTTAATAAAATCCTATTACTATAATATAACTTGAGGAAGTTATAAAAGTTTCGATTACTTATTTAATGAAAGCCAATGATACTATTTTATTGATTTAATAAAAAATAGTTTGGGTAGAAACGAACTCAAGTTTTAAATGCACTTATTTTATACCTCAAAGCAGTGTTACTTCCTTCAAGCAAGAATTTTTTTTGGAACTTTAGTTCCTTATGGCGCGCCATGCACATCATGCCGTAATTCTCCGTGGAAGTGCCGGGGAACTTCTGCGATTTGGGGAGTTTTTGGAATCTCCAGTACGGTTCGAGTCTTTGCTAACTCGTTGTTGGCTCGGCTACGTGGTTCTTGGCTGTGCTAGCGGAAGGTATCTCTGGTAATTATATCAATTCTTGCAATTGATATACAATTTTTTACATACGCAACATAGCATAACATAATGGTGTTACCGCTGCGAATTTTCGGGCTAGTTTTGGGAATGCCATTATGGTTTGTGTCTTTGCTAAATGGGCTGTGACTTAGATAAGTGGTTCATGGCAGCGATAGCTGAATATGTATCTGCTAACTATCCTTACTAATATTATAAATGCCAAAGTAAGTTTGTTTTTTCGTCTGTTTGTTGCGCTCTAACGGCTAAACCATAAAACCGATTTTGATGAAATTTAGAACACATAGGTTATATATTTTTGAAAAACAAGGATCACGGGGGAGCGGGGGTGTGGAGGGCAATTTCTGCCCTTCCGAAACTATAGCATAAGTTTTAATAAAATTCAAAACTTGGAGTCTGGAAAGACACATAGGCTTATATATACAAAAAAACAGGACCGCAAGGGAATTGGGATGGGGGTTTAAAAGAAAATGTTCGCCTCTCTGAAGCTATCTGACCAATTCAATTCTAATGAAATTTAAAACATGGATAGATCTAAGTCTGGAAGGACACATAGGCTACCTCCTTTTTATAGGGTTGTGTTAGGTTATGAATATAATGAACACAGTAATTAATTGACTTGCTTCCAGGGGCGGGAACAATAACATAATTCGAATACTGACTAGTAGACAGCAAGATTTTAATATATTTCATATAAATGCTCAGAACTTGTTACCAAAGATTGACGATTTTGATACTTGCTGAAACTTCCGGTGTCGATGCGGTGTGTGTTTCTGAAACTTGGTTTAATAAGAAAATGAATGACGTATATAGCATAGCCGAATATCATCTTTTTCGAACAGACAGGGCTGGGGAAAATGGTGGCGTTTCAATATACCTTAAAAATAATATTTCGGGTAATCTTCTTTGCTGCACCTTCACAGTCCTTATTCCATCCAGACGGGAGTTGAAGGGAGGTATCATAGAAAAAGACTGCAACTTCAGGGTGTTTACTGATGGATCAAGAATGATCTGCGGTGTAGGCTCCGGAGTCTTCTCGAATGACCTTGGGGTAAGACTCTCCTTCCGACTTCCCAACGAAAGAGGCGGGCAGAGTGTTAATTGACAGGAATGTCCAGGGGAAAGTCGGCATCTTCATCGACAGTTAGGCGGCACTTCTGTCCCTAAGGTAATACACTACTTCTTCTACTTTAGTTAGCCAGTGCAAGGGCATGCTATCTAGATTAGATGGTCAGGAAGACATCACCCTCATCTGGTTCCCTGCACATCGTAGTTTTCTTGGCAATGAACAGGCGGATGAGCTGGCCAGGGCTGGCTCTGCTATGGATGCCTCCACTGCTGAATCGATAGCCATGCCGTTTGGCACTATTAGATACCATATTTGTAAACATTATCGGCAGAAAGCTGAAGACAGGTGGCGGCAGTCGAGCATGTGTAAGGTGGCTAGGAAGATGTAGCCTTGTTACAACTATAAGCGCACAACACAACTAACTAACAGAAACCGTAGGGACATCTCGAGGTTCGTCGCAGTAGTGACGGGGCACTGGACGAACGGCAGACACGCTAGCAGGATAGGACTTATCTACAATGCGTTCTGCTCTGGTTGCCGAGATCAGAGTAAAGGAGAAATAGTTTTGCACTTTCTTTGCGAGTGGCCGTCCTTGCACCTCTCGAAACGACGCGAATATGTATATATAAATCTTAAATATGTATACATATTCGCGTAGTTTTATGAATCTATCTTTTTGTAACCTCTTAAAAATGTGCAGCTTAATTTTTCTTCATAAAATTACAAAAACAAAGGAACCTGAGTATTTATATGATCGTATGAAGTTTGCAAGATCACGTAGAGGTAGATACATTATTCAAGTACGATGCCGATTTCATATCATCTGAATGTAATTTTTTCGTGCACACGATACGTCTCTGGAATCACCTTTCTAGTTTACAGAACAACCCAATAAGATTTAGGACATTAATTTATGAATATTTTACATAAAACTATTTAATTTATATACTATATATGCAATTTATTTGATGATAACACTACTCGACAAATTGAGGAAAAATAATTAAATTGACATGGAAAAATTGTAAAACAAATACAAAATATTGTAGTTTTTGTATAAATTCTTTAAATTTGGATCTCAAATCATAAAATATTTTTACGCATTCGTGTCGGGAATAAGATGTCTGTCCTTTCTTTTGAGTGTAATTTTGCTTAAAGTTTGAGTCCGAATAAGTGAGTTTCATCGCAAGGAACTTAGAAATTTCCTTTTTTCAGCTATGTTTGAGTTTTTCTCAGTAAGTTTTACATTAGTACAGAAATTTTGCAATTGGCATACCAGACAATAGATGGATATACAAACGAAATGTTTTGTGGGCAAAAAATTTTAAATCCATTCTGCAGTTCCTGAGATATATGAAACACAACTTAAAATTTCAGCTCAGTCTTTTTTTTAACGATATAACTGATATTTATATTAAAAAATTAAAGTGCAATGATTCTAATGATGCACTTTTATATTGTTTAGTGTGGCCAATTATATGGACATGATGAAAAGTTAGTTTCGGTGTTGAGTTGTGTATTTATTTTTAAGGCATATTTTTTTAAAGGGGATCTAAGTTCTAAGCTTAATTCGACTTTTTTGTTGTGCAAATCTTATACCAGATAAATTGGTGACAATATTTATAAAAATATTTCTATATAATTAATTTTTTAAAATATTACCATTCCTCTGTGGGGTATATCCTTCCAAAAATAGTATAAATAAAAAAATAAATTAAAAATTTTATTTATTTTTTTATATCTGACGAACCTGGTGGATACAAACTTTTTTTGCCCACATATGATTGTTAGTATATTTAGTTTTTGTGCCGTATATATAAAATATTTTATTTTAAGTCAAATATTAAAGTTTTATTACAATACATTGATTAATAAAACTTTAATGTTTTACATAAAAAGTAAAATATTTATTTATTTATATAATTAAAATTAATGTAATTTAATAATTCAAAAAAAAAACTTTTTAATTATAAATATGCGAGTGCGCGCACAAAAAAATATATGTTGGCATCACAGCTCATTGCGAAAACAATTTGTAGCTGTTGTTGCTGATATTATTTTCAATTGCCTTTACAACTGACAATTTAGAGTCGGAAATAAAATTAATCAGTTCTAGTATGCAAGTAAATAAAATAAAAAACATGATTGATTATGGAATTCATGCTTTAACTTTGATATTATAAACTTCTTATTCGTATGATTAGGAGCTTAATATAATATATATACTTTTTCTATCAGATTTTTGGATAAAGGTTCCCTGACAATTTGCATTAGCCGCAATGAAATGCGCGTAGGAACTAGCTATTACCCCTCCATAATCAATTTCAATGTATTGTAATAAAACTTTAGTATTTTACTTAAAAAGTAAAATATTAATTTGGGAAAAAGCACGTTACAAAATTTAAATTAATATAATATAATAATTCTTTCAAAAAAAAACTTTTTAAATTTAAACCTATTTAGTTTAAATAAAATTACGTCACAAAATTATAAGGTCATTGCAAAGTAAAAAGTCGACGGGTACAGATTCAGATGCACAAGAGCCTACTAAATTCGGAGAATCTGCAGCGCGTGGCATGTCATCTGCTAAAGGATTAATTACTTTAATTCATGCCTGAAGTTCGGAATATATACCTGATAATGCGTATAACTCTGTAATTTTGCAGGCATTATTTATGAAATCAATTACATCGTACTAACAACCAAGAAAATTATATACAAGTTGAAAATAGATTACGAACGCATATGAAACTCTATAAATAAGAGACAGTCTACGTGACATATATTATATGTAATATACTATGACACCAAAATACTTAACCAACTGCACTTCAGTAGAAATGATTTGCAAAATAAAAAGTAAAGGTACACAGATTTTTACTACAAGAATTATTATTTAAGTCAGAAATATATAACATGTAGCTAACTTAGTATTTAAAGCTCAAATTTGATTAAATTTAGTTATATAACGGATTTATACTGATGGCAACTTTAGATGCCATTGGGCAATATATAAATGAAGTTTTCAATAAAACTAGAGACGGACCTAGACAGTTTAAACGTGGCAAACCATGTAGATTTAGTCTAAAAAATTTTTTGAATTGCAGATGACAATTTCTACGCGATTCAAGAAGAGCTTTATTGTGGATTCTGTACATGTACATATAACTCCTCAAGAATTTGTTGCTGTGTTGTTGCACTACCGCTAGCCTTACATTTGTAACTAATTCGAGTTTTCTGTAAAGTCTGTGATAAATTCTCGCATAGATTATCTTCTCGAGGTAACTGGTTATTGCAAATTGAACCCGGTTGTAATATTACTAAGATATTCTTAACAACAGCATAGAATAAACTTCAAGGTCCCTTTTCTTACTATACAATAAAAAAAAATACATTGGAGGCGTTAATATACGTGACTCATTTGTATTAATATATCGTACCACCATTTTATTGTCGTTTTGACCTCCGTATATTATGCAATATATAGCAGAGTATTTTCAAAGAAAATTTTGCCTAATTTTACTGACAGTGAAGCGGTAAACATAAGTCTAAACAATGTTGCCACCACATTATACAATTTTCATTAATGTACAACAAAAATCACAAATATGTTGATATTTGCCAATATATTGTGCAACCTTTGAATATGACATACACATTGGCGATATTAGTTTACAATACAAAAAAAAATTGCACCATTATATTGCAAGTGTGTGGTGGTCCGCTTAACTTAAATATGGATAAAGTTTTTGTTGTAGATTCTCTATTTATCATTAAATGATCATGGTTTGTATTAGAGGGCTGCACTAGTATACTCGAAAGTACTCATATTTATGTTTGTGTGTAAGCATGTTTTTTTTGTGTGTATGTGTGCATATGTGTATGAATATATGTATATATGGTCGTGGCTATTTATGTAGCCAGGAAACAATTTTGGCCGACATGCCTAACCTCAGAAAAAATCTGAGACTTTACCAGACAATCAGCCGAGTTGTCCGAAATTCCCTCAGACATTTGGTGGATCAGTAGGCAGTTTTCTGGTACGGCGTTTCTGCACATTGTCTGAAATATTATCCGATTAATATCAGAATAGTCTGCGCATTGACCGAAGTTAATCTAATATCCTTTAAGGCATTTAACAGAGTAGTCTGCACATTTTCTGATCTACGTCTTACGACTTTTAGCAGTTACTTCTATTAGAGGCAATAAAATTTCTCTGCTAATTAAACACGCGCTACAAAAGAAGTTAAAAATTAATAAAAAAAATATTTATAAACATGTTTTTGTTGTTGATAAACATATTCAGCTTTTATATTTTTGTATATGTCCGTACGAAGACTTTTTTTCTTGGTTGCCTGTAGAAGTCTTAGGCAGAAAGCTGGCATTAATTACAGCTGTGTAACTGTATGCAAAAATGCAAGATTTATCGACTCTTTGCAGAATTTATCCTCGATTATGGCCCACAGCACTCTTAAACCCTTCTTCTGAAGGGTGATGTTAGCTGATTGGCTAACGCGTTTGACTACACACCCTTAGGTCTTGAGTTCAATACTAGTTTCAGGTAAGCCAACAACATCATGAATTTTTCTGATATGCGTTGGTGTATTATTGTGCTGGTTGTTGTTTGACTCACAGAAACAAATAGACAATAATTATATTCAATAAAACCATGTTATTGAAAAAATATTATTTCAATAATATTTGTCATTAACTTAATACAATATTTCGTTGTATGTATTTCTTTCCAGTGTCTGTTATTTCTTTTCTTTTCATACATAAGTACTTAAAACAAGTTTTATCTCATAAAAAAAATAATATGACTGAGCTGTAGAGAGCATGATTTACTTCCGGGAAGTAAATAACTTGGTCGTTCCACACGACCAAGTTATGGCCTGAAATATATATTACGATCCATACATTATCTATACAGAGCCATCTTAAATATATTTCGATTTATTTCAAAAATATTTTAATTCTGCTCCACTATGCGCTGATATGATCAAAATATTTATGCTTTAAAAAAGTAATGTCAAACATATATGTTTGTATGTTATTATTTTGTATTTTTCGTCACTTCTCTTACAACGACTCAAAGGGAAAACATTGAAGGGTCTGCTGAATAGACCAACATAAAAAACATTTTTTTACTACGCAGTCAGCTAAAAATAAAAAACATTTGCTTTGGACAAAATGTAGTTACTGAAATACAAGGCCACTTACACATATAGAGTTAATCCTAAAGGAATTACCCACTCTCAAAAAAAACTCTGAAAAGAAAACAAAAAAATCTAAACAAAAAACAACAAACAAAAAATGAATACAATATAAAGTCATCGAGGCCTAAATTGTGATGCTTAACAAAAATCGGATTTGCTTAAAATGTTCGTGTGTAAAAGCATCTAAATTAGGGTGATCGATAATTCGACTTTGTTCGAAGCCCGGTTTTCCGTTTTTACGAATAGTTGACGTATTAAATAAGCCCAGTTTTTGGTTACATTTGATTACATTTGGAAATGAAAATTTATGTGAATAAAAACTAAGAATAGAAACAAGCGCCAAATAAGTTAAAATTCTATTTTATTACCATTTCCATTATTTCGTTGAATTTCATTAATATAACATTTTAATTATTTATTTTTTGTCAAACTAAACAGCTGTCTTGAAAAATCCAATAAGTTTTTATTCAAAAGTAGATAATAGTTTGCGTTAAAAAGCCAGGAAGATAAATTTTTATTCGAGAAAACACTGGAGACGGTACACAGACCAACAAAATGAAATTTTTTTTGGTAAGGTCTAAGGTTTCGTACTCAATTTGTATGTATACACTTGGTACTAAGCATCAATGCCTATAAATTACTTTTTTCAATTGACTGTCTATCTCGAGATTTTCCGTTACATCGAAAAAAGAGGATGCTGCATCAAATAATAATTTACATTTACTCGAGAACTGGTTCTTCGATTAAATTAAAAAAACACAGAAGGATCGAAAACACAATAACCTTTCAATTAATTCCTTATTAAGTTTTTAACAGTCTTATAGTTTTGGAGATACATATTCAGAAAGTTTTATCAAAAAAAAATTAAAAAAAAAATTTTAAAAGACTCATTGAAATTTTAAACTGAAGAAAATTCAAATTTTCATTCTTCATATGTTACAAATAAAATGAGCAAAAATTTATTAAAATCATTTCATAAGTTCTGAATTTATTCATAATTTAGAAGTAGCACATATTTTACTTTTAATTTATTTTAAACTGACTTATAAAATTAAAATAACTGTTAAGAAAATAATTTTTTACTGGATTTCATATTAGTTGTGTTCGATTGCCTGCTACAAGTTACTACATTTACCATATTTTACTACTTTCACTCCAAAAGCGTTCGAGTACACAAAAAATAGTAAAAGTAGTAACGAATTTACTACAAATTTACTACAAATTTACAACAATTTGCTGGAAAAATTTTTGTAGGTAAATATAAAATTATGTCAAATTTGAAAATATAAGAAAATACAAAAAATATTTAAATAAAAATACAAAAATGATTGAAATTATATATACAAAACAAATTATTTTTTCTTTCTTAGAAGAAAATTAATTTGTTCACTATGTGCCCAAAATAATGTATACATTGTAAATATTTTAGTTCCTTCGAATACATTATCTAGAGACCAAAGCAAGACATGTTTTGAGCTTTTTTTGATGCCTTCTCAGTATCATATATTTTCTGAATTTTCGCTTTAAGTCCAGTGACAGATGCTTTGCTTCATTATGTTGCTGGATACCCCATACGATATCTTAACATGACTCCGAAATTAACGTAAGACGTGTTCGTGGTCTCAGCATTGTTTAGAACTGCGCCCATGTTCTGTAGCTTGTGAGAAGTTCTCGCATAGAGTAAAATTTAATAATTATATTAGTCATCCCGTTTTTTTCAGGGTGAACTATAAGATAATTAAACTGGATACATTAAAATATACAAAGAAAGTTGAGGTTTTTTGGTTCTCACCCTGTGTTCTACAGGATGATAACAATTTATTCGCATTGAAAAGTTCTTACATTAGTTACAGAACACGTCTACTTTGCTACTATATCCAGGAAGAATTGACGAAACGACTATTAAAAGTAGATTAAAGCACGGTTGGCTAAAAAGGTATTAAATAAAAATCCAATAATTTTTAACATACTATTTTTAACAAAGAAAAAATAAACGAACATTGTTGTATGCGGCAAGAATTTTAGTTTACAGAACTTTGAAATAAAAAGAAATCCCGCTTTTATATAATAAAATGTTTTACTTGTAGCTATTATTTTGAGCCGTATTTCTATGAACAATTTTACTACATTTACACATTTACTATTTTTTATATTTTAGTATTTTCTCTCTCATGAGTACACTATTTTAAAAGTCTCCCTTTTACTACATTTACTACAAAAAAGTAAACAAACAAATCTATTATATTTTAGTTATGTGCTACCATGGTATAAGTATATAAGGTAGTTCGACTTTCTTTTTTTTTTCTGACATATTATCTTTTGACAAGAAAGGGATCTGACATTTAAACTAAAAATCGTGTTACCATTCTTACTTTACAAAATCCCATTTTTTTAATATGAAAAAAATTAAACGTTAATAATTTTCAAAAGAAAATAAGAATTGAGTTCAGAGTTGTGAGTTTTTGGAGTCTATAAGATAGCTAATTGCAATATCCGCGATGTTAGCAATTTCTGAGGAATTTTCGCGATCTGTCTGATTTTACGAGATTATGTTGCTCTTTACAGTTTTAGTAATTTTTTCAACACTTTTACCAATTTTTCGCGATATTGCAATTTTTTCGCGTTCTTTCGTATTTTTTTATATATTTTTATTTTTAACAGTTTTGGCGTACTAATATATTTTAATGTTTGTTTCCTATTTCGCAATTTGTTGCGAATTTTTGCAATGTTCGCGATAAAAACAATATTCGAATTTGGTATTATGCCGCTGTTAGCAATTTTTTGCAAATTTATGCAATTTTCCCGATTTTTACCGAATTTTTGGTGTTCTTTACGCTTTAAGCGATATTTAATCAAAATTATGGCTTGGTTAAAATGTTGCAATTTTTCGCAAATTTTCGCTATATTCACGGCAAGCGTATTTTTCCAGATTTTTCTTTCTTACGTTTTTACTACACACAGAAAAAAAGGAATGTAAAATCCACATGCCGCAATTTTGATTGCAAATCATATTAAATTTATAAGAAATAATTTGTCGTTTGAGTGTGTTAGTGTTTACTTGCTTTGTTCGTTGCTACAATTCACTGTTCTGCTTAGTTGTGTGACTTGTTGTTGTTTATTCTTACATGTATCGTCTATCTATACGACAAAAAAAAAAACGAATTACCAGCGAATATTTACTGCTGCTGGTTTAAAATTACCATTGTTTCATATTAATTTTAAACGGAAAATAATTAATCTAACCTTAAATCACCGTTAAAACAATTTTGTTATAAACGTTAAGTTTAATTTTCAATCGTCATGACTATAACTTTAATTTCAAATAAGTTTTATGTTAAATAATCATTTAAATCATGTTGAATTAAAATGAAATGCATTTTACATACGATGGTATTTATTTAGTGTATAAGTAAAGAAAAGTTTGAAGCTGTTGTGGCTGCAGTGGTTAGCGGGTGGACTATCATCCAGGTGGCACGAGTTCAAATCTTGGCTGGGACAGTCAGCTACAACGAAAAGTTTTCTGATGACTATCACGTAAGTAAAATAATTAATAAAATAGCTACATTAAAGTCATGTTGTTTCAGCTTGATATAACTTTAATTCAACATGATTCTTCGTGTTGTTCCAATATCAAATTCACGTTGTTTCAACTTAATTTAACTTTGATTCAACATGATTCTTCGTGTTATTCCAATATCAAATTCACGTTGTTTCAACTCGAAATTACTTTGATTCAATATGATTTTTCTTATTATTTCAGTATCAACTTCATATTGATTTAACTGTATTTTCTGCATATTCGCAATAGAAGGTTAATCAATTTTAGGGATTATTTCCATTTTTAGATATTTTTTTGTAATTATTGTAATATTGCAATATACGATTAAGAGATTTCCATCGACTCTATTTGAAATCAGCACAAAATTCGAGTACATAATCGCAAAATTATACTACACATACTTGCATAAAATTTTTAGGAATATTTTCACTTTTTACATTGTGGCAATGCTATTTTAGTCTAGTTTATACTTACATATAAACTAGACTTCAAAAATCTCCATTCTTGTCAAATAATTTTAAGCGAAACTACCTTGTTTTTTAATATCATATGTGCTACCATTGAATTGTGAATAAGGTCAGAACTTATGAAATGATTTTAATAAATTTTAGCTCATTTTATTTGTAACATATGATGTTATAACAATTAAGAATAAAATATTAAATTTTCTTCAGTTGAAAATTTTAATGTCTTCATAAAAATTTTTTTTAATATATTTTGAAAATGTGTATTTTTTTGATAAAACTTTTTGAATATCTCCGAACTAGAAGACTGTTAAAAAATTAATAAGGAAGTAATTTTAAGTTTATTTTGTTTCCGATCCTGTTGTGTTTTTTTTAATTTAATCGTAGAACTAGCTCTCGAGTAAATACAAATTATGTGATGCAGCATCGTGTTTTTTCTTTATAACGAAAAATCTCGTGATACAGAGCCAATTAAAAAAAAGTAATTTATAGGTATTGCAGCTCAGTATCATATATGATACTGATTATCTAGATATATGTATGCAAATTGACTTAGATATTACTTGCCTTAGAAATCGTGTTGGCATGTGTTATCAACCGAATTTGGCGTGAAAAGTCATTACGAACTCAAAAGATAAATTTTGAAATGAGCCCTCTTCTGATTACATAGAATAATTTCAAAACTAGCCACCTTTAGATACTCCATGGAGTACTTGCATAGAATAGTGTTTGAGTTAGTCCGATGCAATGCATTCGAACTAGTTTGAGACTTCTGGGCTACTGGTCCTTATGTACTCTTTACATGCGTGCATAGATTAGTGCCAATTTTCGAAGATTTATTAACAAAATACAAACATACCTTATGATTTTGTACTTTTGTTAGATATTTCTCATGAAATATAACGCGTTAAAGGTAGCCAAAATTAGAAACTCGGAGCTCAATATTACGCTTGCAAAAGTATTTCAATTATTTATATGAACAATAAAAATTAAAATAAACTTATAACAATAATACATTTGAAGTAACCGGCTTAAAATAACCGGTTTATTCTATAATCGAAAATTAGGCATTTCAGAAAAACCGGTGTCCGCAAATTTAAACTAACTGGTTAAAACCGGTCGAATAAAAACCGTTCAATCTGCGTAATCTAAATGTTTATAAGTGTGTACTTGAATTAAGCCCGCACAACACTAACAAAACACATATGTACATATGAATTTTCATATAAGTGTCTAAATGAAAGCACAATGAAATTGTTATAAAAACACTTAACTTTTTCCTGCTAATCTTGTATGTATTGTACGAGTACAATTACTCGCACTGCAGTGATGTATGCGAAAAAGATATAATAATAAATGTTTGCTACACCAACACATTACATTAACTGTATATGGAGAAATACATATATGGAGAAATACATATATGTATACATACATATATGTACTTATATCATACTGGATGATTCTATTAATGAAATTATGTATTCTACTTCTATTTATCTACATTCTTAAAAAATAAAAAATTAAGAACTAATGACATTATTTTATTGCTTTAAGTCATCATCTCAGTTAACAAATTATTGTTTTAATAACATAAAATTAAACATTTTAAAAACCCCGGAAGGAAATGGATGATTACTTCAGAGCTTCTGGATCGATTTTGTTTCAAGTACAGGTTAGATGATTTACTACAGCTAATTTTGTAAATTTCGATATGTGAAATCTTTACCTTTGTCTCTTAAACTTGTAAAATGTATGGCCTTATAGTAAAATCTCGTACTGAAATAGCTTTACTTGGCCTAATCATCAATCATACGTTTACTTAATATGAGGTATTAAAGTGCTGTTTCCACAATACAAGCAAACAACGAATACAAAATTTTTATAGAAATCACTCAAAAAAGTGAGTAATTTTCGTACAATTTTTGTACTCAAACCGCACTTAAGTGTGCATAAGTGAACAACAGAGGGAAAACTAGTGCTTTGAGCAAAATTATAGCAATTTGTATTGCTATGAAACCGTTGGTTACACAGTGCAACAGTGCAAAAAACACACGGACATGACAGTATAGGTTCGATTCTACTATCAAAGGGTAGTAAGACCATATTGAGTAATAACCGCCAAAAAAGCTCAAGCGATATGCTTTTCGAAAATAGTTTTTGGACGAAAATCGACTATTTACGATAAATCGGACTATTTGTCAAAGTTTCAAAGTCCTGTCATGTACCGTTATGAAAATACAGCAAAGGAAATTTAAGCTTAAGTACATTTTTCCTATAAACTTTTAATTTTTTTACAATTTTTGTAACTGCAAAATGTCGCTTAAGCTAAAATTCTGTTTTTCAATTAGAGCAAAACTAGTGTCAAAAATTGCAAGAATATCAATGAAACAGTTAAAGAACAGCTTGCTTAGGATAATAACTACTACAATTTGACGTGGGATGACGGAAAATCGTTCCAAATAATAACTACTAGTTTTAAAATAATTTGATTAAATTAATCAATTTTTCATGACATCAATAATATCTTAAAATATCTTAACCCCTACAAACATGCGTGGTCTTGTAGGAAATTTATTGAAACTATTAACATAACTTATAACAGTACACTACAGTCCTATATAGCCAATATAAGGATTATACTTTCATATAAACCAAGAATAACTAAAAAATACTTCTCCTGTAAAATTTAATTTTTGGGCGCTTAAGCTTTGTTGGCGGTTATGGCACGATATATAGTTAAACGGTATCATCAAGCTTGACACCTTTTTTTGAGGGTCCACTAATTTTCAGAAACTTTGAAGGTCCGTTAAGAAAGTGGTCAACAAATTTGCCAAACTGAGTATAGGGTCTTACTACCCTCTAGTAGTACAATCGAACTCGTACCGTCCAGTCCGTGTGTTTTTCCAGAAGTGTTCATTTGTCGCATAGTGCCATTGATATTTTCGAATGAAATTTTGCAGTTATATAGGAATTTATGTACTAACTACCAATGTAGAAACAAAAGTTAGGATTTGCTTCAGGAAACCACGCAATTGCAAAAGCAATTCTAGGAAATCCCAAAAATTTGATTTTCAGTATTTTCGCTGCATACTTGTATTTTTGACCAGACGCAAAATTATTTTTAGATTTTTTGATTTTGCTTTGCGATTTGAGAAAAGAAGCCTTAAAACTGACATTTAAAAAATAAAAATAGAAACATTCTGTTTTCTTCAAAAAATTATTATAGCTACGAAATCATTAACACACTGTTTCTGCAAAAAGCGGGAAAAATCTCCTTTTTCAAAAATTTTAAATAGAACTACGTATAACTTTTGACTGAGTTGTGCTTTTGGCAAGAAATTGTTTTAGAATATTAAAGATTTTGTTATAAATCTATGAAAAAAAGTGTTTGCCTCTTGGATTGAAAAATCCGCAAGTAAGAACTCTTTTTTATAAACTCAAAACATTCAGCTTGGCAGAGGTTTGGGCTCTTGTGCTTCCTCCCCTTTAAAGATATAAAGTCCAAGCTCCAAACTTAAGCTTAACAACACCTTTTTAAATGCTCGTTTAGAAACTGCATATTTATTTAATTTTTTTTTCTAAAATCCCATACTGTGCAGAGCTATATCGGGGTTATTTTTAATATTGTTTATTTAAGCTTCTTGCCTTTAGCACGTTTATATACAAATCTAGCGGGAAATGTCAGAACTTCGACTAGAAAACTCGGTCTAGCTTCGAAAGGTGCCAATATGAACAAATGAAAGGTGTAGCGAATAAAACGAGAGAATCCCTAAAATAAAAAAGTGAAAGTCCTTTTATGTAACTGTGCTAATAGTTATTTAAGTTGCGTTCCACAAAATGGACAACATTTCTTATGATTCAGACTTTCCTTATATTTAAAATTTCAAAAGTAACAGAGATAAGATTTCTATCTGCTTTTGACGGTTAAAAATCCTGTTTTTCAACAAAATTGATTTCATCAACACTGAAGCTGGATTCACCTATTGTTTCTGAACAAAACTTTTGGCCGGACAAAATGTAGTTTGACGTCTCTCTTCTTGAGAGAGAGAGAGAGAGGGAGAGAGAGAGAAAAGAAGAGAACTAATTGTTTTCGAAACATTTTCAGCTTGAATTGGTTTAATTTTAATTTTTGTCCGGACAAAGTGGAACTGAGTTGCTACATCAAATAATGTATTTATAGCAATTCTTTCTTTCTAAAAATGTGCCATGCAAGTAATATCATAGTATTTAGTCTATCAGTTATTAACATAAACTCTTGTATTTTATGAAATTGCTCAAAAAATTTGTCCAAGATGTTTATTTACATATAACATATGGTAGCTTTGATTTTCCAGAGAAATATTTCGAAATGAATCGTGAATCGTGTTGCAAAAAAACTCTTAGTAAAAAAGTTTTATACGGACAAAAATTTTGTTGGGAAATAATAGGTAAATCATCCTTTAGTTAAAAGCAGCTCACTAATAAGGAAGCATATTTTGAATTTTCATTCTGCGGGGAAGTAATTAAAATAGGTATAGAACTTTTTTAACTTTCCAGGTTCGCAAGTGCTTACTTGCACACAAAAAAATAAGCTTCGTTTTTGATAACAAAAATCCCGGTATTCAATATATTTTTTTCAAAATTATTTCAAAAGAAAACAAATATATATATATTTAATAAAATGTTAACATGGCTGGGATACGAACCCCGGCTTGCCGGACGTAGACAAAACTTGTTTTAAGTACTTATGTATGAAAAGAAAATATATAACCGGCATGGGAAAGAAATACATAGAACGAAATGTTGTATTAAGTTAATGTTGTTGAAATTCATATTTGCTTAATAACGTGGTTTTATTGAACATAATTCTTATCTATTTTTTGTGTGTACATTTTTTGTTGCGTTTTTTTATTTAAAGTATTTTCATTATAAAATTGATCTAACAATAAGTATTCAAGTCTTAACTCTAAAATTGTAAACTATAAGTCTAGCCAATTCTAGACAAAAAAAAAATTGATTCTACGGTTGCTTCTGTGATTGTCCTTTAGTCAACGTTTAGACGCTGCAAGTCTTATTGATCAGTTTCTTATTCAGCTATGAGAAAGACAGAGACATTTTTATTCATTTCTCTGTTTTTCTCACAGCTGAATAAGAAGCTGATCAATAAGATTTGAAGCATCTGAACGTTGACTTACGTTGACTAAATTGAGCTTTCTTTTTAGAAACATAGTTTATTATATTATGAAAGTTCACATTCTGTTCATGTAACGTTAATTCGATTATAAGAGCTTTGAATATTAGGAAATCTCTTAAATTTTATGTACGATAATAGCAATTTCTATACTTTTTTTTGGCATATTTTTCGTGTAGAAGGTTTTGTAAGTATTGTTTTTATTATTCTTTATATAATAAGAAGACATAATAAACCTATGTTATTAAACAATGCTTAAGTTATGTAATTTGTTTTGTTTTTGTTCATTTTATCAAACTTAGAAAAGCGTTCCCGAATTGATGGTTTTCTGAAAGATATTCACTAAAAAGCACTGTCCACTGCCCTGTCAAAGTTTATTAATATACAAACTGTGCAGCAGTATAAACTAAGGGCCATCATTATGGCTTAAATTTTTTTTGCATAAAACCAATCTTGATATTCTGCACCTTAGTTATTTTGAACCATATAGCACCAACTGTGTTAAAAATAGCTTCATAAATATTAACATACCTTGTAGCCAACATCCTATAATTCATCCATACGTTTTTTGTGGATCAGACTACTCGTATGGAAGATATGCTTTTTCTGCCGTTAGATTAGCCTTTTTCCTAATGTGGTCCGGTTGCTCGCCATAACGAGATTGTGGTGTTGCGCCAAGGTCTCGCAGAAATTTGTTCAGAGATGCAGTTTTCATACAAAAGCCGTTCTACATCTGCAGAATAAATTTTTTTTATATCTAACCTGCTCTCTGCGGAAGAAGCATGTTGAGCGGCTTGCTTAAAATTAAAATTTTCCTCAAGCCTTCTAATCGAGTAACCAATATCAGCAGGCAATCTCAGCTGCATATTTTCCGTGCAATGGTTGCTCAAATATCTGTTGTATTTCAACCAATTAATACGTGTGGCTGCCATCACTAAGTCGCAAGTTGGTGATGAAGTTTCGTGTGAGTATATAGACTGCGGAAAATTTGGTGACAAATGATCCAAACATGCTCGTCCTATAACTTGAGAAAATAGGAGTTTTACCAAAAGTAAGGAGTAGTGAAAGGTGAAAACCGTCATATCGTGTAAATGGTTACTATCTAGTGAAGACATTTTGAATGCCATTGATGGTGCAAAAAATTCTTTTAAGGTAGATGCAGATGTCTTATGCACTTTTTTATTGAAGAAATGTGCTCACTCGATAGTTAACCCAATATTGAAAATATTTAATAAATCTCCCTCTGAGGGAATTTTCGCAGATCGTTGGAAATTTACAATTTTAAACCCTATATTTAAATCGGGAAACCGTAATGATGTTTGTAATTATAGATCTATTTCTAAATTAACTACTATATCAAAACAATTTGAGCATGTTATATATGACATTGTATATTTCAACACGAAATCCACGATAATTTCTCAACAACATGGTTTTCGGAATAATAAATCTACAATGTCAAATCTTACTGTGTTCACAGATTTTTGCTTTTCACAATTGGAATTAGGGTATCAAGTGGATACTGATTTTTCGAAAGCCTTTGATAAAATTTGCCATGACATTTTATTAACAAAGTTATACTGTTTTGGTATCCATTAACCCTTTTATAATTGGCTGTCTTCTTATTTGCGTAATAGAGTTTGTGTTGTTCAAATTGATGTACATCAATTAGTTCCATATTATCGAATTTCTGGTGTTCTACAAGAGAGTGTGTTGGAGCCATTACTTTTTAATCTTTTCATTAATGACATATTTCAATGTTTTAGATTTTCAAACTTTTTATTATATGCTGATGATTTAAAAATATTTTCTCGTATTAAATGTTTAGAGGATATGACAAAGTTGCAAAGTGATCTTGATTCTTTGATTGTTTAGTGTAACAACAATAACCTGAAGTTTAATCTGAGCAAATGCTTTCTTGTTTCTTTTTCAAGGGCTAGAGTCCCATTATCTACTTCTTATCTCCTGGATAATGTTAATTTATCAAAAATAATTGAAGTTAGTGATTTGGGTATCCTATTTGATTCCAAATTGACTTTTAAGCCTCATTTAGATAAGCTTATACCTAAAGCTTACTCTATGTTTGCTTTTATAAAAAGAAATAGTAGAGATTTTGCAGATCCTTATATCATTAAACTTCTGTGCGGTTCTATCACCCGTATTGAAAAGATTCAGAAACGTTTTATTCGTTATGCATTGCCTCACCTTAATTTTATAAGCCCGCTTCCATTGTATACAGCAAGGTGCTTGCATCTTGGTATGAATACTTTGGAAAAAAGACGTGACGTACGGTCAATGTTGTTTATATTTGACTTGATTAATGGTAATATTGATTGCCCAGAACTTTTAGAAAAAATACAGTTTTATGTACCATCAAGATTATCACTTCGTCATAGAAAATTATTTCACGTCGCATTACACCAAAGAAATTATGTATTAAATAGTCCAATGATTAGATCGTTAAATTTCTTGAATTCATTACCTAATAATGTTAGTTTGGAATTTAATGCGTCAAAAACTTGTTTTAAAAATTTTCTCTTACAAAATATGAATTAATATTGTAATCATTATATATTTTAAGTATTTAATAATTATGTACTTTTTTTGTCTGTTTAGGTTTACGCCTTTTAGACTTAAATAAATAAATAAATAAATATTAATCATTTTCGTGATGTGTAGTCTTAATCTTCAGTCAAGTTAGTTGGGACTCGGCCTAGTATTTTAGTAAAGGGCACTGAATAAGTTCGACGTGGCTGGATCTAAGACCTATCAAATAGTATCTAACTAGTGTTAGTTGTTCGCTCCAATGAGGACACCATGTCTATCAGGAATCAGTCCCATTACTATATTTTGATAATAGCTTCAGCTTCATTGGTCACTCCGGAGGCTCTGCTTAAAAATAAAATCCATTTTCTATTTCCATTTGTAACAATAAAAATAGACAAACTTTCAATTATTACAGTTAAATGTCGAAATAACATTTATATATTGTTTATATTGTTCTACAGGGATTAGGTCTATAAGGTAGCTCAGTGACAAGTCACAAGGTGCTTACGTAGTATCAATTAACCACATTGTAGGCCATACCCATGTAAAAATACTGGTCCGCTTCATGGAAAGTGTTAGAACTCGGACTGGTCCCGACCATCTGAGGAACGGTTATGTGACTTGTTTTGTGTCTCTTCCATTTTCCGTAGGTAACAGCAAGAGCTGTTAAGTAATCAAAGGATATATCCAAAGAGCCCTCTACTTGAATAATTTCTCAAGGTCTACCCTTTACTACACCGAAATCAATAACATCAAAGATTTTTCGTCGATCAATTGGGCAGTATATTGATTGTCCACTTGCAATTACATTCAAACCCATTTTAGAGATTATATCATACAAAATGCGACTCTTCGGTGTAACGAGACAACATCTCCAGAGAGCATGCTTATCATTGTAGTCGCAAGCTGCCGGAAAACGTGGACCTAATCATTTCTAAAACATACTATATTTACTTTCCGTAATTGAAAATCTTGAAGCACAATAAATCGATGAAATTACCTGCTTTCTGTGAAAGTTTTCAACGCAGATATTTGTTGCTTCAAGATATAATTCCGTATTCTAGAAAATGTACCAGATTGCGGTCCTAGGCAGGAAATCTAATATCGATAAAAAGTTGAACGGAATGAAATTTGGATAAATCTATTGTTTTATTGACAGAAAGTCTTTTCTCAACATAGGTTGTAAACTTCTTCTATCCTACAGGATTAATTTACATGCACTTGCCTAAGCATTAGACAATAAAATAAAAAAAAAAAATATATATATATATATATATATATATATGTATATATATATATATATATATATATATATATATATATATATATATATATATATATATATATATATATATATATATATATATATATATATATATATATATATATATATATATATATATATATATATATATATATATATATATATATATATATATATATATATATATATATATATATATATATTCACAAAAAATTCACAAAAAAAAATTCTGAATTATAACAGACTAATAAAACAAATTTTCATAAAAAAATTTTTTTAATAAGTCTCTTATTTATCAAACATTTTTTTGTGAATTAAGGCAATAGACTTTATAAGTAATTATAAAAAAAATGTTAGCATTTGGTAATTATCTAGTGTGTGACTGAAATCGAACGATTTCAAATCGCGCGGTTTCACAAAACTAATAATAGCCAACTATGCTTCCTGTAAATCTTATGATTATAAAATATGCTAAGCCTCGAAAGCAATAAAAAAGCATAAATAAGTCATCTTTCAGTAGAGTTTGTTTTTGGAAATCGGCGTAATTTGAAATCGATCGACATGCAAGACTTACCACTATATTGAAAATATACATCTAGATCCATGGTAGAATAATATACAAGGTAGCCCTGGAACGTCAGCTGATTATTTTTTATTTGATGTTTTCATGGTACGAACTGTCAAATGTTGTGTATATGTGAAATAACTACGTTGCACACACAATAACACGCGTACGTTTTGCTGCTTCTGTGTACAAACACAAACATACCCTCTCTATTAATGCTTGACATTTTCTATCCCAAAATGTACATTTGTATTAGTTATGCGGCTACCTGTTATATAATTCTACCATGTTTAGATCAAAGTTGCTCATTTCACCAAACAATTGTTTGTACTCTTTATTTAATTTCTTTTTATACTCACTATTTAGTCGTTAATGCGAGAGCGACGAGTAGTGCATAGTAGCTTTGTTGGTATTTTGCCACATACAGTGTGTAAAATAAATGATATTGATGAAAATAAAGTGCTTTTTATTAGAAATAAAAATATATTTTTGAAAAAACTAAGGGGAATGGGGCAAAATGTATTGAAAATTTCTCCATTTTACCAAGCAAAGAAATAGTAAATTCTGTGCGAACCGCATTATTACACATTTTTACGACCAATATAATTTCTTGTGATAAAATTTTAATGAAAATCTTTGCGTTTACTTTATCCTATTACTGTAGTTCACAATTCTCACAGCAATACAGCTGCAAAATATTTTTGACCACCATAGATCTAGATTATAGTCGCTCATACTGGCACCAGAGTTCCGAACATTATTCGGCTCGTATATGTATACAGCCGAATGAAAACCAATGTACTCACTAAAGAGTAAAAAATAAATAACAACTTCATTCAGTTGTATGAAAGCTTGTTGTTTTTTCGGTGTTGTTTTTCTTTTTAATAGGCACACAGTGGAATACTATTTGTAGTCATAAGCAGTAATACTAAATTAAAAACTTATTTCACTAGATGGCCAGCACTGATCTAGATCAGAGATGCGCAAAATTTAAACAGTGATTGTATTGTTGCATACTAGTATTAGTGAAGAAAATAAGTTTTCGCAGCATGCACAAAAAATCAAGCGTTTGAAATATGATGCTGCATTACATTTTTGTTTGCAATATAAATTCCCAAACGTAAGATTTTATTTTTAAAAATAGGCAGTAGTTTTTACTTCTTATTTTTTGCCACTAATAATAATATGGCTTTATGAAAAATGGCCCCAAAAAAATTTGTTGTTTTCAATAAAAGAATTTTGGGGCCATTTTTCACTCTTGAGGAAAATGGTCCCAGAAAAACGAAAAAATAGCCCCAACATTTTCCATTAAAAACAACAATAAATATTTAGTGGCCATTTTTCGTATTTTGTGGCTATTTTTCATTTAATGTTTTTTAATTTTGGGACATTTTTCCTATTTTGGGATCATTTTTAATTTTTTAGTTTGGGCAATTTTTCCTATTTTGGGCGCCATTTTAAATTTTGGTCCTTTTTCATAATGGCCCAAAACATGTATAGGAAAAATAGCACCAAAATCAAAAATAAAAAATGTTGCCAAAAATAGGAAAAATAGCCCCATAATTTGTGTTTTTGTTTTCAGCTCAAAATTTTTGGGTCCTTGTCTTACATAATGTCTTTTAATGATATATGTATGTATGATAACATATTCACTTAAATATTTGACTACATATAAGGCGTTGTATGTATTGTTTATAATAAAATATTTTTCGCTATCATCAATTGGAAATGAAGCACGAGTGTTTGATGGATAAGTCTTAATGAAAAAATGTATAAAAAAATATAAAAAAATGTATAAGCATTCGCCGCGTGTGGTTTCGTCGCATTCTCATCGAAGACTAAATGAAGAGCATAAAGGTACGTTCAGATTGATGAAATATTTGACTGAAAACATCAAATATTTCTTTGCCGTAGTCTGAACACAAAATTTTTTGAGTATCAAATAAAATAACAGCTGATTTTGGGCAAATAAAATTATTTGCCAGCAAACAAATATTTGTCCAATGTGAACAAAGTGTGAACACTAAAGATCAAATAGTTTACTAATTTTTGAGCAAACATTTATTTGATATTACAAACAAAATGTAAGACCAAACAGCGACAAATAACAGCTGCGGCATGCAATGTTGTCAACTTTTAAAACTTATTTATTAAATTCCTTGGGGAATCGGCTAATAAATATTAAAATGTGAGAATAAAACAGTAAAACAATATAATTTTAGTTCGATTTTAGAATCTAAAATTGTTTGTTAAAATATTATAAACTAGTGGGTTGTTAAATTCAAACACTATAAATTAAAAATATACTTATGTACATAATTACATATGTAAGCTATATATTTTGACAAGTGGCTATATTTCAACACAAGACAAATTTTTTAACACAGTTTTGGGAAACATAACAGCTTGAATGCAGTATAGTTGCATTTAAAGTAGAGTTTTTCCCGGAAACTCGTAACCTCACGAAAAAATAAAACTTTACAGCAGATGCTTTTTTTTAATAACTTCGCTTCAAATTAAGTATATCAGATATTTTTAGTCCAATAATACGTAACATAATAAGTTTTAATAGTTTATTTGTAATACATACATATAATGGTATTTTATGTGGCTTACAATATATTTATTTTTCTGTCATGCTAACTATCTACTGAATAATTTTTTGTTGGTTACGATACAATTTTATATTAACATATTATAATGTTTCTTGGCTTCATTTTATTTTAAATGATGCTTATGTAATTATAATTTTTTTGAGGAAATAACATATGGTGCCAAGCATGAACAGATCTATACACACAGAAAAAAACACAAGGTAAAACTGGATAGTCTCGATGTCAGAAATTTCCCCATAGCCCCCTCGTGGTCGTATTTTTGAAAAGATGTACAGTCTATGTGTCCTTTTAGACTCAGATTAATATAACACATATTTTTCAGAAAAGAACATAAAGAAATGTAAAAGGCAGAATAAATGCAGTATATTCCTCAGAAAAGAAAACGCCATTACTCTTAACTCTTGTGTTCTAAAATCGCTGAAGGATGTAACACTTATATAAAAATAAACAGCTGTGAATGGTAAGTAATTTATTTTTATCAATTCATACGCCAAATTCAACAGAAAAGTAGTAAGTGTAATTAGTTATTAATCTTAATGAAAGTTATAACATACATATGTAGATATTTTATTGTTTTAAGGAAATGGATAATTGCACTAATGAGCCTGAAAATAAGAAATTACGAAAATCGAAGGTGTTAAAAGATTGGGAAGAAGCAGACATCTTTAAATTGATTTCTCTGGTTGAAGGTGAGTCGTGCATATGGAATGCTAGCGTAGATGGATACCATAACAAAACAATGCGTGACAATGCATGGAAGAATATCAGCGAACATTTTGGTGCAAGATATGACCAAGGAGAACTAAACGTTAAATGGACCAATTTACGCATTCAATTTCGAAGCTATGCTGCCAGAGCCAAAACAAAGTCTGGTCAGGGCATAGTGGAAACAGTCAAGTGGAAATTTTATAATGCCATGTTCTTTATAGGTCGAGCTGAGGATCGACAAACTCAGGAAACCGTATCAAATTTACTTTTTGAAATAGAGTCAGACAATAGTTGTAAGTATACATATACATACATATGTATGTACGTATATCATATGCTGAAAAATAATAATCCATGTATTCTTTTGCAGCTCATGATTACACTTCAGCAACAACACTGCCGCTGTCGTCGCCACAAGAAAGTGCAATTACAAAAACTCATCGATCAAAACAATATGAGACACAATCAGCTTCAACACAAATTGCAGAATCAATGCGCCAGGCAGTTGAAACTATGAAAGAAAGGAATCAAAACATATTGGATCCAAACATTTCATTTGCGAATTATTTGGTAAGCGAGTTAAGAACCCTGAATGAAGCTGGAGCAGCAATCGTGCGTAAAAGAGTTACGAAATTCTTTTTACAATGCTTGGAAGATCAAATTAAATAAATACTTTTGAGATGCTAAAATATTTATTAATCTGATTTTCTTTTGTTTTTTGTATTTAACACACACATCATACATACGTATACAAATTGAAATATTGAAGTACAAATGTTTTTTTTTTATTAATTTTATTTAGAATATAAATTCATACATACATACTTATGTATATACCTGTGTGTATTATATAGATTTAAAGATTTCATTTGTTTTGAATAAAGAAGTTATGTTTTTGTTAAAAATTTTTTTGTTTGGAATAATTATTACAAATAAATATACAAAATGGAAATTACACTATGCAACAAAAAAACCTTATCCATAGAATTTTAAATTTCGACTGTTGTTGTGGAATAAAATGAAAAAATTCCAAAAATGAAAAAAAGGTCAACAACGAACAACACTTTACTTAATTTATGTACTATCAAGTAATGATAAATTTATGGTTCTTTTTTCATCTATTTTCTTTCAGAGTTTTCTATTAAAAATATATAGTGGTAATCAAATGTTATGACAAAAGTTTCATTTGGTTGCATAGTGTTATTATCATTACATCATAAGCTTAGGTAAGACCAAAGCTAATTTTTAAGGGAAATTTTAATGAATACATATGTGTTTTTTTGTTGTTTATATGTGTTTGTATTGAAAAGAAAGTTCACCTTGCTCTACAAAATATTGTGAAAATTCTTCTCTAATTGCTGCAGTGTTTTCAGCCACGTTAGAACGATATGGCTGCAAGTTGGGTAAAGTGCCAGTGTCTTCAACGCGCCATTCACCAGGAATGAGAGTTCCATCTTCCGCATAGTGATCCACAAAATTTGCATAAAAATAAACGGAACTTTTGCGAGCCATTAAAAAATTATGCAATGCACAGCATGCCAGGGTTACTTGTCGTGTTTTTGTTGGTTCCAGTTTTATTGGGCTACGCATTACCCGAAAACGTGCTGACATAATACCGTATGCATTTTCAATTACCCTTCTTGCTCTAGACAAACGGTAATTAAAAACCCTTTGGACTCCGTTTAAATTGCGCGCATTAAATGGTTTCAATAAATTTGTACTCAGAGCAAATGCGTCGTCAGCAACAAGCACATACGGAACCGGCTCAATTCTTGATGGAAGTGGTTCTGGTGATGGCAAATTAAGCTTTTTCTTATTAAGAGCTTGATAGAATGAGCTCTTGCGAAACACTCCACCGTCAGATATTCGGCCATTTGATCCAACATCGATATATAAAAACTTATACGCTGCATCAGAAATAGCCATTAGCACAATACTATGCGTACCTTTGTAATTATAGTATATGCTACCGGAATGAGAAGGAGCGTTCATTACGACATGTTTCCCATCTAACGCCCCGACACAGTTCGGAAAATTCCATGTTTCCAAAATTTTTATTTTTTGTTAAATAAATTACTATTTTTGAACACTTTCATTAAATAATTATTTAATGCAAATATTTGTTTCAGTCTGAACGCATATCAAACATGATTTCATTTATTTTATTTCACACTATTTGCTAGCTGTTTCAACAAATAAAAATTATCAAATATTTGAGCGTAGTTTGAACATAAAACAAAATGTTTTTTTTTTACTCACAGTTTGAAGCAAATATCAGAACAAATATTTTCGTCAAATATTTCATCAATCTGAACGTACCTTAAGAATCTGTATGAAGAATGTGTGTGATATAATTTCCACAATTGTGGTATGGCGTACGTCTCAATGATCTAGCAGGGCTGTCAGATGTGGCGATTTCTCGCCAAACGTGGCGATTTTTCAACTTGTTTGGCGTCTAAATTTTTGATTTGGCGACATGGCGATTTTTCTGGCGATAAATAAATTTATTGGTGATTGTTATGGCTATTTTTTTTTAAACAAAATTGAAGTTAAAAATTTGTATAATTCGGGAAAATTACTTAGTTTAAAGAGTATTTTAAAAAATAAATCCCACCAAAACTCGTCTGCAAGAAATTAAAACAATTACCCTTATTGCGAATGTCAACGTCGCCACAAGTGACGTCGACGGTGCAATAATGGCATTGCCGTTGTCAATATTGACGGAATTCGATAACAATTGACAGATGCTTCGCATTTTAATAGGCGACTTTAAGACAACATTGTGTTAGATTGGCTCTGTTTTTGTCGACACAATTTGTGGCAACGACTCGATGGAAACTCCTAGCTGTCACGGTTTTTTATTTGAAAAAGTATTTAAAATAGAAAAAAATAAAATAACAACCAACAAAGAATTTGAGGAATTAATTCAGCGGCTTGAAAGTAGACCAAGCCTGGCAAAAGGATTTCATAGGAGCAGAGCTCCTAATAATTTTAAGAAAGGATTGCGACGAAATTAAATCTATTGGACCACTAATTAGACATAGCGAGGGTTGGCAAACGGTAAGCACCAGAAAATATATCGCCATTTTAAAATGTAAAAGCGGCGGCCTATCATAATATTTAAAAATGTTTCAGGAAAGATAGGTAACTTAATAAAAAGGAAACTATTGGGAATATAAAAATGATTTTTTCTAGGTAGTATCATTAATAAAGTCTGAATTAATGATACTATGTCTGAAAATTTTTAAAAATTGATGATAGGCCCTTTTGCATTTTATATGACGATATGCAACTATCAAACACTCCAAAATCTTTGCGGATGCCCGTTAACTTCCACATATACTATTCGAGTAGAAGAAACCACTTCTAGAAACGCATTACATATTTGAGAAACACAATACCAACCAAAAGGATGTTTTTAATGCAGAAAAGAATATTATGGAAAATTAAGAAAAGAAAATGATGGAAAGATAACACCAAGAAGAAGAACTTTTCAAAAGAGAAGAAGTCTTTATGTCCATGTCCATATGAAGCGATTTTTGCTTCTGCAACTTTCTTAAATTTTCTTTTGAAGTTGCATTCGTGTCCATATAATGAAATTCTTGCTGCGCAGCTTTTGTTTTTTACATAGAGTTAATATTACGAAGAAGAAAACAAAAGAGAGTTGCATGTACATGAAGCAGTGTACCCCATCCCTATCTTCTCACCTCTCTCTCCCATAAACTCAAAAGTTGCGCAGCAAAAGTTGACTCGTATGGACATAGACTATTTGTTTTCTTCATCACTAAAACTTTCACTTGAATATAACATTAAAATATTTGAATCAACCAAGGCAATAAACAAATTGAATAAACGTCAAAATGATAGCGATGATATTTCTTTCTTTCACATTATCGATAACAAGTCAACGTCAACACAATACTCTTAGTAAATGCCGATTTAGCATTGAAGTGACAACGCCGAAATATCGAATTGATAGCGCGAATGTATTATGTTGACGTCGACATTCGCAATAAGGGTGAATGTGATTTTGGTCGCTTTTCTTATATTATCATTAATGGGTTTTTAAATTTGGATGAGAAAAATTTACAAGAAACAATTTTTTAGCGATTTTATTTCTACTTTTGGCGATTTTCTGCTAAATTTTTATACGAATATATTATAAAAATGTATGTTAAAAAAAATATTATGTAAAAACAAATTTATTATATAATATATATTCAGAAAAACTACATAAAATTTATTTTTTTTTTTAAGAGAAGTAACACCATCAGGCAATTAATGCCTACCAGTTAATTAATTAATGTGGTACCTTCTTATGGGAAAGGGATAGAGTAGAGAGAACAGGTGGTGAGGTGGAAGATAGATAGAAAGCTTAATTAATTTACAACACTGCTATTGCGCGTTTTGTTTTGTAAAGCAGTGTTGCAAGCCCCTCTGGTGGCAAGTAGAGGCATTGTTTAAGCTGTGTAGCCATTTTATTAGTTATTTTACTTCGCCGACGGATTTGCTATAATGCCGACGAAGGAGGGTGCTGTGAAATGCATTAGGAGATGTTAGTATTAATCGCTGCCAGTACTGCCAAAGTGATCAGTGCTATGCCTTCATCACTTTAACGCGCTAACTACTCTGCCAACAGCACCCTTTTGGCGATTTTTAAAACCAATGTGGCGAAATAGGTCGGAACAAATCTGACAACCCTGTGATCTAGATCCATCTAGATCAGTGGTGGGCAAACCTAAACTATTTTATTCTTGGTTTGTGTATGTACTTCGCGGCTAAATAGATAGGTTGTGTGTCTCACACGCAGTGTGAAAAATAGCACAAAAATAGGACAAATGGCGCCAACAAAAATGTCGTGCAGCATCATATTTCAAACGCTTGACTTTTTGCTTGCTGGGAAAACTAGCTTTCTTCACTAATACTAATAAACAACAATACAATCACAGTTTAAATTTCGCGCATCAGCGAAAAAAATATTGAATTCGCATTCAGTCCCTTAACAATCATTGTGTTCACATCTGCTTTCTTCCAGATATAGTAATTAAAGTGGCAACCATAGGAACTTAACATTTGTCAAGCACTAACTTGAGTAATTTGTTCTACTAGACCTCCATGGCGTATTACGATACAATACAAATCTATAAATAATGATAAATATATAAATAAATAAATGTTATTGATTTATTAAAAAGTAGTACTTTCAATGTTCTTACAGCGAAATAAATAAACAAAAAAATATAAAATAGTTATAGTATAAAATAAGTTATAGTTTTTTCAACACTTTCTGCTAATGGCTTGTTGAAAATTTTATTATTACTATTATTACTATATGTGAAAATTTATTTTAGTATCTTTTCATTATATTATTTTGTATTTTTGTTTGTTGGAATATACATAGGTACATATGAATGTATGTAGATTTACTTGCATTAAAAACTAAGTTTTTATTACTCTTACTATTATTCATTTAAGCTTTTTGTTGCTTCAGTCGTTTAATGTTTGTTACTTATTTAAATCTATGTTAGTTGCTAACCTCGTTGCTGCTGCCATTGTTCTTTAACCAAAACTACACAATTTATTAAGTAGAGTATAAACAAAAAGAATAAAATTTGTTACAAAATAATTCATAGTTTATTCTAGTCATAACAAAAAGAAAAACTAAATTTACATAAAAATATACTCATTTATTCCGACGCATATTTACGCAGACATTTAAGGGCGTACGTACGGCTTTATATGGATGATATTTTTTATGGAAAATTATTATCTACAACCAACTATATGTTGACACACTCAGAATGCGAGTGTATGTGTTTAAGCAATCCTGGAAACATTTTATAAGTACATAATTTGTAAATGGTGTTCAGGCTGCCCTATTTAATAAAACTGAAAATGGTGTATATTTTATTGATGGTTTCTGAAGTCAAGCAGTCTCTGTACAAAGTTTCATGCTCTTTGGACAATAATAGGGCTATGAAGTCAATGTGTATGCACAGAAAAATTTTTTAATGCCTCTACTTAATTAATGCCTCTACTTGACACCAGAGGCGCTGCAGCACTGCTCTACAAAATTTAGCATAAAAAACCCGCAATAGCAGAGTTCTAAATGGTAAATGAAGCGAAGTACCTAGATAATATTCATTACGGATTTTCGCATGTTACCACTGATGCGTCTCAGGTGATACGATTCAACAGATACATACGATGACGACCTTCAGCATGAAAAATACTACAAGAATCGGAGCATGGAACGTACGTACACACTAAAAACCCTCGCATTGGAGCTAAACCAAAAGTTGCGGGATTTTCTTTTCTTCATGATTTTTTGTAATCTAGTAATATATTGAATATATATTGAATAAATGAAACTATATTGAATATATTAAAAACGTATTTTTGAAATTAAATCACCACTCTCCGTTTGATCTACAGCCACACAAACATGGCACTCGAAAATAATTTTTTTTAATTTTTTTATAAACTATTTTTTTATTGTTGCATTAAAATTAATGTGGAGTAGGTATTTATCTGCCGAATGCAATGAGTTTTAGCATTCATAGTAACCACAACCATACCATTATGCAGAGTTAAAATTTTGTTTCTATTGTTTATATTTCATTTGAAATATTTATTATTTTTACCGATACACTGTGGCGCCTTTTCCCAAATACCGTGGCAAAAATACAAAATTTGATGACAAAATTTTGTAAAATGAATGATTACATCGTACAAAGAACTTCTTACTGATGCCAGTTCAAAAACGTTTTTTTTTAATTAGTTGAAAATTATAGCTGGTGGAGCTGCTTAAAGTTGGCAGTTTTTTAAGAAGCACCAAAAAAGGTGATTTTGAAAAAAAAAATAACATTTTAAAATTGAAATGCTAGAAACCTTGACTTTAGATCCTTACTTTTTTGCTATCGTTTTAAAGGTACGTTTATTTTTTATTGAAATAAGCAAAAAAATGTGCATCAAATGCCCTACTTTTTCGGCAGTTGACGCTTTTCGGGCACCCTATATTTAGGTAATTTTTACAAATTAAATGGAGCATATCTAAAAATGGCCAAAAATGGTCTCGGCCAAATTTTCGGAGCATATTTGCTACACAATGCTTTAAATAATTTAATTAAACTTTGCCACCAAAAGTTGCGTTTTGCTTGATAATTATAAGAGGAAAACTGTTACAATCTCATAGTGAAAACGGCAATAATTCTGTTTTCACTGCAGCACGTATTTGTTACATATTTTAATTTCTCTCGTTCATACGAGATTGACACGATGACTTTTTCCCCTGCATTTTTCTTAAATTTTCTTTTATGTTGATTTGTGTCCCGTTCGACAATAAACTCTAGAAAATTCATGGTAAAAAACCATCGGGCGAGTCCCGTATGAATCAGGTATGCATAACTATAACAATTAGTTTATTTAAATTTAAATTCGCATTCAACGTTTCTATGGCCAATATATTTTATAACCAAGAATGTTGGAAAAACTACCAAATAAGAAAAAAATAACCAAAATTTTCAGGTACTTACATATGTATGTATGTATGTATGTAGTTTAATTTTTGTCTTTTATCCTACAGATGGAAAAAAGTAACCAATTTTGATTAAACTTAACCAAAACGGCAACGTTGTTCGCATTATTATACTGCATTATTATAATGCATTATACTGCATTATTATACTGCATTTTCTATTTTACACTACAGGTAGTTGAGGCCTGGATTTCTGTTTTACAAACCAGGTAGATTAAACATTTTTTTATTTTTGGGTATAAATTAAGCCGCAATTGTGTAATCAAGCCAGTTAAGTTTTTACTTTGTAAAAGCAGTGATCATTAAGTTATACAATTTGATAGAGTCAATGTGATTTCAAAATTCAGAATTGTTCGAGTTATTCAGAAACTCACATAATGAAAATGAGTTTAGAATGGCTATTGTGCAAAAATTACACAATTTATCAGGATACCACGAAGAGGATGTGAAAACCACAATTCACTTCATTTACTTGAAAATTAATAAAAAATGGCTTGCCTCAAAACGAACGACAAAAACCTTTATGGAAAAGAACTCAGACTGGCTGAATGGAGTAACAACTTTTGAAAACATAGAAGAACCGCATACATCTTCTGACAGCAAAAGAAAAGACCTGCAAAAACTATAAACGAATGTTCGAAGTACACAAGAAAACGTAAACTTCAAAATGTCACTAAAGATATATGTAAATCGCATCTTTCAGAAGCATTATGTCTTAAGTATGTTAAAGACAAATCAAGGTCAGACATTACAAAAGCTGTGGAGCTTGCAAGCCCAAATCGACTGCAGAGAATTAAAGAGAGTATTCCAACTCCTCCAATTGCTTTACCCAGAAAGTATAGCATAGAAGTAGCCTTAGCGTTATTTATGGACTTGGGATTGTCAAAGGAAAAGTATTCTATTTTACGAAGCTCTTTAAAGAATCATAATGTCAATGCAGGTAGGGCCTAATTCAATGTTTTTGTTGTTAAGAAATTAGAGAACAAAATTCTTTATAAATAATAAGCTCATCACTTGATAATTTCAATACAGGTGTTTGTTACTTTGTTTTGACATGTTTTGCATAAAAAATTGGAAAAACTAAATTCCATTTACAAAAATGAAATAAAACATGCACAATGGCTGCATGACTTTGGGCAAAACTGGGACACACGGGTCTTATTTTCTTTTTGGTCTTTTATCATTTAGTGGTGTCCGTATAGGGTTATTTTTTTTCGTGTTGCACTGTGTTATATATTATATAGCATTAATATTAAAAATATTTCAAAAATTTGTATTTATAGTAAAAATAAAAAATATTATATTACTCTAACATGTTAAATTACAGTGGTACTTTTTTTCTGGACTTCCTTATGAGAATAGCATTTGAAGCACCAAACGTTGTGTTTGACATGTTTTTTAAATTTTAAAAAGATCAATACTTCAAAAAATATGAATTTTGCGACAAAAGAGGTCAAAAGTTATTACCGTGCCCAATGCCTATCAAAATGCGGGAGCACTTATTTTGAAACTAAAGGATTTAAAATGGATATATCTTGGTAACTTAAAAAATTATGGTTTTTGCGATGAGAAAGCCACTGTGCGTAGTACCATGTGATCATATGGACATGCAGGTTACTTATTTTTTAGCGAAAGCGGTTATCTTTGAAATGCTTTATACATTTTTAAAACATCTTTATTATGTACTTTAAAGTTTATTATGTTTGTTATGAAACAGTCAAAAGGCAACATTGTGCACAGTGTCGCGGCTAGCCTATGACCGTGAAAATCATGCATATTGAAGCTTGAGGAGTCTTCTTTCAAATGCCTTTTAAAATTTTTAAATATATTTATTAATTTAAAACTTATGATTTTTGCAACGAAAAAAGTCAAAAGGCCCCACTGTGCGATATTTCAACATCTAATTGTTTTTTCATTGGAAAAAAACTTTCATCCAAGTGAATCCACCAGATTTCTACACAGTGATAATGCTGACTGTTTAACCGAAAAAATTATACATATTTATCCTGCGCCTTCTTGTGCCTTTTCGAGATTTTTCGGTTTAATTGTGTTGTTATGCCTTTTGGAATTTTTGGTACCCACTAAATAAAATAATAGCCGAATTCACTATGTCGGTTTTGGACTTTTCCGACTAATTTCTGGTTGAGTATTTATTTTTGTATTCGTTAAATAGTTTAATAGCAAGGCAAGACAAGAACCCCGAAACTCAAACGAAAAAATAATAACGATTTACTGAATTGCATTAGTGAATGCTTCCCGTCTATAGACGTAACGCTTTATCGAGATATTGAATTAGGCTATAATTATCGTAGAACTAATACATAGAGCAGACAAACATGAAACGTACATTTTTTTTAAATTATGCTTCTAACATACAATTCTAAGTGGTTTGAAAAACTGGGCCGCACAGTGTCGTGAGTTCATATAACGAGCGGCCAAAAATAGAAGGAGTTATCGTAAAGTAATGAAATTCGGCACAAATTTTGTAATTGATAAAATACAATCGCACATAAAATTTGGCCATTTAAATTTCTTAGCTAAGAAATACGATGAGACTAATTTTCACGACCAAATAAAGCATCGAAAATACATTGAAGTTAAAAGAAGGCATAAATGTCGAATGTAACCACCCTGCTATAGATTGGCCTTTTATTCAAGCACATTTTGAGGATTCTGCCAGAGAACATATCGGTTACAGAATAACGCGAAAAAAGGAATAGATATCTGATGATACTTGGTATTAGCAAGGAAAGCAGCCACATCTAAGCTCAATGCTGCTAGAACTAGATCGGAAAAATCTGTATTGAGAGCAGCCTACAACCAGCTCGATAAACACGTGAAGCGAAGCGCTCGAAGCGATAAGAGGCATTTTCACACAGAACTTACGAGAGTTCTCTACAGGTGGGCTTATTGGTATAAATAATGGCTTTCGGAGAAGAAACTCCTTGTGCACTAGTAAAGGCTCGATCTGAGCTAAGCGAAGCCGATGTACAAAGAGGAGAAAACCCTTAAGCCCGCCAAAGGCCGGTTATGCAAATATCTTTAACCAGCGAAGCAGCTTTCCATTATACCAAGAGAAAAAACTTTTAATCCCGGCCGAAGGCCGGCTATGGCGAAATCTTTACTCAGAGAAGCAGTTTTTCAATATATCGAGAGGAAAAAAATCTTTGAACCCGGCCGAAGGCCGGCTATGCAGAAAACTTTACTCATCGAAGCCGCTTTTCGATATACCAAGAGGATAAAATGCTTCCTCAAGAATTTAAATAAGTAAATAAATCTGCCATGAAATAACAAACATTTTATGAAAAAATACGGCCTTGTTGCTTAATAGCATTTGAAGCATTAAGAAATAACACCATATGCCAATTTCCTGTGGAACATCATATATAATAATGTTTTATTTTCGATACAAAACGCGAAAGAACATCATTGTATTTATTTTCAACAGTGTTGTAATGTAATAACTTTCGTAGAAATAAATATAAAACTTTCAGATAATGAGAATAATACGTATTAATTTTATTAAAAACTAAGTGGTAGTTCTAATTTGAAGCATAGTAATAAGATATATATGCACCACTCATTACTTTGTAACTCATTAAAAAAGTACTACCGACTACAAAAACGACAAAAGTTTTTGCTGGGATTTTACGAAAAAATCTTTCGTATTTACAGTGGGTAGAGTACTTACCTTGAAAATGAATAATGTTAATTTATCGGTGAGTTTATTAGTTAGTTTATAGCTGAGCTCAATTTTTTACTATTATATTTAAATTGTTTTCATATAATTTAGGAAAAAATGTTCGTGGTGCGAAGTGACGAAATATTTCGTAATATGTACGAGAGTTCCTAATTAATTGCTTTGACCGCCAAAATATTTTTCAAATAAAATGTTTTATATTTTTATTTTTGCTCCAAAAACTCCAACGACAGGAAAATTATTTTACTTTCCATTGAGGTCAGTCTTATATCACAAACTTCATTGATTGTATACCCAAGAAAAATTTTGATGGCAACGTAACGAGTTAAAATGCTAAATAACATTCTTTTCAATATTTCTACATTTGGCATTTTAACCAATTACTTTAGCATGGCGATGTCATTGGAGGCAAGTACTTACCACATTTGATTACAAATAACAAGTTATAAATTTCAATATTTAGAAGGCACTGAATACACAGAGCACAATAAAAATTATATGTTTCTGCTAAGCATTGAACTCATGTCGTTTTCAGTTATTGTGTTATATCATGACAAGTGTTTTACTCACTAGGCTACTGCACTACTCTTTTGTTATGGTCTTAGCACTTATTTTCAAAAACATGAACGCAATTAAAAAAAATGTATTTTGCTTCCCCAAGGGTATGATAACCCGATACACTAATACTCTGCCCATAAGAGAATAGATGGCCTGTTTAATTACTAGTAAGTAATTGTTCAACTACTGTAAAGTAATTCAGACGGTATGTAGTTTGTGGTTGAAAAGTATATTGTTCGGTAATGACAAATCATTACCAAGTTTTTTCTGGGTTGCTTTTATTTTCCAATTGATTTTACAGTGTTTCAATAATAGCGTCTACTGTCTATTAAAAAATTTAATTAGGCCTAAAACTGTCACTGCCATCCGCAGTTCTACGAAATCAAAATCATTAAACAAATTAACACTGTGTGCTTTACTAAGAAAGGATTAAAACACTTCAACCATTCCATTGTATTCCACCTTGCTCTGATATCGCTAAATTCCTTCTTATTGTATTTTTCGTGAACAGCATTTTCCTCGCATGGTTTTCCGCTTCCCAAATCCCATTACATAGGGTATTTTATTTAATCGAACTTTTAATTGCTCGTTCTACATCTACAAAAGAAAATCTATTATATCTGATCTCTCCATATAATAAAATTATGGAATCATACAATAGGCATTCAGATTTTTTTTATTTCATGCACTTTTTATGTTATGCAGGTTTTGGAAGATAGAGAGCTTATGGTCTGAAGATAGGTCCATTGAAGCCTTGAACTTAGATCATGTCGATAATGACGCATACTGCCATTCTAAAAACAATAAAATCTCTGATTTATGTCAACCAGTTGGAATAATTAAGCGATATCCCCAAAATATATGTAGGCTTAGTATTTCAGTCGCCAGCTGGCACGAAACGTGGAACTAAAGATTCATAAAAACACTCTATGTAATTGAAAATCTGTTAAGCGATTAAATCAAAGAAGTTACTAAATCACAAGGAACAGAAGATAAATAGTGCTTGAGTCGTGACTTTATTATTATTTGTAAACTACTGCATGCTCTACCTTGAGGGTCCTTAACGTCATGTAACTTCAATCCATTTGTTTTATACGAAGCTTTTAAACATTAATAAGCCTCACAGATACAAATTATATACCATATAACATGAAGATAATAGTTTACCGGCTTGGAAAAAAACCTCAGCGTGCTTTAGAAGACACTTGGGATGAATTTATTCTTTTTCCGCTGAGAAGTTGAAACAACCTAATAAACTTAATATAGCTACAAGCACTAACACAAACATAAAGTTAACATTGTGGCCGACATGATGTTATTTAGAAATTGAGAATGGTTAAAGCTGTCGCCGTTGCTGTGTTTATTATAACCATTTTTGTTATTACAATTTTTTTCACTTGTTGTTGCAGTTGTCACAATTCATGTTGTTTGTATAACATGTGGTTTGTTGTTGTGTATATTATAAATCTGACTGTGTTGATATGTTTGAAAGCTAATACGCCTCTCATCTCTTGTATATGCCTTATACTTTCTTACCACGTTTTTCTTGATTTTTTGTGTAGTCATTTTTACATAAAGAGTGTAATGTAATGTAAGTATACAGACATATGTATATAGAGGTGTCACAAGGAAACTTAGTAAGGTACATACATATATGCACGATAAAGAGACAGAACATTGTAATTTTCATATATAGTTAAAGAATCAATAAGTTAAATGACGCTACTTGAACCTGTCCCTCAGTGCTATGTCCCATCAAAAAAAAATAAGAAAAAGTTTAGTATCTCCTCTTGGAAGGAAATTGCTTTTTTCAGAAATATTAATTACTTGATTAATCTCACTAAAATATATTTGCTGTATCCAATAGACTTCGCTAAGGACTAGGGTTTAGGAATCGGGAACTCCCAGGAAAAGACAAGCTAATATTCCCGGGAAATGTTTAAATTTGCGCAGGAAAGCGGGAAATTAAAGGTACACATTATTTCATACATATATGGACTTTATATGACATATTTTTAAAATTTATTTTGATTCATATAAGAAATTTGTATTTTAGTCCTGTTTTTTCTTCAATATCAATAACATTTTCAATGTTTATTTAAAATATTACAAAAGTTTGACAGAGCTTACACGATGACATTGATTAAGTTCTCTCTTAAAATCGCTACGTATTTCATCAACTAAAATTTACATAAAATTTTTTTTAATTTTTACAAAATAAAAATGTGAACGGTTCAAACTTATACGCAAATTTAATAAAAAATTCTATGAAATTGAAGTCATTTCATTTTTCCTAGCCCGTCTACGTGAAAAATTATTGCTTGATTCGAAAACTACATGCAAGATATCAGAGCTTTGTATAAGTATGAATGACTGCAGTGCTCTAATCGTTTTCTAAAGTAAATAATCCAACTTAAACGAACTTTGAGTGATTTTCCGCAGAATTAAAGAAAAAATTTTTGAAAGCTGAGTGGAAATTTTAAGCCCATAGAAACTGCAAAGACATTCAGTTGTCACGACTTAAATTTATTATAAGTAGACGCTATTATTGAAGGATATATTTAAGAGAAATAAAATGAAAAACCAAAGAGGTTTAGACAAGCTGTAGCTCAGAGTGCGTAAAATTTGGTGCAGTTGAGTATATTACTGTAACGTGCTTGTACTTAACGATAAGAATCCTTTCAGAAATATGTCCAGAAAAATAAGTCTTTATATGATCTCTTACTGTGTAATAACTATAAACTCTATTTGCCTCAATTCGATTAAAAATTTATTTTAGAATTGTTACTACATTAATTTTTACTTAAAAATAATGTTTACATTAATAAAACAATGGAAAATTCGCCAGATTTTCATATAATAAATCTATTTAATTTAGAACATCAACTGTTCCTGGGAATCAGGGAATTCCCGGGATCGCGATTTTTCTATTCCCGTTTCTCGGGAAGTGTAAAACATTTCGTTTTAAACCAACATGACTATAACTTTAATATCAAATAAGTTTTATGTTAAATAATCACTTAAATCATGTTGAATTCAAATGCAATTCATTTTACGTACAATGGATATTTTTTAGTGTATAACTAAAGTAAAGTTTGAAGCTGTTGTGGCTAAAGTGCACAGTGTCAGATTTGGACAATCTAGCTGGACAAAAGTAATTTTTTTAACTTTGAATAATTTTTTTAATTATATTTAGGCAAATATGTTTAACAACATATTACCCAATGATAAAGTTAAAAATTTTCTTTGTCTACATGCTTCACATTTATTTCTAAATAAAAATATAATTTAATTGAAAAATTATATTAAAACCAAACTCAAGCCAGAGTAATTAAAATTTCTTTGGATATAAGCCCATACAGTTCGACTAAACTCATAACTTAATTGTTAAACTCTAAAGGCACCTAGCAAAAGGATGAACATGTTCATATAAAACTGAACAAATAATATTTCATACTAAAATAGAGAAATAATAAAAAAAAGCTTAACACAAGAGAGAGAAAAAACTGGATATCAATAACTATCAAATGAAATACAACTCTAGGAGTGACGGTATGAATTGATTATAGGCAGATGATATTCAGCTCTTGACTGCAAACCACCGACTTTGGTCGAGTGGTCTAAGCGGTGAAGAACTCTGATGAGATTAGCGGGAGTTATCGAAACGTCAGTTCAATATGTCAAATATGTCAAATATGTTCTTTGTCTACATGCTTCACATTTATCTCCCCGGCAAACACGAAGTCAAGCCTTTAAAATAAGATGACTTTATCATTTAATATCAAGCACAGTTCTCAAACCTTTTTCAACGGTTTCTATTTAACACTTAAATTCAAGTTGATATTGATTGAATATAAACATTTGACAACCAGTGTTATATCAATTTGTTATCAATTTGATCTGGAGGTATTCTCAAATAATAAATCAACGAGGAAACGCTATTTAAAGCGAAAATTGGAATAATTTTAACAATCAAAGTGAATTATTTATTATAACTGCAGAAAAATTACATATATAATGTGTGCTTGTGAGAAAAGCATTCATATGTAGTATGTACATTAGGGTGGGTCGATTGTTTTTGTCAACAGGCATGTAGCAAAAACGAAATCTACGCGAAATTATCCTTAGAAACTAGGGGTCTAAAAACCAAACCTAGCTCCCGCCGAGAGACATCAAAATTCAAGTTTTTGATTGGGGAAAAACATTTATAGCTAAACAATATAGGTAAAATCTTTGGGCTGCCCCTTCCGATTTTGATAAACTTTAGTACGAATGATGCCTCTGGCATAACTACCATTAATGCAAAATGTTGACTCACTATATATTCTGGTTCGCGAAATATAGCGACTTGAAAATGACAGAATTAAAAAAAATGTACTCAAGTCGCTATATTTCGCGAACCAGAATATATAGTGAGTCAAGATTTTGCATTACTTGTAGTTATGCCAGAGGCATCATTCGTACCAAATTCTATCAAAATCGGAAGGGGTAAAGTTTAAAACTTTACTTATATTCTTTGGATGTATATGTTTTTACCCAATAAAAAGCTTGAATTATGATGTCTCTCAGCGGGAGCTAGGTTATGATTTTAGACGCCTACTCTCTTAGGGTAATTTTCTTAGAATTTTTAGTAAAGTTCAGTTCTCCTAGACGCCTTTCACTTTTTCTCTCAATCGAACAATTTGACCCACCCTAATGTACATATATTGTTTGTGATTAAAAAATTTATAATCATGATTATGTAAAATATGAAGTTTAAAAAATTAATTGTATTTAAGTTCCATATTATATTACAATCCACATTTGAAAAACATTTGAGAATAATGCTTGAAAGTAAGTTGAGAATAAATGAATTTCTCAATTTGAAAATAATTTCCCCTTTTTGTTGAGAATGCTATGTTTTTCAAGCTATTTTCAAATCATTTTCAAATGTTTGTCGTTTGAGAAAAGGTTTGATTTCAAATCATCCTCAATTTGATATCAAGCCTGCGTGTTTGTTGGGTCTAAATAGAAATATAGTTTAAATAAAAAAATAAATTAAAACCGAACTCAAGCCAAAATAATTAAAATGTTTTTATTTAAAATATATTAATAAAGTAAAATGCATTTTCAAAATCAAATCTTCAACAATCTTAAATCTAAGGCCCTTCTCTGCGATTCTTACATATAGTTTTCCAATTGGAATCACTGTAAGACGCGTCAAATATGATAACTTGTCAATGCTAGCTTCCTATTATAATTTATAATAGTTTTACTCCGGCTAATCTTATTCTCAAATCCATGAAAGTGAATAATCTTAAAACTTAAACAACTTACGGCTTTCATTAGATCCAAAACGTATTATATTTTAGCTTACCTGTAACAGAAAGAAACAATTTAGTTTTATTAATATTAAAATATTTCTCTAATTGCTAAAAAATTATTTTATAAAATTGCAATTTGTTTGAATTTTTCTAAATAAAAACTAAACCAAATTTAAAATTAGAATTGATTATTAGTCAAAGGCTCGTTACGTTTAAATCAGAAAGAATGGACATGATTAATATTCCAAGGAACAAGGGAAAAATTCACATCAACTTAGTTTTTCAACGTACACACCAGAATATATCACCACTTGCATTTTGCATATCACCACTTGTCAGGTGGCTCTGTTGAATGTGATTTCAATTCTCTTTCGTGAAAATTTAATACGAGAATTAAATCACTTAACTTATTATTAAACTGCACTTCCCAGTGTTGCTATTGGTTTATATTTCTTCACTCCCATTTTCCTGCTTTTTCGTTCTACTTTAGACAAACATTTTTGGTTTGATTTTATAATTAAGTATATATGAACATGTAAACATGTGAAAACCTTAAGCCAGCATCTAATGGTTTACTAATATGATTCTTACGAACGTATTTGCTTGTGAATCCAAATTGATTAGTAGGCTTAAGTTTGAAACGTTTAATTCAGAAAGAATTTGGCTGTTAATATTCCAAGGAACAAGGGAAAAATTAATATCAACTTAATTTTTCAACGTGCACTGCAGAACAGAGTAGTGCCACTTTCGAAAGCCGCTACACTTCCATCATCAGTGCTCACGTGTATTTTGCTATCACCACTATCATCAGGTGGATCTGCTGAATGTGATTTCAATTCTTATGTGTATATACAACTTCTTCGTGAAAATGGACGGTAAAAACAATTATGTATACTAACGACAAATATAATAGCCCAATTCACAATCTTGTGCAAGTGGTCTTGCATCGTAGCATTTGCAAATTGGTATAGTATATTGATACTAACCACTTAACAATTGTTAGTGGTGAGTATCAATATACTATACCATTTTGCAAATGCAACGATGCAAGACCATTTGCACAAGATTGTGAATTGGGCTAATGTCTATTTGTTATTTTTCCCAATAAATAAATATGTATAAATGATACTCTTACGGGGTTTTTGGTAGCCATTTGTTGTCTTTAAGGAGTTGAAGAAACGTTATAAAAGCATTATTACAAAAGGAAATAGAAAAAAAATTCAGAGATTAGATAGTAAAACTTATATGGGTTATTTACATTTCAAATGATTTTTTATGTCTGTTGAAAGTATAGTAAAATGTTGCATAAAATAAACGCATAAATTTGAAATTGAAAACTGCTTTAGCATTATTTAATATATTATAAATAAATGTATATAAGTTTTTTCTGTGTAATTGCCCATCTTCTTTCTTTTTATGCGAACTTATACGAAAAACAATCTTTACGCGTAAGTTCAAGTGAATAAATAAAAACTATTAAAAAAATATTAGTTCGTAAATGTCCTTTAAAAAATCGATTTTTTAAAAAAGCATAGTGAGTATTTTTTAAAATCACCACTTGGACTATATATGTTTAATTTGAAAGGTTTTTCTTTAATAAAATAACTACAAAATCGATGTAATTTTAGACAAGGAGAAATTTTCAACAGAAATTTAGACAATATATGATCGTAAATTTGAAGTAATGTTTTAGAGTGTAGCTATTTTTAATAAAGATTCTTTGGAAGCAATGAAACTGTATTTCCTTGAAAATTACTTCCAATTTTTTTAATGAGTGGATGACAATTTTAAATATTAATAATCTTATTTTAAATGAAATTTATTTGCTGGAGTTAAGCATGGTCTATATGCAGCATTTCATTGGTGCTTTACCAAATCGGCAGTAGACAACAAACACAATTTTGAACAAACCTTTTTCTTATGTACAGACTTTTAAAAACCATTTGAGAATTTATAAATATATAAATGATTTTCGAAAATAAGCATAGTAGGCTCTGGAACTTATACTTATTATTATGACAGTATGTCAAATAATAAATTTCTTAAAGTATTAATAATCTCTTACACTGCAATTTCGTATAATAAAAAACTTAGAGCCTTATTTTCTATACCCCTACTCCTCACTTCACATAGAATTTGTTGAATTGACATTTTGGTAAACACTTTACAATGGCAGATGATTGCTTGCGTTGAACACCTGATTGTTACATTATTTTTTTAAATTAATATATAAAAAAAAAAATTCGCAAAAACTTACTAACGCGCTATCATAACAAAGTCTAATATCCAGGCATGTTTTGTATTCCATGCGGATTGAAAATGTGCGGAATTGTCATATCATTGTTGTTATACATATGAATTTGCAACAACAATGCTTTGATAATTTCGCACATTTTCATTCCACATGGAATACAGAACATGCCTGATTGTTTAAAAATCGGCAAACTGCAACAATTCGCGAGGAGTTGCAAAATTTTAAACAAGCCATAATATTGAGTAAACATCGCTATAACTGTAAGAAAAGCAAAAAATTCGGTAAAAATCGCGAAAATGTCGAAAATTCGAAAAAAATTACTAACAGCAGGATTTTAATAACAAAGTCTAATATTGTTTAAAAATCGGCAAAACTGTTGGGAAGCTGAAAACAAACAAAAAGCCGCTTTTATCGCGAACTTTGCAAAAATTCGCGAGAAGTTGCAAGATCGGAAGCTACCCCTAAAATTTATTAGAAATCGCCAAAGCTCTTAAAAATAAAAAGTTCAGAAAATACGCGAAAAAATTGCAAGCTAGCGAAAAACTGCTAAATATACTCGTAATAAAGAAACTACCTGTAAATAATAAAATTCGCAAAATATTGTAACTGCAAAAAATAATCATGATATAATAAACAATCTTGATATATAATGAAAAATATTGATATTAATTCATAGTCCTATGTGAGTATGTAGCAATGAAATATATTTATACATATATTGGGAATTCACATTGATAAATGTAGCAATCTAACGCAATGTCGTAGTGTTTTTCAAAATTTACTTATTTTTATTTTGCGTTCATCTTAGTGTGAAATTTAGGCCCTTACTCTTCTTGAGTTTTGCTAGTTTCAACTTGAGTTCAATTTCAATATACGTATCGGTATCGAAGTCGGTTTCGCCGATATTTCTTTTTAAGTATCGGTATCGTATCGGCAAAAAGACGTATCGTTACATCCCTAATTGAAATACACTTAATGTAGTTATGGATCTAATAAAACTTACTTAATATTTACTATTCGCATTTAAAAATGTTTTAAAATTTACCTCAATGGTTTTATATAGGCGTTAATTGCAGCAATGTTATTTTATAGCTTTAAGTAGAACAATTATGCCAATATATTTTAAAGCTCATCTATACACACACTTTATATAAGTTCTTATAGGTATGAATTAAAATCTGTATATGAACAAAAACATAAATGTGAAAATAAAACCAACAAGTTCCTATCCAGAAATTTCGGGCGTAAAAAGTACTGCGAGCAAAGTAAGGACAAAGTTTTTGATAGGAACAATACTATCTTATTTCTAAACAACCTGTAAGCTTGGCATCATTTTTCCCATAATTCTTTCCCATATTAGAAAGGCAAAACAATATTGCCAAGCTAACAAGTTGCCTAGAAATGAGATGGTATTGTATCTATCAACAACTTAGTCCTTATTTTGATCGCAGTAATTTTTACGGCCGAAATTTTTTAATATGAAGTTGGCCTTATTTCCACATTTATGTTTTTGTACGGATCTCAGTCTTTATTTGGTACAACAAGTGCCCCATACAATAAGCCCTAGATGAAAATGTTCCATTTTAAAATTTTTCTTAGTATTTTCCCATCAAGACCTACCTACCTGTGTACCAAATTTCAGGCTTCTATCTATAGTGAAATTGTCCCATACAAATAGGGGCGCCTTAGTCCCTCCATATAAAAAGTTCCCGTATTCAGAATTTTGTGGCTGTTTGCTCAAAAATACCTACTTGTGTACCAAATTTCAGCTTTCTAGTTGTACTAGAAGTGCCCCATACAATGAAGGGGCACGATAGTTACCCCAGATGAAAATGGCACGTTTTCAGATTTTTTTTCAGACTATTTTCTCCCCGGAAACTACTTGTGTACCAAATTTCAACTTTCTAGCTATACCAGAAGTACCCTTCCAAAGGAGGGGCACTCTATTCCCCCCAAGATGAAAAGTGACGGTTTTTAAATTTTGCAATTTTGCTAATTTCTCATCAGAACCCACCGCTGTACAAAATTTCACCTTTCTAGTTATACTGGATGTGCCCCATACAAAGAAGGTGCAGCCTAGTCCCCCGAGATGAAGTGCCCGTTTTTAATTTTTTTCGTTAATTGCTTATCAGGACCCACCTGTGTAAAAAATGTCAGCTTTCTATTTGTACTGGAAGTGCATCATACAAAGAACAGGTACCCTAGTCCCTGCCAGATGAAAAGTGCCCATTTTGATATTTGTATCGTTAATTGTTTGTCAGGAGCCACCTGTGTACCAAATTTCAGCTTTTCAGGGAGTGAGTGAGTGAGTCATTGAATATGAACTTTTTACACCTTCATATCTCAGGAAGCTTTTATGGTAGAACTTTCAAAATTCACCAATGAGGTTACCTCTGTAGGTTCATTTTTTAAGATTATATTTCATTATTTTAAGATTAAGTGGAGCAAAGTTATGAGGGGGGTAAAAACAGCTCGAATGGTTTCGTGTAATGTACACACTGTGTGGCTGGTACTTGGCCTGGCGCACTACTGTGCACCTAGATTAGAGCGGCTAAAAAATAGTAATTGATGTTTTCACTACGAAATACCTTCCGGGGGTTGAAAAAAGATTTCTGCTAAAAACGTTAATTTTAATATTTTGAAGTCGCCCATCTCAGATTTCTATCTCCCATACATATTGCATATGAAAATTTTCTGTTTTATTAAAAATGGTGTATCTCACGATCTAATGATCCAATCTACAGAATTTTTTTTATATTTCTGTAAAACATTTAATGCTTTACAACAAGTGCCTCATATCATTTTTTAACCGACTTCAAAAAAGAAGGAGGTTATCAATTCGTGTGTATTTTTTTATGTTTGCACAGGCATAACTCTGTCATTTGTCAACCGATTTTCAAAATTATTATTTTTTGTTTAAAAGGGTTTGCCTGCAGTTTGGTCCCATAATTTTTTTCGAAAATGGGAGAGGGAAAGGTCCCCCATGCACATCTCTGTCATTTTTCAACCGATTTTGAAAATTGCTTTTTTGTTTGAAAGGGTTTGCCCGTAGGGCGGTCCCATAATTTTTTTTAAATCGGAGGGAGAAATTTGCTCCCCCCATGCATAACTCTGTGATTTGTCAACCGATTTTCAAAATTCTTTTTTTGTTTGAAAGGGCTTGCCTGCATGTTAGTCCCATAATTTTTTTTACGAAAATCGCAGGGGGCGTTATGCTTGCCCCCCACACCATGCATAACTCTGTGATTTGTCAACCGATTTTCAAAGTTCTCTTATTATTTGAAAGGGTTTGCCTGCAATTTGGTCCCATAAGTTATTTTCGCAAGACCGGAGAAGTTCAATTCCAAGTCCATTGGAGATAGTTTAGCAAAAATTAATTTGAGATGTTCATTTTTCTATAAAAATATATACGAATCATGTAGATTAGATATAACATTTCTAGGAAAACAAAAAATTTATATATATATATATATATATATATATATATATATATATATATATATATATATATATATATATATATATATATATATATATATATATATATATATATATATATATATATATATATATATATATATATATATATATATATATATATATATATATATATATATATATATATTTGTATGGGAAATAGAAATTTGCAATTAGCAACCACTAAGTTCTATAATTAAGAGCTCCGCTTTCAACACTCATCCTGGCTATTTCACAGGGTTTTGAAAAACTGAAACAATTCGACTTTTTTCAGCCGCTTTGCGATATCTAAGTTTTGTTTTCTCGTAATAAAACTAGAATTATATTGTTCAGATAAACATGTAGTTTTTTGCTACTACTGTTATCTTTCACATGTCATTTACTCAGACATTCATTCATTCATTTGAAAAAACAAAATTACTAAAAAAATGTGTCAATGTTGTTCTTTTTGTAATTTTTTTTGTTAACTTTTTATTTTACTACTTTCATGCATGTCTAAACTTAAATACACATTTAAATAATACAAAAAGTACTTCTGAAATAGTATGTGTAAAGTATGTAATTGTGATCATAGTTAAAACGACAGTGTGTGAAAATGTTTTTTCTTGTTACTTGTCTCAATGTTTTGACATTTCCAGCAATGTTGAATAAGCCATTGTTATGTTTATATTGCAAGTTTGTATTATTTTTGCGAAAAGTGTAATATTTATACCAAACGACTAAAATTTTATGGCAAATGGATTCACTAATGTTGTGGTTCATTTTCTTTTATCGTTGCGCTGATATATCTGCAATGACTAATGTGTAACTGCTGTCCTCGGCTGTATAATTTCAACACACAGTAAATGACAAATTTTCCGAAATCGATTTTTTTATATTTTTAGGTCAAATAGAGTCTTGTGCATATTATTCGATATAAATTTTGTGATGCGGCATATTGGTTGGATTTTGTTTTCATTGTTAGACATTGGGCGCGTTCATAAGATGTAACAGTTGCGCAACAGTTATGTGTTTGTGTTAGAAACGCACGGTTGAGCAGTTCCGCTATACACAACAGTAGAATATTTGCTGCCATTTTTTCCATTATAAAATTTTTTCATGTTCCACACCTGATCAAAGAGAGTTATGCCGTTTATATTCTAAAACTGTGCCGCTTTATTATGTGCCCGCTGCAAACTAATTTCCTAAATTTTTCAGTAAATTAAAATAGCACTAAAATCACTAAATGTATGTATATTGTTTAGTTATATTATTGTTATTAATGTTTACTTATATTATATATTATATAATTCACTATAATATAGAAAAATTTTTTTAACACGGTGGCGGCTTAGCGCTAAATTCAAAAAATTATCGGGGCAGCCTTCTTGTTTTATTGCAGTGTTTTTTGCTTTGATGCGAAAATTTTAAAATAAAATGAAAATTGACATTTGGTGTTCTGCCCACTTTCGCATTGGAGACCATGTGTATAGAATACTTTACTTTAGTAATTTGGTTGAATTATGCTAACATTATTATATTATTACGGTTTCATAAAATTGATCAATTATTCTAAATGTTTTAATAATGCTTTCTTCTGTCTTTCTAATAACGAATTAGAAAAACAAATATCCTTATTGTAAACAACCATATGAAAAACAACTTTTTTCCCCCTTCAAAAATTCATAAAATTTTTTCAGATATCTAAGTATATTAAAACAAGCTACATCATTGGTTCACGTCACAATTTTTTTATCAGCCTACCTAATATTTTCACAAGGTATACCAGTATAATTTATCATAACTTGAAGCCAGTATGTCCGATATCGACCAATACACCATCGGGTAACTAACAAAATTTGCTTCACATCATCTTAATATGAGCTTCTGAATGACCACACTGTTCATTTTACTTTTTATTTAAGCAAAAACAGATATTTATATTATCACACAATCTTATTATCAATGAAAACATAAAATTTTTATTAATTTCTATTACTGAACTCTTTCGTTAGTGCAGAATAATATAACGAGTGATTTTTTTGCTATTATCTTTTTGGCAACACTAGTTTTGACAGCTCACGCACGTTTTGTATCTTGTGTCACTGTCAAACATCTTCAGTTTGGTCTATAATTTAATCATGAATCGTCTTACAAACGAACAACGCTTGCAAATTATTGAATTTTATTACCAAAATGCGTGCTCTGTTAAGAAAGTTCATCGCGCGCTTCTTCCATTTTATGGTCAGTTTAATCGACCTACTGAGGCTTCTATTCGGGCTATTGTAAAAAAAATTTCGCACCAAATTTACATTGTTGGACATTAAACAACCAACAAGTTTACGTAGAGTGCGAACTGAAGAAAATATCGCAGCCGTATCGGCCAGTGTTGGTGATGACCGTGAATTATCGATTCGGCGCCGTTCGCAGCAATTGGGCCTCTGTTACTCCACTACGTGGAAAATTTTGCGGAAGGATTTGGGTGTGAAGCCTTATAAGATACAGCTGGTGCAAGAATTGAAGCCAAACGACCTACCACAACGCCAAATTTTTTGGTGAATGGGCTCTTGAAAAGTTAGATGAAGATCCACTTTTTTATCGAAGAATTGTGTTCAGCGACGAGGCTCATTTCTGGTTGAATGGATACGTGAACAAGCAAAACTGCCGTATTTGGAGTGAAGAGCAGCCAGAAGCATTGCAAGAGCTACCAATGCATCCACAAAAAACAACCGTTTGGTGCGGATTATGGGCTGGCGGCATCATTGGGCGGTATTTCTTCAAAGATGATGCGAATCACAACGTTACTGTGAATGGTGAGCGCTACCGTGCGATGATAACAAACTTTTTTCTGCCCAAAATGGAAGAGCTTGACTTGCATGACATGTGGTTTCAACAAGACGGTGCCACATGCCACACAGCACGCGAAACAATGGACCAATTGAGAGGCGAGTTCGGTGAACAGTTTATTTCACGCTTGGGACCAGTCAATTGGCTGCCCAGATCGTGCGATTTAACGCCTCTAGACTATTTTTTGTGGGGCTATGTTAAGGCTATAGCGACAAGCCCGCTTCGATTGACGCACTGGAAGCCAACATTGCCAACATTATTCGTGAGATACCGGCCGAAATGTTGGAAAGAGTATGCCAAAATTGGACTAAGCGGATGGACCATTTGAGGCGCAGCCGCGGCCAACATTTGCATGAAATAATCTTCAAACATTAAATTATATCGACCCAACTATCGATCCAAATAAATATTTCATGCATTTTTCTGAATTTTATGTGTTTTTTTTTTACTTTCCGATAGTTCTTATAAAATCACCCATTATAAAAACTGAACAGCTGATCCAGATTTTTCCCTCTGCCTTATTTGTTTATTTCCCGGCTTTTCAGAATAGGAGGATTTTTTCCCGCGAACAAATGATTCGGAAGAGAAGAAACTCCCCGCTAGAATTCATAATTAGGCTGTTAATTCACGTAGCCGTGACAAAATCAACATCAAGACTTTGAAATGAGGCTGAAAAATGGATAACTTTTTACAAAAACAGAGCTTAATTGTTGGACGTTGTTCTTGAAATTTTTGCAGAAATAACAATTTTCTTCTTCTTTATTTAAAAGAATAGACAAAAATAATTGCAGTAGAAATTTTAGATCGATAAAGTATGCATTCTGCATATAAAATTTACTAATATATTGCACGTTTCTACGTCATTCTGAATTAATCGCTTAAGGAAAAAAACGCCCATCAAGTTTTACAAATTTCTTTAAAAAAAATGTTTATTCAATACATTTAATTTGGCTTTTAATTGTTACCAGCCTCACACTGGGTTCAACTGTGACCAAAATGGCGTTTAATTGAAAATTTTTAATAAAGTTTTCGTGACAAAAATTTATACGCAGTAAAAGGATATAAAATGCTCTATTTCAACATTTCAGCTATCTATCACTGCGGAGTGAGCTGCCAAAGTCAGAAAATTTTTACAATTTTTACAAAAAGTGATAAAAGTTGAAATTTAATGGAAAAAACTGATAATACAAAAATACTATAGTGAGATTCTGGTAAAAAAACATATATGGAAATCATTTTAATATTTGTTTTAAAAAAGCCCCAAAGTTAAGGTATTTTTCATATTTGATGGACCAGAAGTTCTGTCTTTATCGAGCTTTAGTTATGAAATAAAGATTTTTAAAAAGTCTCTACTTGAAATTCCAAGAAAATAAGTTTGCAACATTTTTGCGAACTTTTCAGATATTCAATATTTTGTGTAAAAAGCTTTGTTGTCGAAATTCAATTATCTAACAAACTGATATGTGCATTATTTTTTTACATTATCTCAATGTTTTCTGTTGTTGCTGTTGCCGTGGAAGTGTTTTGATTTCCTATTATGATGGCTGTGTAAGTAACATTTTATCACCCACGATCACGAAAGTGATACAGCCAAGAAAAAAGTTTAACGTAGGATTTGAAGTTATATAATACTAGCGCTTAACAACTTCTTTTTATCAATAAGAACTAACGTATATGTTGTGTTAATTAAACTAAGTCACCATATTTGATCAATAACAATAGAACGCTCGTGTATAAAGTATTGAATTATGTTTAATGATTGTAGTCTGTTTGCAACATATTAAGTAATCGGACCTGCTTTATTTTAGGAACAAGTTTCAAAACTATTTTATATATCGCCTCGAACTTTACTTTACAATTTATAATACAAGAAAAAAAGTGTATTTAGTGATAATGATGATGATTAACATCATCTTGATGGTATTGATGACCAAAACAACTTTAACATAGAATTTTAAAATAATACAATACATACATGTACTTACATGCACACAATTTTTTATATAAAAAAAGTTTGCATAAAAATTTTTTAAATCGTGTTTTTGTTTTGCTAAATAATATAAAAAAATTGTATCTCATCGATTATACCATTCCATGAATTAATCCTTGAATTAAACGAAATCGGTATATCCAGAGATTTTAAATTTAATCTGAAAAATTTTTAAGAAATATACATTATTGTACAGAAGGCACTCTTAGCTTTCAAACAAAGTACTGTTAAGTTTCCATTACTAAAACACTTCTATAGAATTGCTCATTATATATGTAATTTAACTCAATTTACGAAAAAAATGTAATTAATGACGTTATTTCTACAGAATCAGACCAGGTAGCGACACCAAATTTTGTACCCGTATTGTTACTACAAAAAGAAGAAGCTGTACCAAATTTGTCCAAAATTGGACACGTGTAGTCTTACAAATTAGTTAATTTTTGTCGAGTTGAGTTGGTATGTCTCCGGACATACAAGTTTTTTTTAAGTAAATCCTTAAAAAATCGGTAAAAAGTTTAAAGTGCTGTTTTTCAAACTAGTTCGGGTGCATTTAATCGAAACAATAAATTATATCAGCAATTATACCATTCCTTGAATTAATCGTCACTTTAAGTACAATCGCACCCAGTGTGCGCCTGCTCAAAAATGTTCAGAAGAATTTTATTTAAATGCATGAAAGTTCTGCTAAACTTAATTTTTTTATTGTTTATTTTTTATCCTTTACTCCTATATTTAAAAATTGGTAACGATATATTAAACGGAATTTTGTTTATGAATTTTCAAATCCAGTTCCTATAGCCAATTCCTAGGTTTTTAAAAAAGAAACCCTAATTTATATTACAGAACGACCTACATTCACAAAAAATATTAAAATAAGATTATTTATGTATCCATTGATATATAATACATATATATAATTTATTTTCAATAGCAAATAAAATGCTCAGACATCAGATATTTAAAGTGAAATTTTGCAAAATTGTATTATTTTCTACTTGATTTATGAACTAAAATCCACGCGACGTATGCGCAACATGATACTGTATTACGTATACACTTTTTTGCTATAATTTGGGCTATTCCTATTCTCTTGACATATTTTTTTGGAATTAAACATTCATAAAAAAATTTCTTTTAATGTTACGAAGACTGTTATTTTTTTAATAAATAGTAAAAAAAAAAACATTTTTCATGCTGGTAAATAATATGCTTCTGAAAATTTTACTATTTATAGGAAATCTGTTCTGCTAATTTAGAATTTCGTAAAAAATTTATTCTATTCGTTAAAATTTTTTATTTCTGAAAAATTTTCGAGAAAAACGTTCAATAATTAAGTTCTATAATTAAAAAGCTTTCTTGGAAATTATTAAATTACATTAATTTTAATTTTGTAACGTAGTTTTTCCCAAACTAATATCTTGCTTTTTAAGTAAAATATTAAAGATTTATTAATATACATTCAATAGAGGGGTATTACCTTGTTCCTATCTGCATTTCATTTGGGGTTAATGCAAATCGTCAGGAAACCATTACTAAAAATGCTCATAGAAAAACTAAAGATATTATATTAAAATTATAATCATACGAATAAAAAGTTTATAATATCAAAGTTAAAACATGAGTTTCATAATCAATCTTAGTTGTAAGAGCAATTGAAAATATATATAAACAACAACAGCTACAAATTGTTTTCACAATAAGCTGTGATGCCAACATGAATTTTTGCGCGGGCATTCGCATATTTATAATTAAAAAGTTTTTTTTTTGAGAATTATTAAATTACATTAATTTTGTAATTTGCTTTTTCCCAAGTTAATATTTTACTTTTTAACGTAAATTTGACACTGAAATAACACGAAGAATCTTTTTGAATTAAAGTAATTATAAGTAGAAAAAACATGACCTAATGTAGTCATTTTATTAATTACTAACTGTGCCCGAGGCGTTGTCCGCCCCGGAATTAAATTTTGACCAACTATAAGAGTAAATGTAAAAATCAGTACATACATATCTTAGAAGGATGACAAATTGATTAGTTTTATTCATTAATTAAAGAAGAAACTCAACATTTAGTTTTAGATATAGTGTTTTTAGTATAAATATATATGTTTATATATATTTATAGTTTTTAACCGCGATTTCCTTGCTTTAATATTTTTGGATACACGTAAAAAACTAATGAAAATACAATGATATATTTCATAAAAAAGAATTTGCTTACCCAACCCTTACCCAATTCTTATCCTGGCTTATAAAAAATATGTTTTTCATAAAAAATTTTTCTATAACTCCTAAACTGTTGAGTATATTGAGAAATAATATAAGAATAGATTAAAGGCATTGTCAAAACGGAATCTTATTGATTCTACTTGATTGCTTGCGTGTTGTTGGCAGCCACTTATACCAAAGGCATTGTAATTAATAATTTTTCTAATGTTATTTGGACGAAATTGGACAGGTAGTTCTCGAGTAATAATGACATTTGCATGAACTTTTCTAAGAAAATAAAAAATTTTGACTTATCAAACTTAAACCAATTTGTGGGTCCATCAATCATTGGCCGATCATAGTTTTCTAGAGTTTTTTTTTACGTAAAAAAAAACTTTCTTTGCATGATGCTCATTGTTTTTAAAATATCATTAAAATCGATTGTAAAATTTCCGGGAGGAAAAATTGCCTCTATCCCACTCTCGATTATTTTTTTTTCATTATATAAAGCCTATGTGTCTTTCTAGGCACTGATCTATTTATCTTTAAAATTTCATTAAAATCGGTTGCATGGTTTTGCAGAGGCAGAAATTACACTCCTTGATTGTTGTTTTGAAAAATTCAAGCTTATGCGCCTATCTAAATACAGAAATATATGGATTTTAATTTTAATCAAAATCCTTTTAATAGTTTCTGAGTTGCATAAATTTCCCCCCGCCACCACTTCGCCCTATTTTTTAAGAAATGTATAGAACGTGTTTCTTTCGGTTTGATAGTTCCGCAGTCCTAGTTTTGAAAAAATGTATATCATATAAGTGCTTTTGTATGCAGATCTATTTATGTTTTAAATTTCATATAAATAGGTTGGGTAGTTTCGGAGAAGCGGAAACTGCCCCTCCGCACCCCTCTTTGTCCTAGTTAAAAAAAATTAGGCCCTTGTGTTCTTTTAACGCTGATTTATCCATGTTTTAAATTTCATTAAAATCGGTTGTGTTCCTTCAGATGCAGCTCAATCTATGTTTTAAATTTCATGAAAATCGGTTCAGCGGCTTAGCCGCTAAAGCATAACAGAAGAACAAAGTTACTTTCGCATTTATTGGAACCCTATATACATTATGTACGTTTAGAAATCGGACTGGTGGTTCCGGAGATTACCTCTTACAAACATACACACATATAAATTTTTCCTCTTTATAATATTAGTATAGATTTTACTTACGTAATGTGTATTAGCATAGGCATCCGAAAATTTTTTGTTGTAGTTCGCTGTCTAACCCATGATTTGAACGTGGGCCACTTGCATGGTAGTCGATTCGCTAACCACTGCAGCCACAAAAGACACAAAAATATTTATTACGGATTAGATAACACTATACAACATTTTCGAGATTTTTTCAAAATTACGGGGTTCTATAAACAGATTCTGGCAAAGGAATCTGTCGGCGTTTTGCAGCATCACATCGGAATTTAATTTTAGGGGGTTAAAGTTCCCCCTTTTGACCTGTTCGTGCAGCATATCGGTACATGAAACTAGGTGTTGTTATTTACATCTTAAGTGTACAGTATGTTCATCAACTTTGTAGAAAATATTAGGGCAAACATTTTTGCGCAACATATTAGCCATCTAGCTGCCCCACATAACGGTTTGTATATATGTTTCTTTGCTTATTGTTTGTTGGTTTGTTCCTTATAGGAAGCCAAACGGTAAGGCCGATCGAAATGAAATTTTGGAAGTATCTTACTTACGATCAGAAAATGAAAATAATGAATTTTATTTCTTTAACTTTTGGATAGAAATGCTACCCACCATAAATATCAATTTTTAATTTCCTTATATCTGCAGAGCCATATAAGGGAAACTCTTTATATATTATATGCGTCACTCTAAAATAATATCAAAATTCAACAAAATCTTGGAGTTATATGTGGGTAGAGATGGGTACTGCCTATAAATAGTAATTAGTAATTTTCCTATATCTGTGAATTACAACAGTGACGATCTCTAAATTTTATGTGGGTATCGTTTAGAGCAAAGTAAAAGTTCCAACGAAATCTTGGATGTGTAGTAGGGAAAAACGGGTAGCCCCGCTACAAAGTAATTATTAATTATGATATATCTGCAGAACTACAATAGTGAGGCTCGCTTAATTTGATGTGAAAGCTCTTAGAACAAAATAAAAGTTCCAACAAAAACTTAGAGGTATAAGAGGGGGAGACAAGTGCCCTCACACAAAGTAATTATTAATTATCCTATATCTGCAGAACTACAATAGAAAGGCTCTGTAAATTTGAAGTGGATAACTCTTACAACAAAGTCCAACAAAATCTTACCAAGTATGGGAGAGGAGAGACGGCTAACTACCATACAAAGCAACCATTACTTTTCCTATATCTGCGGAACTACAGTAGTAAGGCTCCCTAAATTTGTTGGGGGCAACTCTTAGAACAAAGTTAAAGCTCCCTCCATACAATGTATAGGTAATTACTAATTTTCCTATATCTGAAGAACCACCAAAGCGAGACTCTCTTAATTTGTTGTACAATAAAATGAGAACAACTTGAGCTTTTCAACGAAAGCCTGGTGGTATAGAAGGATGTGGAGAATTACAGCCCCATACAGAGTAATTTGTAATTATCCTATATCTGAAAAATCACCATAGCAACACTCTCTATACTTGATTTAGGTTACACTGAGAAGAAATCACACTTAAAAAAATGCTGGTGGCATAGGAGGGAAGACACGGGGTACATAATAATTATGTATTAAGTTTCCTATATCTTCACAACAATGGGTCAGCGAAGCACACCTGTTAGCGCTAGTATACAAATACAAATACCATAATAAGGAGAATGATCTTCGTTTTATTACACCATATTTTCATTGATGATTTAGCATAACATTTTATTAAAATTAAAGTTATAGTCATGTTGATTTAAAATGAATTAAGCATTGATAACAGTGTTGTTTTAACAGTGGAAAATATTAAATCAAAGAGATTTAAGATTAGATTATTAACTTTTCATTTAATATTAATATGATACAATGGTAATTTTATTTCAGCAGTATGAAATTTTCGCTGGTAACGCCCTAGTTTGTCCGCTTTTTACATTGCAACAATACGAACATCAAAATATACCACAACAAAACAACAACAACACAGAAAAAAATAAGTTTCGTTTTTGATAACAAAAATCCCGGTATTCAATAATTTTTTTTTCAAATTTCCTGTGATAAAGAATTCCCCTATATTGATAACAAAATTATTTCAAAATAAATATATATATATATATATATATATATATATATATATATATATATATATATATATATATATATATATATATATATATATATATATATATATATATATATATATATATATATACATATATATGTATATATATATATATATATATATATATATATATATATATATATATATATATATATATATATATATATATATATATATATATATATATATATATATATATATATATATATATATATATATATATATATATATATATATATATATATTAAAAAAATGTTGACATGGCTGGAATACGAACCCGGGCTTTCCGGACGTAAAGCATACACTCTCTAGCTGAGCCATATCCCATTTATTTTTTTATGGGATACAACTTGTTTTAAGTACTTATGTATAAAAAGAAAAGAAATAACCGGCATGGAAAAGAAATACTTACAACGAAATATTTTATTATGTTAAAGATAAATGTTATTGAAATTCATATTTTTTTTAATAACATGGTTTTATTGAATATAATTCTTGTTTATTTTTTTCTGTGAAGTCACACAACTAAGCACAACAGTGCATTTTAACTATGAATAAACCAATAATCACTAACACGGTTACAATATAGTTTCCTTAAATTTAATATGATTTCCAATCAATATTGCGACATGTTGATTTTACTATTTTTTCTGTGTGTATTTAATATGAGATGTATAAAAATAGGGCTATGATTGCGAGCAAACAAGTAAAAACGTTCAACAAATATTTTTGTTACAAAATAGAGTCTGTAGAAATATGTTCAAGAAAGTAGCCAGCTTACAGCTGCTTTTGATTATATTATTAAAGACTACAAAAAGAGAATTAAGAACATAATTTATAGCAAGCGCTGTGTAAAGAAATTTTCAAGTTGTTTAAATAAATTTCTTAGCGGCAATACTATTCAACCATTATCAGAAATAATTTGTAAATAACAATGAGTACTGAAAAATAAATTTTAATTTAACTGAAAAATATGTTTGTCTACGAATATTCCGCCAAATATACTCGCAAAATAACATCAAATCAGTAACCAGCAGAAATGCCATAACATTATAAGAGGAATAAAAATAATCACATATTTTAGACAACAACGGAAACGGAAACTTTACAAAATATAAAAATGAAAAAATATGTTTTAGAAGCACAACAAGGGCTTTTTCTACAATGGTTGTATACGGTTGCACAAAAATACATCTGCCTCTACGCCTACACTAAATACACACTAACAAATATACAGACCAAACTTTTTGCGTCTTATTTGAAACATCCTTCATTAAACCACCAAGTTAACGCTTACACAAGTAATATACACCCACAACCCTCTGACAACAGATATTGTTGAAATCAGTTGAAGTGTAGAAGATTTGTGCTTGAAAAAGCGGATGTTAAATATTTGAAACCAAAAAACAAGATGAAGCTGAATTAGGAAGCAGAAAATTCTGTTTCTAAATGTAAAAAAAAAAATAAATTTCCAGAGCAACAAAAGCAGTAAGAAAGTTACTTACTTGAGGTTATAAAAATTTAAATATATATGTACATTAGGGTTGAGCATCGATGTATGAAGTGAAAACCTATCCAATGTTAACATGTTACTAAATTATATGCAAAAATATTTTATATATATTTTTAAGTAATTTTTTATTTTGAACTGAATAGGTAGGTATAAGTCTGAAAATTTTTATTATTTCGGCTTTCTAGTTCAATATTTTTGAATTAATGTAAATTCAAATTATTTTTATTAAGAGTGGAGTGTGGGAATATTCAAATCAGATTAGCAGAACGGATTAGTACTACTAATTTTTTAAGACATATCCAGCAGAAACTTTGTAATATGATTTCATTACCACCAAACATACTCTTCACCACAAACTAAATCCGTCTGCATTACTTACTAGTAAATAAACAATCCATTTATTCTCTTATTGTCAGATCAGTAATGCTTATCATTCAGATAATAAGCAGTTCAGCCCCTGGCGAAGCAAAATGGATTTTTAAATTGTGTGCATGTTTATAATAACAAATCTTCCCAGCGGCGAAAAGAAGTAGTAAGCAGGCCTTCTGGAAGCCCTTATTTGGCAGACACAAGGCCTTATTACCCCACTCCATGCTCATGCATTTTTTACACACGATGTCCTAGCCAGCCAAGGTCTTCTGTGTTCCCTTCTCCAACAGGCCTGGTATGAGGCCTTCTTCTTCTTTTCACTTTTTGCATTTTTATTTAAGGTTTTTGTATTTGTTGTCTTATCTTTTGAATGTGATTTTTTTGTAACGGTTTATGAGTTTAGTTGCTACAAACGTTGTACGTGTACAAAATTTGTATGTATACATACATACATATAATAAAAAACAGTCTCTGTAGAAGGGAGTACCTACTTCCATAAGGCCTTCCTGAGAAGGCAAGCGGGCATGACTACTGGATCTAAAAAAGTCTAGGAAGGTCTTACTGTTGAAGGTCTGCCAAAGTTTGCCGCTGGGTAAAGTCCGTATTAAAGTATTTGTGCAGTAGAACAATTGTTATAAAATACAACTGTAAATGGTATGAGTTCAATGCTTAGCAGAGATATATTCTTTTTATTGTGTTTTGTGTATTGAATGCCTTCTAAATATAGAAAGTTTTAACTTGTAATTTGTAACCCTGCAATGAGATCGCCATGTTAGACTAATTTCTTAAAATGCCAAACTGGAAGTAGTGAAGGGTTTGTTTATTAGAATTTTAACTCATTACTTTGCCATCAAAATTTTTGCTGGATATATTTCTGCACTTTTCATTACCTGGAAGTTTTAATAATTTTATAAGTTCTATTTTTAGGTTGTTTCATCATGGAAAAAATTAAAAAGTTTTTGGCAAATTTCATGATATTGCTATCGTTAAGTATTAACTTTTCTTTTATCGCTACTGAAAAAGTTCTAACGAAATTAGCTCACTACAAAGTTCACTTAATACTAGTCTCTTAAAAAATTTGCAGAAATCGTTTACGGTCCTCTTCTCGCTATCATCAATAAGTCTATTCACTATAGAGAAATCGCTAAAAAAAAATGTTAACTAACAGTTTTATATCATCATTATTCAGTTTATATCATCAATACTCAAGCCTATTTAAAAGTGTGAAAACGCTTTTTTTCTACGTAAATTAGGTACCAGATTACCTTGCAGCGCAATTGAAGGTGTTTTTTTTTGTCGTGCACATAAATGTTTTTAAGAGTAATTGGTCTCTCACGCAAATTACAAAATTTTTTTTTCTACACGGCTGCAAAAATACAAAATTTTTTGAAAGTTAATAGTTCTCAAAAAGTTTCAGATATGCATATTATTAATTTCAATGAAAAATTTTGGTTGAAAAGGCCAAAGGTACCCGGGTACATAAGGGTTAATTTAAATATTTGAATTAATATAAATTCACGTTATTATTAAAAGAATATTAAAATATTTAATCATACTAACAGAATATATCAGTACTTATTTCGAGGCCACTACACCATCTCATCAGCGTTCTTTGTTAATGTTTTCCACTTGTCGCGGTGGATACTAGTGAGTAGGAATATAAACTATTTAACCAATTTATTTAACGCAATAGAAAACGAAAAGTATTGTATCTTCTTATATTTAATTACAAGATAAATAAATTTTGCGTAACTTTTATTTTTGAACTAAACATATATGAGTCTCTAATATATAGTTTCGGCTTTTTTAGTTCATTATTTGAATTAACGTAAATTCAAATTATTGTTGAGAGTGTAATGCTCGAATATTCAATCAGATTAGCAGAACGTATCAGTACTATTTTCGATAGGCCGCACAGAGCGATGGCATCATACATTTTTGTGTAAAAAATATAGGGAGTTGTCCTCGATTATTGAAAATTAACACCGACTGTTATATTGACTAATTAAACAAATTAACTTCATCAAAATCGGCCAAACCCATTGCCCACCGTCCATTCATTAATATCAGCCACGTCCTTCGCCCACCTCCCATAAACTTCAAATCAATTTTTTTGCATAAAATTGTTCCTATCCAAATAAAAGTCTTTCAATTTACCACATACACTTTCTAAAATAAACAAAAGATGCATGCAAACTTTGACCGAAATCAGCCACGTCCAGCGCCCATATTAACATTTTATTCATCAGCTATTATTTCTTTAACTACATCTAGTTCTAAAAGATGTTTATAATGTTGAAGCCTTATGCTACTTATATACGAATCAGATGATGCAAGATAACGTTGCAATACATCAGCATTTGTTGAAGTTCTATTGCACTTTTTGGAAAACAATGATCTGTATTTCCTGAAATCTTTATTATGTGGTTCGTCTGCTTCTTTGGAGAGCATACCAAAAGGGCCCTGTAGGATATACGAATAGTAAAATTGTAGTGATTTCCTAGTGACATTGTCAGTAGTATTACTGACCAGGTGTACACCAGCCAACGTAATCATCTATTGACATTTAACATTAGGTTGTCATTGAAAATCCACCAGTAGACTGTAGCACTACTGACTAAGTAGTTCTTTTGGGACCTCATGGAGACATTGGCACCAAAGATTCACTAGTAAATTTTAGGGGCTCTAGTCCACAATATTGATATTTCCTCGCACGGTGCGGATAGTGAAATAGTAGTGATTTAATAGTGGCATTGTCAATACTACTACTGACCAGGTGTACCCCACCCAATGTAATCGCCTATTAATACATAATATATGCTTGTCATTGAAAATCTACCAACAGACTTTAGCACTATTAAGGAGGTATTTCTTTTACGACTATATGCAGACATTTGAACTAAAGATTCTCTAGTATTTTTGTTTTTTATTGACCCCCGTCCACAATTTTATAAAGGTTGTGGCAATAGACATAAATAGTTTTTAAATATTATTTTTTATATAAAAACTTAAATAAATTATTTTTAAATTACTTAGGCCGAAATATTTCTTAAATTTATATACCTTTTCCGATTGTAGCTTAAAACATATCAATTGAAATTAAAAACTTTTTATTCGAAATTAAAAAATTTGCTATTCAGTTTAAAAATATATCAATTGAAATTAAAAAAAAATCAATTGAAATTCAAAAATCCTGTTTGAAATACACAAATTTTCTTTGAAATTAAAAGAATATATTATATGTATATATTTTCGGTTAAAAAATTATATTATTCTAATAAAAACATTTGTTTAAATTGAAGCATTCAAGTCTGATTAGATATTCTAATATTCCACGCTTAAAAATAATTTGAGTTTACATTAATTCAATTATTGAACTTAAGCCGAATAATAATAACTTCCGACTTATACACATTTTCAGTTAAAAAAATAATTACGTACAAATATTAAAATTTGCGACCGCACGCGCAAAAAATGCATACATGTGTGGCATCTACGGTCTAACTTAAAACTGAAAATCAGAATGAAAATTATGACAAAGATAACCTGTTTAAACATGTACAACAACAATAGCTTGATTTATCGTAGGCGGAGCTTACGTACAAGCAAAATCAAAAATAAAAATAAGAGTTGGAAAAATTGGAATATAGAATCATAAGGGTGAGATTTCGGCACACCATAATGATAAAAGGAATAAGATAACTCATATTCTATTTCCTCATGAAATTTGGTTAAATAGCTGATGTTTCATTAATAGTAGTATCCACGACCAAACGTGGTAAGAGCGAACAAAGGAAGCTGTCATCATCATCGTAGCTGCTGTCGAAATTAGTAGTACTAATCCGTTCTGCTAGTCTGACTAGATATTCTAATATTCCACTCTTAAAAATAATTTGAATTTACATTAATTCAATTATTGAACTTAAGCCGAATAATAATAACTTCCGAATTTTCAAAATAATTTCTGAGCTTAGGTGCCTGTAAAAAACTTTGCACAGGGTGCTCTAAAAAGCCATGTAAAAAAAACTCAAATTTCAGGAAGAAAATGTTTATATAAAAAAATTAAATAATTTTTTTTTTTTTTGAAATTTTTACTACACGCTCTAAATGCATTATACGTGTTAAAAAAATTTTGATGTACATAGTGGAAGTAGCAAAGAAGACATGTATTTCGACGCGCAGAATCCAAAATTGAGGTCCATTACCTATCCAATTTCGAGTAAATCATGAAAAACATGTAAAAATAGCGAAATACTTCTGTTTTTCGCAATTTACTCGAAATTGGATGAGTAGTGGACCAAACGGACATCATTTTCGTATTCAGTGCGTCGAAATACATGCAGGAAGTTGGGGTTGATCAAACAAACAGTCCAATTTTTTTTTCTTTTATATCTTGTGTCTGCTTGAAAGCCATGCTTTTTCTGCCATTTTTCTCTTCTTTGCTTCTTACACTACGACTTCCATATCTCGGGATCGGTAAAATGTACATTAATAATTTTTTAACACGTATTTAAATAATGCCTTTAGAGCTTACAGTAGTAATTTCATAAAAAAAATTACATTTTTAGTTAGTTTGTTTTGGAATATAAAAATTTTCTTCCTGAAATTTGAGTTTTTTTTACTAATTTTAGCCTAGCACCTAATAAAACCATGCTCATGGCTTTTTTGAGCTCCCTGTGCAAAGTGTTCTACAGGTACATAATCCCTAAGATTATTTTGAAAATTTATGATTTTCGACAACTGTTAAATGTCCAAATAAACATGTCCAAATAAACAAAAATGACCGTTAAATTTATCTTTAAAGAATGGCCTTTCAGCGTGTATAACATTTCACAAAACACTTTTTACAATTTTAAACATTATGAAAGCCGTTTTTTTGGAAAAATCTACGATTTTTTAGTTAAATTTCAAAGTTTAAACCTTTGTTACGACTTAACGGATAAAGATATTTCAAAGCTTTGTTCCGTGAGTTTACTTAGAATTTTATCAGCAATTGAAAAATGTACTACAATTTGAAATCAGAAGCTTAGTAAAAAAATTAAAATAAAAAAAAAACAAAAAAGCGAGGCAAAAAATTTTAAATTTTTATTTCGAAGTAAAATATCTCTCTTAAACTATAAAAGATACAAAAATAATTGTAACGCATTTTTATTTATTTTGTCTAGCGAAATCCAATGCGCCTAAAATTTTACAAATCTGACAATATATACGAGAGTTACATGCCATGCCGCACAATGTTTTTCACACCCGAGGTAGCTAGCTTTAAGCTCTTGTAGCTCCGCCCTTAGTACTGGTAAAAGCTTAAAAAAATACGATTCTGAAATACTGGCTCCTCCTCTGCAACCAGTTAAATTTTTATGCAAATCCATTTAGTAGGTTAGAAGTTCCATACTTATTACCACTTTTTTCTAATTTACACCACTCTGCGTTATTTAGATGAACCACTCGTGAAATTTTTGCCAATAACCAAAAATATCTCGAAACCACATTAAAAAACCTTATTGGTTTTATATTCGTGTCCAGAAACGTCAACAGCATTATGAAACTATTAATTTTGTATGATTACATGTTTAATTAATAGAACGATTTGATATTCTTTTTTTCAAAATCTTGAAGCTTTGATAGAGTGCTCAAAGTAGGGAACAATAATTGTTTCATAATATTTCGCATGTAGCTAAAAATAAACTGCAACTTTTCAATGCTATTCAATATTGAAAGTAAAAAAATCCGATCCACCTTAATGTATATGTATATTTTATTACAAGAGGAAAAACAGTATAAAGTTACGAAAAAAATATTTAATTACCTTAATCGAAAGCATATTATGGGGTTTTATTTGTTGTTATCAAATTACGTTGCTATAACAGCATACAGTGTCTCAAAAAATCTTCTTATTCAGTATCTAATAAAATAAGCTAATGTTACTTTCGAGACAAATTTCTTATTTTTGTTTGAACGATGTAAATAACATATTAAAAGGAAGATAAATTTGCAGTGAAACGAAAAAAAGGGATGCTACCACCAAGGTTTCAGAAATTCGGATTTTGTATCAGATAAAATTTATAAATATACTTTTAAACTCCTAGCTTCGTACCGACAGGACATGGCAGCAAAAAATATACAAAAAATTATTCTAGTACACCATTTCTAATACACATTAAAGCAATGGCTTGGGGCAAATACAAACAACAAATAAAAAATACTTACAAACAATACAAAAAATATATTTTTTTATGCAAAATAATTTATAATTTTAAGATATTTAAATAATTGAGCATCAAAATGAGATCTAGATCGAACGAGATTTTGGGAAAATGTAGTTTATTTTTATTAGATTTCCCATCTATATATGTACATATATAAAAATGAATCTGCGTTTGTATGTTTGTTTATTTGTGTGTATGTTCCTTACAGGACGCCAAACGGTACGACCGCTCGTTATAAAATTTCGGAACTGTCTTACTGATGACAGAGAAATTAAAATAGGTTATTTTTTGACAATTTTTGGGGAAAGGACACCACCATACCAAACGAATTTTATCTACCCTATATCTGTATATCTACAACAGTGAGACTCTCTAAATTTACTGTGAGCTGTTCTTAAAAGAAAGTGCAATTTCCAGCCAAATCTCGAAGGTATCGAAGGGGGGACGCGGGTATCTCCCATACGAGGTAGTTATTAATTTTCTTATATCTGTACAGGGTGAGGCTCACTATATTCGATGTGTGTTATTCTTAGAATAACGTAAAATTTTCAGCAAAATATTGGAGACATAGGAGCGGGGAAACGGGTCGCCCCCATACAAAGCAATAAGTAATATCCCTATATCAACAAAGCTACAATCGCGAAGGTCTTAAAATTGTATGCGGAGTACTCCTAGGGGGAGACAGGTACTAAAGGTACCTGTAGTACCTGTCAGACAGGTACTACAGGTACCTGTAGTACCCATTCAAGGTAATTCTTAATTTTCCTTTATCTGTACAGCTACAAGAGTTAGGCTTTCTAAATTTAATGTGGGTTATTCATAGAATAACTTGAAACTCCAAGTTAAATCGTGGGGGTATAGGAGGGGGCTAACGGGTACCCACATACAAAGTAATTATTAATATTCCTACATCAGCACATCTACAAAATTTGATGTCGGTTACTCTTAAAACAAATTTCAATTTCTAATAGAAATTGTGGGTATCAGAGAAGGTACATGCTTGCCCCACGTACAAAGTAGTTATTAATATTTCGATATCAGCACTAATCCAGTGCTCAAAATTTGACGTGGGTGACTCTTAGAATAAAGTGCAATTCCTAGGAAAATCTTAACGGTATCAAGCGGAGAGACTGGTAGCCCCCACACAAGGTAGTTGTTAATTTTCATATACCTGCACAACAATGGGGTACCGAAGTGCGCAGGGTGGGGCTAGATTTTAACAAAATCTTGTTAAGTATGGAAACTAGAACTCTGCTTTTTTTTATTGTACTAAAAACTTGGAACTTCGGAAGTTAAAATAAAAAAATTCCAAAAAACGGTTAGTGTGAACGGTATAGATTTTAAAATTATTTCAATTGAGTTCTACCAGATTTCGCTCTGGCTTAATTTTATTAGAAGTGTGCTTTCGAACAATAGAAATAAAAATCCCCTATTACTCTGCAAATTGGTTATGGATAGAGCAAAGTGGGTTATTTTTCTTTATTGTTTTGTTGTTACTGACATATCCACATAGACACATACTCTGATAAATAGCCTACTGTGAATAGCCTTATTCTAGGAACACAACTGGGACGACCGGCGAATTTTTGGCCGCGAACATTCGTTGCTAAAAATAAAACATATTTGTGTATATAAAAATATAAACAATAATGGCAATTCATCATACGCGGCGAACTCTGAATAGATTTGTTTCCATTTCTTACGCCGGCGAACGGCGGACAAATCAGTACCAAGTGACCATGTTTGGTTTTAGTTTTCAATTGTTTTGGTAAAAAATTTACTTTAATTATTGTTTTATTTTTATTCTATAGCATTTGAAATAAATATGAGTAATAATTAACTATACAAATTGGTGTTCTTTGTGCTTTTTTAATAATGTTTAATTTTCAAAGTATATATTATTTCTTTAATATGGGCACACTTTGCACAAACAGTAAACAGCTGTATCAATTATAACTGCTGTTACGTTTTCGTCGCTATTATGCTTCATACGACGTGTTGTCGTCGTGTTGGGCAAAATTCGTCGTTCTTCCCAGTTGTGTTCCTAGCATTATTTCTACAATTTATCAGGTATCTTATTAAGAACTTATTATGCATAAAATCACATATTTATCGATCAATTTCCGTGGAATAGCTTCATGGTCTACTTATAAAAATTTTAATTTTTTAGCTATTTTTTTATCAGTTTATAAAAAATCAAAAATGTTTAATTCTGCACAATTTTTTTAAGTATTTCGTTGTGAGCCCTTTAAGCATATACAAAATTATGTTAAAATAACTTAAAGACATCTAATATTCAAATAATTTTAATTAATTTATAATAAAATCTGTGGAGCAAATTTTTTTCAAAAATTAGGTAATTTCAGTTTATTGGGAACAAAATCAACATTTATCCATAGATTATCATGATACAAAGTATATTTTAATTGAAGTACATATAGTTTTTTTTAATCATACAATACCCAAAATTTAAAAAAAAATTTTAAAAATCTTGTAAGGTCAGAACCAAAGATAAATTTTTTGCCCTGTGTAAAATAAAATTAATTTTATTATGTAATTTTATTTAAACTTTATTCTTTATAAGGCGTTTACTTATGAGCAAAGTCTAGCAGATTTCAATTGAAATCTTAATCACAATCTATACCGTTTATAGTGCGTTTATATCTGAGCGAAATCTAGTACGTACGAGACTTCGACCTTATCGATTTCGAGTAGATTTCCCATGCATAAAAAATATACTTCGGAACTAGATTTTGACAAAATCTACTCAAAATCTAGTAGTACTTAGTGATACAACTATGGTTTTTTCAAATGGTACTAAAAATACTACGCTGTTTAAAATTTTTTCTTTTAAAGGTGTGTGAATTAGTTATGGTGCATATTTGGTTGTAGTTTAGGAAAAATGTCAGTCAATGGTTTTTGTATTGCTGTAAACGGCATAAGTTTTTGTAAGGATTTAATTTAAAATCTACTAGATTTAAAATCTACTAGATATTGCATCCAAAACAAAACCATTGACTGATAGCTAATTCACACACATTGTAAAGAACAAAATTTTGTACAGCGTAGCATTTGTTAGTAAAATTTTGAAAAAAAACCACAGTTGCATCGTTAAGTACTACCAGATTTTGAATAGATGCTTCAAAATCTAGTAACGAAGTAGATTTTATTTGGAATGGGAAATCTACTCGAAATCTAGTAGATTTTGGACAAAGTGTCGTACTTACTAAATTTTGTTCAGATGTATACGCCCTACTAAAGTTATTTAATTTTATAAGAAAATTGGGTTTAAAGCGCATAAAATAGTTGACGGTATCTATCTTATTGATTGGAAAGGTCGAGTTAATAAATATTTTATAAATGTCAAGTATGTCAAATCTTTAGACACCTTTTTTCAATATGTTTTCAACTACCATCAGCCTTCAACAAGATAGATTCAAATAAAGCTAATGACAAACAGGCAAGATATACAAGAAAGTTTTGTTGGTTTAATAACTTGGCAGCCAGCAAAGGAATATTTGTGACCTGTCCCTCATTTATGTGAACGTGTTTGAAAGCAAGTTATGTGTTGCTTCCTATTGGAATCTGTCTTCACCCTGTAAACATTTTCTATCGAAACTATCATTAAAACCTAATACCACAAAGCTTAAAGGGATCATATCTGATAATCCTTTCTTTTTATGGAAGTGTTTCTTATATTTTGTTTTTTAATTAACAAATTAGTACTTCGTTTATTTACTTTTTGTTTAGTCTTCTAATTAAGGGGCTGAGAAGCAAAGGGCAAGAAGTGCAAACAAGGAAATTCTGAGTACCTAAGCTTCAATGTTTTTTCTTCCTATGGATTGCATACATAATATTTCTGCATAAAACTAAATTTTTTTAACTTTGGCACTTGTACCACTTTGCTTCTCAGTCCCTCAATTAAGTTTTTAATGATTTCTTTAAAGTTGTCGCTGATATCAAAGTTTTTAAAAACAAGTTTAAATTATGATACCAATGTATTTGTTTTGTACAAATTTATCAAATTACATTTAGGTAAATCAAACAAGTTTATTATTTTAAAATGTATAACATATTACACTCCTAAATGATTGCAGGGCATATATGTATAATGTGCATGTATGCATAAAAGCCACTAACACATTCCTGAAAACAATTTGTGTTTGTGTTTATGTGATCTGCACTTTGTTAAACTTGGCATATCTTGATGTTGCTGTTTGTAATTTAGTTGACACTTTAAAACACCTGCTGTCCTAAATACGAAAACTTTGGGGCTTTTTTCGTACAACCTTCTTCTAATAACAACAGCAGTATCCAAAAAACGTCAATAATTATCAAATATACATACAAACATATGTATGTACTTTGATAATAATGTCAAGTACTGCGAAATTATAAAACCTACATACTGACTTTTACTGTTGAAATATAAAACAAACAAAACCCAAATTGACTACCAATGTAACAAAACATTTCCGTTGTTGGTTGTTGCTACTTTTGAGTTGAGCTGCCAGCTTTTTCCCTAAAGACAGATGAAAATGTTAAGCAATAAACTTGTGTGGGCTTAGGTCAAAATTGTTCTCGCTTTTGTAAATGTATGCTCTTTGCTTAACATAAACTAGATTTATATATATGCCGTGAAAAATGTTAGACAGGTTCATTTAATGATTGCATATTAGTTTAAAAAAAATTACAAAAGTTAAAAATGTTGGCTATTATAAACATGTGCGAAATGTCAGTTCTTTTCTTTATATATAACATGTCACATACAAATCATAACTGTGGACCACAATAATTAAAGTAATATTTGATGTATCATATAATTGATGTGGTTTTCTTAACTAATATATACATAAATGACTAAACAGATTTTTGTCGAACCTGGTGACGCTGTGCATCGTTTATTGGCTGGTGGTATCCTTATGCATGTCTTCCGAAGTTGTGATTACCAAAGTGTAATAACAAACTTTGTCGGGCATTACCAAACCATACTCAAATGTTCATGACATTAAATTTAATTTTAAATAAAGGAAATTAACAAGTTAACATTTGAATAATGAAAACCATTGAAAAGTAAAAGAATAATAACAAAATATTGTCCAGATAACGGCACATTTGTGTTGTCGGCATTGAAAAAATTATCACCAAAAGCTTTTCAAACAAAAGTTTGTCTAAAAATTAATTTCATTTTCAGTAAATATTTTTTACTGAATTAGTGAATCTTTTGTTTGACTTTTATTTTGGACGCAAATATCAAAAATAGAAACAAAAACGCATTTTTACACACAAAAGGAATTCGATTGTAGCAAGTTTGTTTACTGAAAATTTTTGAGTGAATCAAGTCGTTAATGTTGTTGCGGTAATTGTCATTAATTTTTTTAGGGTCTTTAGATAAACATTCAGAGTTGAACATTATTAACAAAATGTAATTTCATAAATGCTTAGTGGATGATGATGATGACTCAGACAAAAATTTTGTTTGATATTTTACAAGAAACCCAAGTAAATATTTTTGTTTTATTCAGTAACTTATTTTGTTTAGTATTTGAAAGTATTTTTAGAGAAATTGTTTATAAATTCAGATCAAAATTTTTTATAAATATACTGCAGAAAATCCAGTTAATATTTTTGTTTGATAGAATTTGTAAATATTTTTAGACAAATTGTGGTATAGATTTATACAATTTGTTTACCTAAAAAACCCGGCTTTTTTCAATGAAATTGTTTAGATATTTTGGTATGTATTTACAAATTTGTTTGTAGGTTCGTCTCTAGACAAAATATTTACTAGTTCATTGAATTTCCTTACTGGAAATGATATTTAGTTTTTTCTCAAATGCTAGTTCGATAAAAATGAGTGATTACTTGTTTGAAAGGCTACTAAATTACGCGTTGAATAGTGGCTAATTGGCTGTAATTGGATGACAAAAGGTCTGAGTTACAGTGGATCAAAAATAAGGTTTTATGAAATTAAGGGTTTTATTATTCGGCTTAAGTACTAGCAGAACGGACTAGTACTACTAATATTCCACCCTTAAAAAACAATTTTTACATTAATTCATTTATTGTGAACTTAAGCCGAATAATAATAACTTCCGACTTATACACATTTTCAGTTCAAATAATAATTACGTACAAATATTAAGGGTTTTCACCAACTGTTTGTCATTACGGAAGCTATTTCGTACAACAAATTATAAAAGAAATTAACGGTTTTATAATATAATTGTATTGTGTTCGATTCTGTCTCACTGCAGCCTAATTAGAAATATTAAAAAAATATATATTTCATTTACATAAAAATTAATAAACTAGAAACTAAAGATAAAACAATCTTGCAAATTACATTTTTCCGCCTTTTTGAGGTATCGAAATTTCTTCGATTTCTGTTCGCTTTTGATATTGCTAAAGATTCGCTATTTATTCCTTAGCGAAACATCGAAATAGAAAGATTTGCCTGCCACAGACGAAGCGTCGAGTGAGCTCTAGCAGCTCTTACTCTTTTTCACTTCGATAGCCGTTCTCGATTGTTTTGTCCGAGAAATTTTAACGCAACATTCTAAGGCGATATTATTTTTGAAAATTTTGATTACATGAAATTGTAGTTTAAAATATATGAATATATGAATATATGAATATATGAATATATGAATATATGAATATATGAATATATGAATATATGAATATATGAATATATAAATATATGAATATATGAATATATGAATATATGAATATATGAATATATGAATATATGAATATATGAATATATGAATATATGAATATATGAATATATGAATATATGAATATATGAATATATGAATATATGAATATATGAATATATGAATATATGAATATATGAATATATGAATATATGAATATATGAATATATGAATATATGAATATATGAATATATGAATATATGAATATATGAATATATGAATATATGAATATATGAATATATGAATATATGAATATATGAATATATGAATATATGAATATATGAATATATGAATATATGAATATATGAATATATGAATATATGAATATATGAATATATTATTATATGAATATATGAATATATGAATATATGAATATATGAATATATGAATATATGAATATATGAATATATGAATATATGAATATATGAATATATGAATATATGAATATATGAATATATGAATATATGAATATATGAATATATGAATATATGAATATATGAATATATGAATATATGAATATATGAATATATGAATATATGAATATATGAATATATGAATATATGAATATATGAATATATGAATATATGAATATATGAATATATGAATACATGAATATATGAATATATGAATATATGAATATATGAATACATGAATATATGAATATATGAATATATGAATATATGAATATATGAATATATGAATATATGAATATATGAATATATGAATATATGAATATATGAATATATGAATATATGAATATATGAATATATGAATATATGAATATATGAATATATGAATATATGAATATATGAATATATGAATATATGAATATATGAATATATGAATATATGAATATATGAATATATGAATATATGAATATATGAATATATGAATATATGAATATATGAATATATGAATATATGAATATATGAATATATGAATATATGAATATATGAATATATGAATATATGAATATATGAATATATGAATATATGAATATATGAATATATGAATATATGAATATATGAATATATGAATATATGAATATATGAATATATGAATATATGAATATATGAATATATGAATATATGAATATATGAATATATGAATATATGAATATATGAATATATGAATATATGAATATATGAATATATGAATATATGAATATATGAATATATGAATATATGAATATATGAATATATGAATATATGAATATATGAATATATGAATATATGAATATATGAATATATGAATATATGAATATATGAATATATGAATATATGAATATATGAATATATGAATATATGAATATATGAATATATGAATATATGAATATATGAATATATGAATATATGAATATATGAATATATGAATATATGAATATATGAATATATGAATATATGAATATATGAATATATGAATATATGAATATATGAATATATGAATATATGAATATATGAATATATATAGTGGATAGTACGTTAGACTATTAACCGGGAGGTCACATGTTCAATGTCATGCATGTGTTTTTAAGTTCATGTTAACTTCGTGCTGCTGGTTTACATACTATGCTTTAGCCGAGCGGTTGATGCTTTGTACGATTCCCAGTGGAAAATAAAATAATAAACAGTGAGTAAAAATATAATATTAATAAAATAATAATTTTATATACGAAATAATAAACTAGAGCTGCACAACTATCGATAGTCGCCCCACTCGATAGTTTCGACAGTTCTTTAAAAACTATCGATACTATCAATAGTATCGAATTTTTAGAAGAATGCTATAGTTTTGACCCTTCACCAAGGCGAATTCATTGTACTATGTGACAGCGCGGCTGCAACAAATACAACAATACAAAAACAACAGGCGTATTTGGTGTACGGAACTTGACAGCTTGCGTACAATAAAAAATAGAATCAGCTGGCATAATGCTGCCACCTGTTAAAAGATTTCGCGTTGCCTTCATCTATTAAAAGGTTTTAGATTTATTTAAAAAATCTTATATCGGAATTTGTTTAGAAATTCTTGTATAAAATAATTTTTTTTATGAATTTATAATTATCTCATACAATGTTTTATATCGTTTCCTTCATATAGGAACGCCTTAACTCATTATTTTTTCAAATCGAATTTTTGCATATTTGGATAGATTAAAGATTCAAAAACCACATGAAAAAAATAATGAGTTTGGGCGTTTCTATATAAAGGTAACGATGTATTTTTCAAATAGTAAATTCAGTGGTAATAACTTCAAAACGGCTGGAACGGTTTTCTTCGGACGTAATTTAGAATATTTAAGATCAAATCACCTTTAAAAAAACTAAATTAAAAATTTTCAAGTCGTTTGCAGCTACTTTGCCACAGACACACAGATTTAAGAGGATACTAGCTGAAAGGATGTGGTAACATCTAAACGGCTGGACGGATTTCCTTCAAAAATGGTTAAGTTTGGGCTCTACGATGGCGCACACAGACGTACAGATACACACTGAAAACTTATAACACGCCTCTTTTTCGTCGGAGTTTAAAAAGACAATGTATAATTATTTAACAAACTAAATTTTAGTGCAAATTTTATTCAAACATTGGTTGATCATATATCATTAGCGAAGCTATTGTAGTTAACTTCCTAAAGACTGTAAATTTGGGCATAATGGGATCGGTTTTGGACTCTAATATTATCTACAGTAACTGGAGTACCTAATAATTTTCGTTAATAATAATATATAGACATATAGCTTTCGTTTTTAAACAACTGCTGCGGTTAGAATTTATGGATTAAATTTTTTTCGATGGTATCGATAGTGGGAAAAAACATCGATAGTACATTACAAAATAAACTATTGATAGTACCATCAACTGTTTTGTAGCTCTTTAATAAGCCTTTAACATTTAAATTAAAAAGAAAGCAAAAATCATATATTATTACGGAACTTGGGGTTGACTTTTTAACAGTAAATATAGCAGAAACAAGGGAAACATCGTTTATTTTTAAGCAAGCTGAAATTAGTTCTTATGACATTTAAATTGATCTAAACAAAGAAAGAATCATTCCTTTTTTACACTTTTAAGTCTTTTAAATTTTTAGCTTATAAAGTTTAATAGACTTTTTGTTAAATTTAAATGAAAGATAAGTAGACCGAGTTTTAATTGAATTTAAGTTTATTTTATATTATAATTTCAGTTAATTTTACGTACAGAATATTTTTAGTATAGAATAATTGACCTTTGAACTGGGCGTCTATAAACATAAATCAATTTATATTGATTATTAGGCTAAGGTTGGTAACGTTTTAATTCAGAAAGAAATGGGCTGATTAATATTAAACTGCACTTTCCCATGGTTGCCATTGGTGTTATTTTTATTATACTTAAGTATATATGAACATGTAAACATATGAAAAGCTCAAGCCAGTAGCTAATGGTTAATTAATATGATTATTTCGAACGTATTTTTGCTTGTAAATCCAAATTGATTATTAGGCTAAGGTTCGTAACGTTTTAATTCAGAAATAATTAAGCTGATTAATATATTCAAAGGAACAAGGGACAAATTAACAAGAACTTAATTTTTCAACGTACATAGCAGAAGTTTGTCTTGAGTAGAACAAAAATCAGAAACATGCGAATGTTGAAAAATAACACCAATGGCAACGCTGGGAGAGTGCAGTTTAATATCAACTTGAAAGTGAATTTAATTTTTGTATTCAATTTCCACGAAAAAGTTGTATATACAGAGCCACCTGACAGGTGGTGATAAGCAAAATACACTTGAGCACTGACGATTAAAGTGTAGCGACTTCCGAAAGTGGCGCTAATATGATGTTAACTTTTTCCATGTTCCTTTGAATATTAATCAGCCCAATTCTTTCAGAATTAAAACGATACGAACCTTATCCTAAAAATCAATTTGGATAAAAAAAATTTTTTTTATTTCGCACAAGAAAAACACAAAAACGCTCTTACTTTGGAAATGCGTAGCAGCATAGCGGAAAAAAGATTTTTTGCCTAGTGATGCATAATGTTATATATGTACTCTAAAGTGGTAGAACAATTTTATCAGTTTTCGAAAAAAGAAATTTTTGAATTAATTCCCATTTTTGCATTGAAATATCCCTCCGTGCAGCGTTTTTATTAAAAGCTCTATAAGTGTTAAAAATTAAAAAAATGTAAAATGATTTCAGCGGAAAGCGGCCAGCAAAAAGTTTTGCAAATTTTGTAATCGGTAATACTTTTTGAATGAGTTACAAAGTAATGAAATATATATTATTACTATGATTCAAATTAAAATTACTACCAATTGTTAATAATCTTTTTACCTATTTTTCTCATTATCTAAAATATGTAGAATTTGTTGATATATATTAATAAAATAAGTAGACAACCAATTTTCAAGTCAAGATGTGTTTGGGGAATGAAAACTAATTTTTGTCGCCTTAGCTTATAAGTCAACAATAGCTCAGTGGGCAAATTACTTGTCTTCAAATCTTATTGCGCACAGGTTCGTATCCCAGCTGGGAAAAAAAAGTTAAGAATATAAATAAAATATGATATGTATAATTTTTTAGTGTTTTATTTTAATTTCTTTATTTGGCTACTTATTTTTTAGCTTCAAATAAGCTAAATAGTAACCAGTTAATTGTTGTGAAAATGTAAATATATTTGTAAGGACTTGTAAGGACTTTTGGACTTCTCAAACAAAAATAAGTAGTTATCGGGTCAAATTTTAAGTAGTTACGACTTAAATCCTCATATACTTTTTTGCCTGCCAGTAAGCAAAGTTTTTGCTGGGAATATTTCCAAAATATTTATATAGTAGGAATTTACATTTATATAACGAAAAATTAACTTATAAAATATTAATCGTACGCTCCACCGATTATGTAAATGGAGGAGTATTTCATGAGATAGAAACTTAAAGCGGTGAGAGCTCCTGTTTTACGGTGCATTAAAGAAAACCACCTTTATGAAGATGTATCTAAAATCTTTCTAGAACAGCAAACAAAATTCCAAAATAATACTAGCTAGAACCTCACGTTATTTTTTTGCATTAACACTTTCATACCAACAATGTTCATAAAAATCTAAGATGGGATTTTCATGAATACTTTGAAAGATTGCACGTGTTGAGAAAGTTTATTTTGAGTGAGTGGAAATTTAAGATGCCCAAATACGTATAAATATACTGAATATTACTTTTAATGAAACAAATAACAAAAAATACATAAAACATATTTACTTGACATTTCTGCTGTTTCCTTATTTATTTTTATTTGTCCAAATAAATGATGATAATAAGGAAAACTATAAGAAAAATTATTTAAGAAAAACTAAACTCAATCATTATTTTCCACCTTGTGACCATCGTTTCAAGAGAAAAATGGTCAAATGTAACTAAACATATTTCATATTTATTTCATTTATATCACAGTGGCATTTTATTATTTGAAAAAATACAGAAACTCGTTTTAGTTATTTCATACAGCCATAAATATAATGAATGACATTTTATTTCTTTCCATCATGAATAGGAAGGAAGAAGGTAGGACAAAACATATATGAGTGACAAGTAAAAGTTTAAGTTATTCTTTCGCTACAGTTTTCCTTTTTAGTTTTTTTTACCACTTTCAACGGAGCTGATTTCCTATCTAAACTTTTCGTAGCTAAGCCTGTAAAAACTTTATTTTTAAGTTCAAAGCATTTTAAAATTTAAAGATTTATTTTATATAAGCACTACAACGTATTTTTTACATATTGCAGGAAAGGTGAAACTAAAATTGTTATTCTCATAGCGATTTCTGGAATGTTTATTGATTATACGGGTAATATCCTATAAATTTTTCAGTAAAAATCTACTTTCTTAAAGCCAAAAACATTTTTGTTATTTAAACAAGGTTTTGCTGCAGCTGAGTTTTTAGTAGCAAACCAATTTAAAAACAAAAGTGATAATAATATTCAGGTATCAACAATGGTTTACGAACTTTAGGATGATAATAAGAAATCATTTCTGGGAAAAATTATACTATTTCAATTGCGAACTTTATTTTGACAATTGTAGATATAATAACATTTAAAATACATATTTTTTTTGTTGTATCGTTTCTTATATCAGCACTGAATAATTTCACTTTGTTATTTATGCATCAAAATGTTTTTTCCTTCTACTGATAAATATTGCATTAATGCTTTTAACACAAAAACTGCATTATAATGAAACTTATTTTTTATTCTTCTTTTACAATTTTTCTTTGAAACATATATTTTAAAATTGTTCTTCTTTTACATTTGGCTTGCAAATTACTGCTTGTTTTTTTTAACATTCATTTGAAAAAGTCATATTAGCATTACAGCTGTGCAAAAATTATTTTAAGTCAACTACAAGAACAAACTTTTCCTTTAGTTAAAAAAATAAAGCTAAAACTTTTGTTTCCATAATTTTAGTTTTTACTAACCATAGTTTGGTTAAAATAGAAAAAAAGGAAAAAATAATAATAAAAAATAAGTATTTATAAATTCTTGATCATAATTTAACACGATAATTCATTAACGTTTTTTGGAGATAACTTTTATAATGTGTTAAATTACTGTAAATAATTTTTTAAAATATTTACAGACATTTCTGACAGACTTATGTATTATTTCAATTTTACTCTAATAAAATATAATTCATTTTATGGCGGCAAATAAGAAATATATCAGTTGAAATAAAAATGCAAGAATTTACCATGGAAAATAAGTCTTGTATTCTATTTACTGGCAAAAATTAGTTAAATAGCTGATGTTTCATTGAAAAAAGCATCCACCTTCATAAGTGGTAAAAGCGAACAAGAACGCTGATGATGACGAGCGTAGCGGCCGTCGAAATCAGTAGTACTGATACGTTCTGCTAATCTGATTTGAATATTCCAGCACTCCACTCTTAATAAAAATAATTTGAATTTACATTAATTCAATTATTGAACTAGAAAGCCGAAATAATAAAAAAAATTTTCAGACTTTACCTATTAGTTCAAATAAAATAAAAATTACGTAAAAGAAATATATCATTTAAGCTATGATGAATAAAAAAAGGTCTAAGCTACAACCCTGCAAAAATTTTGCTTACTGGTAGGCAAAACAAAATATATGAGGATCTACATCGTAGCTACTTATAATTTGACTCGATACTTCTTTATTTTCGTTTGAAAGCTCGAAAAATAAGGGTACCCCTTACAAATGTACTGACATTGTGACATTAATTAACTAGTTATAATTTGACTTGGAGCTATAAAAAAAGTAGTGAAATAAACAAAATAAAATAAAAAAATTATATATATTTTTTCACACCTTGTTTTATTTATTATAGCTGGGTATTATAGCTGGGTAACAAACCTATGTTTTCAGAATTGAAGACAGATACTTAACTCACTCAGCCATTTTTGTCTTATAAGTATAGGTGCCACAAATTTTTTTTTCATATACAAACACATGTTAACTTAAAAAGTGTTTGTCTACTTATCTTATTAATACATAAGAACAAATTATATTTACTTTCAGGTAATGAAATAAATATGTACGTAGTTATTTTATTTAATACTAAGTAGCAGTTTTAACTCGAAGCATAGCAATAACATAAATAAGTACCATTCCTTACTTTGTAACCCATTAAAAGAGTACCACCAATTAAACAAATGCCAAAAGTTATTGCAATGTACTTATGAGACGAGCTACTTAAGTACAAAGTAAATCGTCATATTAAGAAACTTTTTAAGCCGTTGTTGTTTGTGTGTTTTTTTTTTTTTTGTAAAAATTGTAGAAAATTCAAGGCGGCAGAATTTTATCCAATTATTTATAAACTCTTTTAAATTTTTTCCTTAACTAAAGAAGAAAAAATGTTCAAAATCGGATGATGTATGCATCCGATATCTGGAAAATACTGGACCAAAGTTTTGAAAAATTGAGAGTTCTCAATTTCCAAATGAGTATAACTCACTAACTATAAGTAATAAATGTACAACCGAACATATGTCTTTTAGATCTTATCACGGGCTATAATAATATAGCAAAATAGTTTAGAAATCGGGTGAGAAACATAAAAAAGCAGTAAAAAAATTGTACATGGTCGAAGTGCCCTAATTTGAGATTTCAAGTAAGAGAGCTGATATTTAAAACATTTTCTTACTATAGGGCTATCATTTTAGAAATACCTTATTTATGTTCAAAATATTTTGATTCTGGCCCACTCTTCAGTGCAGTCTACACATAAAAGCTTTGGTCCTTATTAGTTCATTTTGGTTTTGGGGACAGAATTCTTTGTGAACTTAGTTCCAGCAGTAACAACTTGACGATGTAGTTAATTTTTGTTTTTGGCGGTAGAGAATTGCGCCAGGCTAACCCGTGGATAGGACAAGAAGGCATATCAGAGGACCCTTGATATACTGTATAGCACCCGCGGACGAAATACTACCGAAGTCCTGGATGGCTAGTTAGTGGTTAAAGAATAATAATCAATAACAGCTCCGTCCGACGCCAGGGAATGTGTCGGTTGTAACACTTAATCACATAGTCTATATACGCCGTCACTGCATGGATGGTCCAACACATTATGCGCTTAGTTGTGGGACTCAAATGGAACAAGCAAAAATTAACAGCAACAAAAAAAGAACAGCAACAAGAACAACAACCGCATCGGCTTATTGTCCCAAACGCTTAGCCTATTCATTAGGAAGAGCAATGCTACAACGCAGCGTGTCCTGGGACGTAAGTCCAAGCTCATCTGCTGCAACTGAAAACCGCGCTGCCAAAAATCGGCTGCCTTTAAATCGGGTGTACCGGCTTGGGCCGGTGCGCCGGCTGAACCAAATTCAGTTGTGCACCTGCCCAAACACCTTTAGCAGGTGCGCCGACTGACGGATGCGCCGGTTGAAAAAATATAAATTATGCCAAATGCAACTGCTGCAACAACGACACAGCCACATGATCAAATCATTTCATAAAGTGAGGTCTTCACCGAATTAAGGGCTGCTCGACACTATATCAAGCAGTTGGGCAAAAAACCCGGTTAGGGCCATGACTAGTGAAGAGAAATCTTCACCAGCATGGGCAAAAGCCTACTTAGTTACATTAGACGGCTTTGACATATGTCTGGTTGGGGAGCTCCTCGAAGAACTTGTCTTCGATGCCGACGAAGGTGCTCTTCTGGATCCAAATCCAGGAGATAATGGTATTAGTTATACCCCCTATGTTGACAATGGCGAAGATACTTCAAATTAATTTCACCACTCAAAAGCAGCATCAGCTGCATTGACCGCAGCCTAGCTATATTGCGCTTGCCCAAGAGCCGTGAACTAACAACGGCAAAATTCTTGGACTTAGCGCCTGTGGCTACAAGCAAGCTCAGATAATAGTGACAAAAATATAAGATAGTGTATTTTAAAGAAAGCTAACCTTAATATCTTCATTCTTTCAGACAGAAGAATGAATCTACCTGCTAAATGGCTCACGAAACAGTGGACACAACACAGCGCGCACTGGTCAATAAGATGGCGAGAATAGCAAATTGCGAAAGGTATACCTATCATAACTGCTGTAGCTGACCTACCAATGCAAAAGGTGAGTGCATTCTGCGTAAGTTGTTCAAATAGGGTAAAAGAACTTGCAATTCTGTAGCAATGTAGAATCCTTCTTCGAAACCAGCAGCCTGTGAAAAATCTTAGCCAAAAAGCCATCTATACCTGGTTTTATCCAGAAACCTGATGGCAACTGGACCAATATTTCTTCTGAGTCCCTAGAGGTCATGGTGGACACCAACTTTCCAGGTTGTCCACCCTCTATGGAAGCGCAGAACGGGACTCTTCATTCTAGCCAGTCTCCTGTGTCCATAGAGACTACTACGGACAAGCTACACTTCAAAATAAAGAGTTTCCATCCGCATACACCACCTGGTCCGGATCGCAGTATGCCTGCAGATCTTCAGCACAATGTAAATCAATTTTTAAATAAACTCTTCTTTTATTTGTGAATATTACATTTTATAAGAAAGACAAATTTTTACTCAATTCAAGAAGTTATTTAGTGTTTCGTCTTTATTTTTTTCTGAACTAGGTTTATGGCAACTTTTTCGAAAAATTTCCAAACTATTAACTAAAAGTTATTTTTAAGAAATTGTTTTCTTAAATTCTGGTAAAATTTCCCAATACTAACTTTCAGCTTCCTACCTATAGTCACCCGTATAAAAAGTGCTCGTTTCCAGATTTTTTGATTAATTTCTCACCAATCCTACGTTGTACCAAATTTCAAGCTAATAGCTATAGAGGAAATTCCCGATACAAATAAGAGGCACCCCAGTCCCCAGATGAAAAGTAGCCATTTACAGATTTTCTGGTTAATTATTCATCAAGACATACCTGTATACCAAATTTCAGCTCTCTAGCTATAGTTGAATTAGCCCATAATAGTGAGTGAATCACTAAGCGAGTGAGTGAACAGGCACTAAAACATACACTTTTTTCACCTTCATATTTCGGGAAGCTTTTATGATGGAACTTCATCTATGAGGCTAACTACATATATGGAGAGACTTTTTAAGTTTTAATATTTTATGATTAAGAGAAAGTTATGAGCGCAAATGGTTTCGTGTAATATCCCGACTAGAAATTTTCCAAATACTCATATTGGGGCCCGATTGGGAATGCATGTGGCACACCCAAAAGGGTTATCCCATTTGTGATTTGATCGGGAACTTGTTGGGATAGCCAATCTACAAATTAGTGACTTAATATAAGTTCTTCACAAGTAGAAAACTATTGGGAACTTGTTGGGAAGATCTAGCACAGATTATTAATCGTATATTTTGCTCATATTAAACAGAGGGGTTTGTTACATGCTTTTGTCCCTTGGATAGCTTCAGCAATTTTAATTCAATATTAGAGTTTGATATTTTCCCGATTTGAGCAAATTTTTGCAAGATTTTGATAATTCCCCACAGGAAACCAATCGGGTCCCAAATACGTTTTTTGTTACATCAGACTTGGGATCATAGTTAGATCCAAAATGTGTTTGCATGACAATTTCTAGTCGGGATACAAACTCCGTGGCCTAAATTTAGCCGTACGCCTAAATGTGCGTGTGTTGTTACAAGTATTTTAATTGACTCTATATATCCGCTACAAAAAAAGGCTATATATAAAAACCAACAACAGTGAGTAGATTGCAGCAAAACAATATATAAAAGATCAATTTAATTCAAATTATTTAACATTATACTTTAAATGTATTAATGTTATTCAAATTAATCAGAAACCAATAACAATTTATTTATTTACGCTTTACTAGCACAAAATACGAAAATAATACATAATGGAAAAAAAATCCTGGCATAAATAAAACGTCAATAACACATTTGAGTGATTTCTTATTTTCCTAGCGGCTTAAACTTTTAAACTCGTTGTTAATCTGGCAAATTTGCAAGGCTTTTGTATAAACATTAATATAAAAAAATGAATTAATTTTTTTAAAAGCTTTTATAAATTATAAATACTTAATTTAACACTTAAACGACCTTTGTGTATAAAACATGTGAACCATAAAACATGTACAATCACACGCACCTATACGCAAATATATATATTAATACTCATGCCAACAGGCAAATGTTAATACACACGTACGTAGTACGTATATGAACACGTGTGAACGTATTCTTATTCGAAACCATTAATTGCACGGATCCATACCAATTTTATAAAAATTATGTTTTTTTAAACAAGTACGTTGTACAGAGGTATAAATACGCGTGTCAGTGTGCTTGTATTAAACGCTATGCTTTTCATAATCCAAAATAGAGAAACAAATGAATTTTATATAAATTTCATCAGCTAGATCATTATGGCATTATTTTCACAGCCATTTCTAACTGCCATCACGCACATCATAAAATCACCCACATCAAAATCATTAGGAAAAGTATACAATTTGTATTTACTCCCTCTGGCAAATTCACTAAATTTATGAGTAAATTCAGGTGGGAAGAGTGTACGTGTAGAGTGTGAGTGTGTAAGTAAATTACTACATCCACTAATAGAATATTTGCAGCGGAAACTTTGTTAGCAAAAATGTTTGAAAGAATATTACTGACTGTTTCGTATATCTGCATGTTTTTTTCCGGATTTATTTATTCGCTTTATTTTTATTTTAAAACCCTTAAAGCGTACTGCAAAAAATTAACTACGGTTATGAAGCGAAAACAAAAGCACCTTGTACTTTTCAGTAAACTAACTGACGCGCAACTAAAATTTTCGCATCGTGTACAAAAAAAAACAATTTAAGAGTGCAAAAAACTAATTGAGACTGACTTAAATAGCAGCTCATTAGTGATGATAAAGCTACGTGAATTTAAATATGGGATAAAACAGGAAATAGTCCAATAGTTAAACGAGCTGATAATATATTAATTTAAAAAGATTATATAGCTGAATCTTGTTTCCATATGCTAGGATATTCAATCAATAGTCAAGGTTTGAGTTTAATCGATTAATAAATTAAGTAATGTCAAATAATAAGGGCCATTAATTACACTGAAAGGAAATTCATTCATTCAGGCAATGAAACGGGTTCATTACATGTTCTTCATTATATTAATGAAACTTTTCATTAGTACGAAGAGCAATTACATTGCATACATTAAATCCTTCAATATCTACTCTTCATAAGTTTTTCATAGTTCATTGTATTAATGAAAATCGTTACATTGTTTAAATGAATTTTGTTTTTAGCGTATTTATGGAAAATATAAATAAGTCATGCAATTTCTGATAACTTAATGTATACGACTTTTCAAACATAAGTAAATCAACATTTATTTATTTTAAAAATTTTACCTATTTCTTATTTTTCAAATCTTTTTGAATTTGAAAGCAATATGGTCATCATATATGCAACGAAAATATTTCCGTTATGTAATGTAATATTCTTCATTGTATAAAACACATTGTTAGCTATGCGTCTCCCTTTTTTGTAACTATACCTCATTTACGTATTTACAGTAATGATAAACAAGAGGGGTTGTTGACTAAAGTGGTTAGCACGGTGACTGCAAATCCTGAGGTGATGAGATCGAGAATAGTTCTATTAACATTTACTGGTTACTGAGCAGTACCGGCAGCCATGGACTGGCTCATCACAGTACATTAATTGACTGAGAGTGTTGCTTCTCTTTTGTAAAAGAAAAAATAATGAAATAACTACATTTACTTCATGAATCTGTTTCTTTGAACTAATGAAAAAGTTTCATTCCATTTGTGACATGTCTGTGCAAATGAAATTTATAAATATAGTGAAACTTTCTTCACACTGACTTTAAATGACAAATTTGATTAATAAAATGAAGAAATTCATTGTCTGTATGAAGGGTTTCCTTTCAGTGTACAACTCGGTAGTAAAGTAGAAGAGAGTTACTGGGGCTATTAGCAAAAGTGATCGGTAAACTGACCTACAACAATTTTTCATTATTACAAATTGCATGTAAAATGAAAGTTATCTTTTACAAAATATGGGTGTACAGTGGCAATGTCATACATGCGTATTTACCATATGGCACAGATAGCAAGCAAGCACACCCAATTCTACAACAACACAAAATTGTTGTAGAAACTACAGGAGTCAAAAAACTTTGAAAGACGAGTGGAATTGTCAAATATCGTAAAGGAGGGAAAATCTATATAGTGATGATATTATGATAAATTCAACACTTCAGTAAGTTTTGTCGCTTAAGCGAGTAAGGGCAGCTGTTCTAGTGAGTTCACTGGTTAGATGCGTTTTGCTATTTACTTGATAAATTGGAAAGCATGACAGCCTATGAAAATGTGGCAACTTTAAATTCCGATAAAAGATAAAAGTAAAGGTCAAAATACACCATCAATCAGCTTGACGTCAGATTCGTGTACGTGTGCTTGAAGAAAAATCGAAAGCAAGTAGATTTTCCATCAAGCGCAATCGGTGTCACTAATACTAATGAAATTTCACATATATACTATTACCACGCTTGTCAAGCATGTTGATGGTGTATATTGCCCTTAAAATGAACTTGCCAATTAGTTATCGCACACGTTTAGGTTAAAGTAATAATGAAAAACTGTTGTAATAATTAAAAACGGTTTATCCGTCCTATAAAATTCTTACAATAACAAGAGTCGAGTTGTAATAATGGCCCTAAATATACATAAACTACTTATTATTTTGAGATTTTCTTGGTAAAATATAATAACATAAAAACACAACAATTCTTGAACTGAATCAAACAGAAGAAGAATTCCAAGAAATTTATTAATAAAAGGAAACACATTAGTGAGATAACTTTGTTAGTTCAACAGTTTAAGGATATCTTCTAGAATGGGACAATATCCGATTTTGCAGTCCTTTTTCTGGTTGCTTTTCTAAACATTTTTAATGTCAAAGAAATTCAACTATTTTTGACTTGAGTTCGGTTTTAATTTAATTTTAAAATTATATTATATTTTTATTTAGAGAAAAATGTGAAGTATGTATACAAAGAAAAATAACACAAGACATAAGAAAAAAGTGAATATCAATAACTATTAAATGAAATATAGCTCTAATAATGACAGTATGAATTGATTAAAAGTAGATGATATTCAACTCATGATTGCAAGCCACCGACTTTGGTCGAGTGGTCTAAGCGGTAGAGAGCTCTGATGATATTAGCGGGAGATATCGAAACGTCAGTTCAACCCTCCGTGCTGTCAAAAATTTTCTTTGTCTACATGCTTCACATTTTTCTCTAAATAAAAATATAATTTAATTGAAAAATTAAATTAAAACCGAACTCACGCCAAAAATAATAAAATTTCTTTGGATATAAACCCATACAGTTTGACTAAATTCATAACTTAATCATTTTTAATTTCTTCAAATTCTTAAAACTTAGTTAGTTTCTTTTATTGTTATGTAATCATCAGAATCATCTTGGTAATGTTCAGCATTGAATATTCTAAAAAGAAGTTTATTTCTAAATTCCTTAGTTTCAGTTTTTGTGTCGTATTTTAAAAAAATTTTTACTTCAAGGAAATATTTGATAGTTGAGAATTAAAATAAGCGCACATTATTAGTCAATTGCAATTTCATGTTTTTCGCTGAGATAGATCGATTTTTGAATTTGTAATTTTTTTAATACAATTTTATGTAGGTTTATTACAAAATTAGTAGGATATATATAACATCACGTAGGATAGTTTCTTGTTTCTGAAAAACTTTATAATTTTTTAATACAAATATTTTGATATCTGAGAAATTTATTATTCGACATATTATCATAATTTTATTTTAAATGAAATTTATTTGCTGGTGTTTAAGCATTGTCTATATGCAACATTTCATTGGTGCTTTACCAAATCGTCAGTAGACTTCAAACACAATTTTGAACAGTTCAAACCCTTTATCTTATGCACAAACTTTTAAAAACCATTTGAGAATTTAAAAATAAAAGATTATCAAAAATAAGCATATCAGGTTTGGAACTTATACAAAACCCAGCAAATAATTTTTTTATTCGATATGAATCTATTTTATTTTTCTACACCTTTATACAATTAGAAATCCATTGGATAACAAGAAAAGTATTTATAAGGCAAAATGAAAAATAAAATTCAAAGTAAACCTCTAAGAAATTTATTATTTGACATATTGTCATAATTTTATTTTAAATGAAATTTATTTGCTGGTGTTTAAGCATTGTCTATATGCAACATTTCATTGGTGCTTCACCAAATCGTCAGTAGACTTCAAACACAATTTTGAACAGTTCAAACCCTTTATCTTATGCACAAACTTTTAAAAACCATTTGAAAATTTACAAATAAAAGATTTTCAAAAATAAGCATATCAGGTTTGGAACTTATACAAAACCCTAATTAATTCCTGTGGAAAATAGTCCATTGCAATATTAAAATTTTAAGCTATTCTCTTTAAAATGATGATGAATGTAATAGGTTGACCTTATTTTGAAAAATTCGATTTCTGCAATGCAAAATATAAAACTTTGAGAAAAATGCAACTTAAGTTTAAGTTTTACATATGATTTCATAGTGACATTGGCTAGCAAAACCCTTATGAAGCTGTTCTGGGTTAAATTAGAAATTGGCTATTTCAACAAAATAAAAGAGGGTAAGAACAGAAACAGAATGCAATGATTAACGCAAAATAGCAATATATTGACATTGGCCCTTTTAGCACCCAGCCACAGAATTATTTTAAAACTGTTTTTTTTCTTGTGCTTTAAGAGTAATAACTAAACATTATTTTACAACATCATTTAAAAACGACGTCTAAAGCCTATGTATGTAAATTTTTTTAATCAATTCCTGGGGACAAATTACGGCATTCGATATCGATCGAAGCTTATGTACAGTTTAAATACAAATTTCGATCGATATCGAGTGCCTTATATATGTTTGATGGAACTTTTTACAAATTTGAAGTTTCATCGATTCTAATATTGAAATTAGCAGATAGCACTATTTGAACAGATTAACAAACTTCATAGCTGCCACAGAGTCACTCCTATAGGGGTGAAATGTAGGACTGATAATAATTTTTCCTTTTCAAAATTTTATCTGAGCATACCTACCCCCTATCTCCATTCATTAAGGGTGCTCTCATACAAAATTTATAATATAGACTAGAAATATATAGAGAAAAGTCCCTAGGAGTCCACCATACAGGTGTTAAATGTATGACTGACCTTCATTGGTTTTTTGTTTTCAACATTTTCTCAAGACATACTTGGCATTGGGAAAGAAAAAATAAGTGGGGTTAGTCATAAATTTGACGCGTCTAGGGGCATCCTATGCGCCTCAGGGGCCAAATTTAACAATTTCATTAAACCACTATATTTGTATTGGAGTCCCCAAAGGGTAGGGGACTATTTTTTTTTGCTTAATCACAAATTCCAATGTATTTTTGTACACTTGATAACAACAAATATTATTGTTTTGTTTATACGCAAATATTTTTATGCAGATAGCACTTTTTTACCAACAAAACAACGGATTTTTGGATTGCACAGTAAAAAATTTATGAAAAAAGCCTTTAAGAAATATATTTTTTTCAAATTATAATAACAGATGACAATGCAGTCAGAGTACACGTTATTATAATAAACTCATTTTCGAGGAAATTGCAGATGGCACTATTTGAATCTAAGCCCCCGATATTAAAAATCGTGCTTTTAAAGTGGTTATTTAGATGAACATCGTTATTGGTTAGTCGTTCGAATATTCGAATAAAAGTTTTAAATTATTCGGCAGTTCGAAGAAGAAAAAAGTTTTGAAATTTTATTCGAACGATTATAAAACCCAAATAATTGACAGCACTACTTATAACATACTGTATTTTACCAATCGGTAGAGGAAAAAATGCTAATTCCAACAGCATCAAAAACCTATTTGGAAAAAACTATTATAAAAAACTATTCACACGCCCTTCTCCTCAACTCCTAAAGTAATAAAATACAAAAATTAAGCACAGCAATATTAAACAAAAAATAAATAAAAAATCTCAGAAAATGAAACCATTCAACTTTCTTTCTACCAAGGCAACGAGCGAAAAGAATTAAAATAACAATAACTGAAAAAAAGTTGCAACAACAACCAGCATTTTTGCACCTGTCAAATTAATTAATTGCTTCAGGTACTCAGTAATGCAGTCGTAAATCTTTTGTATGAATCGTGCTCTTCTTTTACTAGTTCCATTTGATAAACATATAAACACATATCGATCCTTTGCTGCAATAGAGTTTTAACTCAAAAAACGTGTTTTTTGAGTTAATAATGCAGAAGTAATCGGCATATCGTTCTTCGTATTGTGTAAAATTTCATACAAATATATTGCATACTTAATTCTTGAGAGAAGAAAACAATTTTATTATTTTACGATTAAGCTGTTAGTAAATTCAAAACTTTAAACTCGTTTTCTGCAATACAATTTTTTTGACTCTATTGCAGCAAAGGCTCGATAAAATTTTTGGGTCATTCACCGTCATTATAAGTACGTATATCTTCTCACATGATATATATGAGCATTTGAGGATCATTTAACATGGTAGCAAAATACTTTGACCCTTTTCCAGTTCTTCTGACTGGTATCCAGTTAGTAATTTACTGTAGTCCATTTTGCAATATTAATTAATATATTTTGTTGTCTTTTAACTTAAAATATTCCATTTGTTGGCTTGTAGAAAACTCGGTACCAAATAAAAGCGAAGGCTCCGTCGAATTTTATAAAAATATTTACTTCAGTTCTCCTGAACAAACATATAAGAAATATGTCCTTTTAAAAATATATCCTTCCATATCCTGAAAAATTTCCACAAAATGTAATTAAATTAGCTCTATAAGACTTCGAAATTTGCATGTAGAAAAAAATTGCGCGTAGAAAATTTATTTATAAAAAACAACCATCATTTTTGAGCCAAGAGCGATAAAATCGTAAAATGTATGCGCATTTTAGATTTTTTTAAGTTAAGATATGTTTTTATATATTTTGCAAAACAATCAAATAAAGATTTTGAAGGAAATATCAGAAAAATTGTTTCCAAGGACATATTTAAAGGTTTTGTTCAGTTGATCCACAGATATTCTTTCTTATCCTTGGCATAAAAACCACTATATATCAATTAATCCAGATACTAAACATAGTTAAACTGCGTAGGATTTTCGCTACAGTGTTGTTGCCGCTGTCAGTGGTAGTGTGGGTAAAGGACTCTGATGAGTAGACTTGGTAGTCACGAAACAGCTGTCAGTTCAATCTTCCGTACAGTCAAAATTTTCTTTGAATGTTCAATATTTACATGCTTTAGAATTTCTTTCTTAAATAAAAAAATAATTTGATCGAAAGATTAAATTAAAAATGAACTTAAGCCAAACTAATTTAATAACTTTGGATAAAAACCATACAGTTCGACTAAAAATTCATGACTTAAGTTAACTCTATGAGACCTAAACATTCTGTGATTATGCCTCTCTTATGGCTCTTCTTTAATCAGAGCGTTGAGCTTCGCATTAGGGGCTATTTACATATTACGTAAGGCTCCAGAGGAGGAGTTCAATATTTTTTACGAACTATGTAATTTGTACTGAAAATTTTTAAAAAAGTGCTACGAAGGGTGGTGGGGGTAGTATAAAACTTCCGAGAACAGCGTTACGTAATATGTGAATAGCCCCTTAGCAGCAGGGTACGAGTTTACAATACATTCTATCAGATTATTTTACCATTACGTCTTCCTAAAAAAAACACATATTAATATGAAAAAAGTATTAAAATAAGCATTCGCAAAAAATGTAGACTCCTTAAAAAGGGACAAAAGATGAGGAAATGAAAACCCAAATACGCAGTTTACCTATGTTTAGTCTCTAGATTAATTGACATATAGCGGCTTTTATGACAAGGATATGGAAGAAAAGTTGAAGAACAACTGAACAAAAGATTATGGCCCTAATTGTGTAAATCACGTCACCAAAGCGAAATTTATATAGAGAACAAAAACAAAATTTCGAATATTTAATAAATTTGGTTTATTTTTCATACAAAATAATAAAATTTTTGAAAAGCGTTTGAAAGCGTTTGATTGGTAAAGAATTTATATGAAAAACAACAACATATATTTAAATTTTGTTTAAATTTGTTTTTGCTCTAATATAAAATTCATTTCGGTGATGTGATTTACACAATTAGGGCCTAAAAGATGACATTGGAAACAATTTTTCTAATATTTTCTTCAAAATCTTTAATTTTACATTTTACGTTTTTATCGCTCTCGGCTCAAAATCAATGGTTTTATTATAAATTAATTTTCTACATACATTTTTTATAAAAACTAATTTTGAGCTGGAAAAAAACAGCTTTTCTACGAAGAGAGATAAAGTCATGAGAGCCAATTTAAGTTTTATAGAGTTAATTTAAGGCTACAACATATAATCTTTAAAAACAATTTTAGTGAAAGCTTTTCAGGATATGGAAGGATATATTTTTAAAAGGAAATTTTTGTTTATATGTTTGTTCAGGGGAACTGAAGTAAATATTTGTATAAAATTCTACAGAGCCTTCCCTTTTGTTACCAAGTTTGCTAAAAAATATTGGGTACTAATATTAAAAAAAATTATTTAAAATAACCATTCATGAAAAGTGTTAAGTCCTCTAAAAAGAAAAAAAGATGAGGAAATGAAAAACCAAGTACGCAGTTTGACTATTTTCTCTCTAGATTAATGGATATATAGCAGTGTTCCTGCTAAATAGAAAAAGTTAAAATTTGTTACGCAGTCTTATGGACGGAGCTGACGTTAAAGGAATATTCAGGTCGTTCAGAGTAGGGACGAGGTCATACGGGGGGTTCGGGAGGACCTAGAGAGCGTGGAGGTGGAAGGGTACTCCCTAGACAATGGACTAGTATTCCGGCGATGGCCGCAGGGTCAGTATCAATTGTATGTACCCAAGGAAATGGAGCAGAATATTATTAGGCTTCGCACGAAAAGTATGCCCACGTTGGGGTGGAAAAGTGTATCAACCAGATTAAGAAGCACTATTAGTTTCTTGGTATGAGGAAGAAAGTTAATCGCTTTATCCGCAACTGCTTAAAGTGCATCTACTATTTTACGCCAAATTGTCGCCAGAAGCGACATTTGTATATCATTGAAAAGAAGCCAGTACATTTCCATACGTTGTACATTAATAATTTTGGCTTCCTACGTGCTATAAATTTTAAGAAGAAACATATTAGTGGTATAGCACTTGGTTGACTCGTTTACAAAGTTTGTGAACCAAGGAGGTGTGTTGTTCCTTGGCGAGATATTTTGAAAGCCACAGTAGGCCCAGTTTTATTATTAGTGGCAGGGGGTCGTGCTTCACTTCCAGTGAGTTTGAGCGTTCGTGTCTGAACGTAATATCATTCACGTAAAGGTGTCGGTTGCTTCGTCGCAATCGAATGTGCAGGTGGAAAGAGTGAACCACGATTTAAAGGCCATGTTAGGTAAGTTGACAGATTGGGTTAAGAATTTAACCTAGGTGGAGTTCGCCGGCAATAATACTGTGCATTGATCAACTAAACAGACGCGCAGTGTAATGTTATTCGGGTTGGAGCAAAGGGGTGAGGAGTTGGATGAACTCACAGAGCACCTGCAGGATCGAAATGAGGGGAGAGAGTTGATGTCAAGGGGGTACTGGCCACGGCCGGAAAGGCGATTCAGAGATCTCAGGAGTATAATGAGCGGTATCATGGCCAGAAGCATAGGGTTCCCCGAAAGTTTGCGATGGAGGATTTAGTTGTTATTAGGAATGTTGACACAACGGTCTGGACAAACAAGAAGTTCTTACATAAGTATCGTGGGATTTACATAAGCCAAAGATGTGTTTGGAACGACTGCTATGAGATAACCGACGTAGAAAATTGTCAAGTAACTTACCTTGCCTACAGAGGTATAATTGATTCCATGCGGTTACGAAAGTGCTGGAGTCTCCTGTCGATGCGCTTGTCGTGAACTGGTCGACGAAGGCAGCACTGATAAGTATACCGATTGCGCGCAATCGAGGTCGATTGCAACTTTACTTCATCTCTTTCTGATCTCTATTTTAGAAACTCTTTTTGCATTTTCTGTATAACAGCGTTAATAAAGATTATAAAGTTTTAAAACTCAAGCGTTTCATTAAAATAGCACAGAACATTGCCTGGGGTACAATTATTCAGTAGTACTGGGGACAATGTCAATAGTGCATTAGTACAGTTTTACTATCGACATTTCCTTCAAGTATGCTATGCACGAAAATGCATACAAATTTTTATTTTCATTTATGTGTGTACAAAGTTAGAGGTCTCCGAACTTTTTATAGTAAGAATTAAAAAAGTACACATCAAAATAACTTACAATAGGGTTCTACGTTGAAGTATGTCTTATTTTACAGATATTAAAAAAAGTTGCATTTGCTTAAATGGTTATTGTCAACTTATGAATCGAAAATGTTTCAATATAACAGCGTTTGTCATATTTTCTTTAGATAACATCTTGAATATGACATATTTTTCAAAGATATTTCTTTCCGGAAAATTATCTGATTTGTCACAAAAAAGAAACTGTTATACATATTCCATTAAAATGCAAAGTATTTTTAATTTGAGACCACAAAATTTTATCAACAACCTGAAATCTCCAGATATCTAATTTATTCACCAATCTAATACAAACTCAAAATGTTCAGATATCTTCACTCCATTGAAATAATTGTTCATTAATTTTTTATAAACCTCATTTTATATGCATGTGTTTTACTTACACAACTATTTTGCACGCATATATATCTTTGTACATACATAAAGTCTAATTTAAAATATTTTATTCCTTTAACTTACAATTTAATCGTTTTCTTCCGATGAATAATAAATAAATAACATCAACTATAAAAACAACAAATTTATTTTAAAAGCTTTTAAGCCTCCAAACTGCATTTTCAGCGACGCATAATGGTGTTTTATATACATATTTCTAACAACGTTTTACTTTTGTTATTAATTATTAAGAATAATAGGAATAGTTGTTTCAAAAAATATTACACTAACACCAGAAAAACTCTTCGGTAAATACCTTTTCATGAGCATGCATACAAACTTTGCATGAACAGCGTCTATAAATAAAATGCATGATTAAGATTAAAATAAAATATTTTAAAATGCCTATAAGAAGTTCTATGCAAAGTAATGCATTTATGAAAAAACACACGGGCTATATATGAGGTACAAAATGAAGTCATAAATTTAACTGAAGGCTTATATAAACGATAAAAAATTAACATTTTATATACAAAATCACTTACATACATTTGTTATTCCAAATGTAATACCGTTGTAAAAAATGTGGAAACACAGTAAAAATTTTAACTATCCTGCATGTTTTGTAAATCGAGTCGATTTGAAAACGCTCGAAATTAAATCAACTAATAAAAAATTTTTTCACACTTTTTTGCAGTTTCATATATTTTAAAGCTTAAAATATCATATCTGAAATTAGTTTACTGTACACGATTTAAAATACATCAATGGCGGCATTGTTTACTTTTTGAAAACGAGCAATTTACTCGGATTCGGCTTAAAGAACAGGACTTTATAACCTTAATAATGGGTGTTTGGTAAATTTAAATCTTTAAAATAATAACATAAGGTTCTCCATGTATTTATTTGATAACGGAAATGAACTGAATTTTCAACTCTTCTTAGAAAATAATTCTATGTGTAAATCGAAATTTTTATAAAATTGTTTAATATTTCCTGTATTTTTTAAGGGAACATTTTAAGACGGGATTGTATTAGCTCCATGTAAATTATGAGTATATTTTCAGAGTTGGAAAATATACAATCTTTAACCCTCTGCTACTGACTTGACTTATTATCATAAGTCCACTGACGTGGTAGTACACTAGACACTATTTCGACTTCTTATATTTTCCAAGTTCCGTTTGTAAACCCACTGAAAATATTTTTGATTTGAGCTTAATGTGTTAGTTTGTTATTTATTGTAATTTTTTGTTGAAAACAATCGACACATTTTCTTAAAAACAAAATTATTAGCATGGCATAAATTAGCCTTAAAAACTCACATCCATACAAAAACAAAACTTCATATGTTAATTTTGTGGTAAAAAGTTTAACATTAATTTTAGCCTATACCCAAGCTTATCAATATAGAGAAAAAAGACATAATATCAATGGTTTAATAAAAAGTTATAACGTATTTTGTCAGGGCTAACTAAATACTGACGTGGTAGACTTGTAGACACTTGTATGCTCACATCAACGCGTGCGCTCGTTTCATTTGTTTTCTTCGCACTAACGTATACATGAGTACGTAATAAGAAGGTACTAAAAACACCAGAATCGATATTTGTGTAATTGTGGCGTAAGACAATGTTTTCTTTTTACTGGTGTCTGCTAGACTACGGCGTCAGTCGCAGAGGGTTAATTTGAAAATTGAAAAATTTTGAATTTATGACAATTTTTGCCCAAAAAAGCACCATAATTGTTTTCTCTATAAAATTTATTTCTCAAGGATCAAATAATTATTATATACATGTCTAAAAGGTGTCTTCACAGACATGATTTTAGAAAAACAACTTAATCGAATTTGCAATTTTTGGTGGGCATGAACCCTTTTGAAATCGACCTATTATTTAGATTTATTGGAACTCTCTTAGGAATTCTAATGATTGTCAGCAACAAAACCCAGTTTTCACATAAATTCCTATATAACTACAAAATTTCATTGGAAAATATCAATAATGATCGATTTTATAGCATCAAGAAAAAATTTAATATGCACAAAACATCCCATTTTTCCATTTTTTTGTCGTAAGTCTTTCATAAAAGTTTTAATTATAAAAATCTGAATAGAGTGTTGAAAATTACACATTAGTTTGGTAACTTTGATATGCTATAAGTCGACCTTTCTTTTTCAAACGAGTAAAAGTAATGGAATGGAAGCAAAAACTCTTACTGACCTGAGGACCAACGAATCAAAATTAAAATGTTGATGTGTTCACTGAATATGTAGTAACTTTCTAATAGTTGGTCCAATGTAACAAATTTTACGCTTGCTATATTGGGAACAAAAATTTCTTTAAGATGTGGGCCTAAAATAAATTTTAAAAATATAAAAAAAATTTATTTTGCCTTACTGGAGCGACTTAAAATAGTTAATTTAAAAAAACGTGGAAGAAATAGAGTTTTCCAAATCTAAAGATATGTACCTCACTGAATTTTGATCCGATCAACACATTTTGAATATGTGCTGAAAGAGGAAAAACATATCTATGCAACAATGCAAAATTTGCTGAATTCAAGTAAACAGTACTTTAGAAAAACAGTTTAGAAAACAGTTCTTAAGAAAAATAAATGAATGCCATATTCATGTTCAGTGACCCCAAATTACCTTACAAAATATTTCATTTTTGAGGTGATTGCAAAAAGTTGAAAATTTGTGAACTAGTGTAATTTCCTCGTATTTAAGGAAAAAAATTGGGAGTAACGCTCATATTTGTCATTTAAAATAAAACAAACCCTCAACATCATTTATCGAAGGAAGATAGCCCACTATTATTAATTTTGATACCATAAATAAAGCACGTTGTTAGTAATGAAATGCACATTCTTTATCTCGGGGTTAGTTTACATTACTTTAGAAGTTAATTTTAAAGAATTCATTCTCATATATTTCACAAGAAAATGCATCAAGTTTTCAACAGAACCTACTAATGATATCTAAAAATGTACCTTTTGAATTTCATACGATGTAATGAATTTAGCAAACAGGAAAGCTACGATTTCAAAGCCTACAATGCTTATTTTAGAAAATCATTTACATATTTGAAAATTCTCAAATGGTTTTTGAAAGCATGTATATAAGATAAAGGGTTCGTAACTGTTCGAAATTGTGTTTGAAGTCTACTGACGACTTGGTAAAGCACCAATGAAATGCATATAGGCAATGCTTAAACACCAGCAAATAAATTTCATTTAAAATATAATTATGACAATATATCAAATAATAAATTTCTTAATAAATAACCTAAGACATAATTTTGTTCTAACATTTGCCAAACTTCATACATAAAAACATCAGAAAAATGTTAATGCTATTCTTTCATATCGACTTTGTCTTTTGTCAAGACAAATTAATGGCTCGTGAAGACGCCTGGATACTTTACTTATACTCTATTAACAAACGTTTTCAAGTTTGGAAAGTTTTTTAAGAAAATTTTATTTTAAACCTAAACAATATGTTATTTTTTCGTTTCATCATGATGGGTAGAGAAGCTACGCCGAATCTATTATTCTTATATGAAACTTTTTCAAGTAAAATTTAATATATAAACTGATACAGCTAATTATTTGTTGTCTCTATATTATTAACTCTGCATCGATATTTAAGGGGTTTAATGGCGTATAACGTACATTTCGTTCATTATTTTAAAATATCCCGACGTTAAAATATCTATTTTCTTAATGGTCGTATAATTCCTTAATAACACAGAACATTAAGTTCAAACAGTGAGTGTATGATATGAGGTTACAAATATAACTTTAAACAACTTTTTGTTAGCAAGATTATAAATACCCAGCCAATAAATTATTTATGTAGTTCAATAAAATGTTGAATTCTTTAAATAGTATTTGAATTTGCGTGCTTTAAAAAAACACACACACAAAAAAATAACTCTCAACAGCCCATGTTCACTAAAACTGTAAAAACTCCATAAACTCCTAATAAGTTTTCTTATAATTTTTTACTTCATCGAACAAATTTATTATTCATCATTATCATAAATAACTTTCTCGATTATTATCAGCCTGTCGAGAGTTTTATAACTTGAAACAAAATTATAATTCTATAACATCAAGAAAATCAAACAAAAATGTTATGTGGAATAATAAAAATCGTTAAACCATAGAAAAAGGAAGTATTAAGGATAACTTTAATAGTATGAGAAATAGCAATAAAAAATCAAAAAGATTTTTTATGTGCGCTGTTGATAAAATTGTTGTCTACTCTACAATCCTGATGAGATGAAATAAATATTGTACAACAACATGAGCCACAGCAAGGACAAAATAAACGTAAACAAGCTTCTTCGTAATATTCATATATTTTTAAAATAATAAAATAGCAATAATATTTTAATCTTGTGAGCAGAAAAGGAAGCAGACACTGCAGAAAAAAGGTCATTTAGGTGCCATAAATTTAAATAAATATATAAAAAAGCTCTTTATAAAAACATTTCAAAGAAGAATAAAGACAATTTTCCAAACTAAAAAGATTTTGGAGATATTTTTAAACTTTTTTTTTAATTAATAAAAGCAATAACGTAGAGTGGAAGAAGTTTGCAAAATTTATGGCAGATCATGCCCCTACACGGAATATTATCATATTATTACTAGCTTTAAGGAACGATGTAATATGTTCATTAGAGCGGGCGGCATTGGAATATATGAGAGAAAGTCAACTTCGGATTTTCCTAAAGTTCCGGTCAGTTCTTAGTGACACTTGATGTAAAACTTATGTGGTGAAAATTTGATCTGAATCGGAAAACTCTAACACATTCCCATTTGAGGTTAAAGTTCAAATATTATGGAATCCACTAGTTTACATACAAATGCTCTAAAAATTAAAAATTAATTTCGCTGATTCTGTATGAAATCGCTGACCGTTTTATTATATATATTTTAAGTAGCATTTTTTATTATTTTTTATTAACCCTTTGTGTCACGGGGTCAAAATGACCTCCATTTGCTAATACTAACAAAATATTTTTTTCAAACTTTGGTAACATATTACTGAAAAGACACTACATTTAAAATTTTTTTATTAACTCTTTACACGTGTCAAAAATAAAGACCTGTATTTAATATTAACAACGCATCTCCAACGATATGTTTTTTATGGTAGAATCTGCGTAGAAGCATGGGGGAAAACATCCCAATAAAAATACATGTATTGCTGCTAAATAGCTTAGACACAAAACCATTCTTATATTCATGAAAAAATAAATCAAGCCCTACTAGGCTTTGAAATTTTTCATTTGTACAATATTTAGAACTTTTAAACTCTATGAAAATAGTTGAAAGTATTAAGTTATCGACTAAACTTCATCTTTTCAAAGTGATTTTAAATAAATATATGCCAAATTTGCGGAGTGAAATTTTTTAATTGGTTATGAAAAAGACCTACTAACTGGCAGTAAACTGCCATCAGAATTAGATTGTCTTAAAGTTTTCTTTCATTATTTAAGAAATTAAAAATTAAGTGTTAAAGAAAGTTCTCGTTTAGTTACAGAAGTGTTCTATTTTTTGGGAAAAAGCCCGTATTCCAGTTCAGCAAAGCATAAAAGCTGAAAAAATTTATGTTATTGTACAACGAGTGGAGAAAACTGTCGAAACATAAAACAATAAATTCCGATTTTTAAAAAGTAAAACGAGAAACGTGGAAAACTACGCTAAATAATTTGTTTGATATGGCTCATGCGAATGCATTAAATTTGATGTAACTCGAGGAGGACAAACAGTTTTTGATTAAGCAGAGATCAAAAGAGCGCGAAGGTTGTATGTTAGGTATTGATGTAAATTTTACGAACAAGGAAGATACAAAAACAAAACGCCAGAAACAAGAATAAATTAGAAAGAAACAGTCACAGGAAGGTCCGTCAAAATCAAAAGGTATGTATAATAAATAAAGTTTAACTTTGCTTCGTAGTTATTGCAATTATTTTGACAGGCTTTCTCAGTTATGATAACGTATGCTCGGCAGATTCAGAAATCGAAGAAGCCATCCAAAACGTATATGATAATGATCTTATTAAATACATAAATATGAATACATCAGCAATAAACTACGAATCTGCAAATACCACAAACAAAAGGGCATGCAAGGCTATTTTGACTCCAAGACTGGTAGCCGTTTTAGATAAATTAAAGTTAAGCTCCAGAAACACGGTTCATGGAATAGTATCTGTCCTGGATGCCGCTGTTGTAAGCACATCACAATTTATTGTAAATAGAAATTCTATACGTCTACAAAGAGATGCATTACGTAAAGAAAAAAACTCTAATATTGTGTCAAAATTAAAACAAAAAACACAACCTCTTACAATAAATACACTGGGATACAAAACTACTAGCTAGTTTAAGGGGAAACCCGAAGACCCTCTGTCAATAATAGCAACTGCTCTTCAACTGGAAAAAATTTTAAACAGCCTGATATACCATACGGAACTAGCTAAGAAATAGCATCAGCAATATACGACACTATAGAATATTGGCGCAGCTCAAATTAATTATAAAATATCTTTTGTAAAAATAGATACAATTATTTTGTTATGTGATTCTCTCACAATCTTTTCTTTTTAATAATAAAACCAAAATGAACAAAGTAATATGAAAAAGATTTGATTGAATATTTTTACAAAGTATACTTGTGTTAAATATAAAATTATTTAAACAGTTATTTATATTTATCAAGTGAAATTGATTTCTCCAATACCCCTTCTCAATTTAACTTCATAATAAACCGAGCAATTTCCTAAATTCCATTATTTTGATTGAATTTAAAGGTTTGGTGAAAATATCTGCTTCCATAAACTTAGTAGGGCGATACATTAATTTTATAACTTCCTTCTCTTTCAAATCTGTTATGAAATGATACTTTGTTTCAATATGTTTACTTCTGCGACTAAATTTTTCACTCTTCACTAATTTTAAACAGCTTTGATTATCTTCATACAAAACTGTTGGCTTCGTAATTTTAATTTCAAAATCTGACACTAATCTTCGCAACCACATCGCCTCCTGTGCGGCTTCACATAATGCGATGTACTCTGCTTCCGTGGACGATGGCGAAACGCAATCTTGTTTTCTGCAGCACCAAGATATACATGATCCGTTATACTTAAACACAAAACCACTATTCGATTTTCTGTCTGTTTTACATTGAGCCCAATCAGCATCTGCAAATCCATATAGTCCTTTTGTATTATTACAGCTTAACTTCAATTTCATCGATTTTGTACCGTTTAAATACTTAATTAATCTTTTCAATTCATTCCAATCACGAATTGTAGACTTGCTTACTCTTCTGCTCAGAATCGAAACTGGTGTTGCAATGTCCGGTCTTGTGTTTACACAAATGTATAATAAACTTCCTATTAAGTGATGATAATTCTCATTATTTTTCAAATAAGCACTAGGAAAATCTTCTTTAATATAACCAGTATCTATTGGAATTTTAGAAATTTTGGCATCATTTAACCCTGCGTCTTTAATTACTTTACATATGTAATTTCCTTGATTAACGCTGAAATATCTATCATTCCCCTTCTCAATTTTTATTCCTAAATAAAAAATGGCTTCTCCAAGATCTAATACAACAAGTATATCATCTACATATACTAAGAGAAAAATCCACTTACAGCCTATTGGTTTACGATTGTTAGGTATATTATGCAAGTCCCATGCTTTGTTTGTTTGTAGAGATTCAAATTCTTCTTCCATTGCTTTTAACCACAATTGTTTGTCACTTCTTTCTAATACTTCCTTGTATGACTTAGGCTCCGAAAAATCTGTTACTACATTTACCTTATATCTTTCTGGAATTTGTCCTTTTGTTTTTCTTGTGGATCTTCTTAACATAGGCTGTTCTTCAATTGATGTAACAACGTTTGATTCATTAACAGAATCTTGCATTTCTTCTGAGTCTGTTAATGTGATTGGGGAATTTATATTCATTTCTACATCAAAAAACTCTTCATCACTCAATAAATCCACACCATTTTGTATTGTTTGATCATTATTAGTTATTTCTTCAGTCTGCAATATTTCATTGTTTTGTAAATCTTCACTGTAAATCTTCACTTCTCTTCATCGTTTCATTAGAAAGTTCTAAAAGATGTATGTTAACTTTATTATTTATTTTATTTAGTGTGTAATTGTTATATTTGCAATCAATTATTTTATAGTCTCTACTAATTAGTACTTTATTATTAGTTCTGTCTAAAAATCGCAATGCCTTTGTTTGATCGGAGTATCCAATAAAAGTACAAGTTATGGCCTTTGGGTCTAATTTTTTCCTTTTCTCCTTAGGTATATGTACCAGGGCTTGACATCCAAAAATTTGAAATTCTTTGAAATCTGACTTCTTATCTTCCCAAAGGTCTATTGGAATGCAATCTGTAGTTCTGGTCAGAACTCGATTTTGTAAATAAGCTGCAGTAACTGCTGCTTCACCCCAATAGCACTTAGACATACCGGCTTCAATTAGCATGCATCTAATCATTTCGACTATGTATCTATTACGCCTTTTCAGCTACACCGTTTTGCTCTGGATTGTATGGTGCAGTGAATTGTTGCTTTATACCATTCTGCTTACAAAAACTATCAACTTCTGAATTTGCATATTCACCTCCGTTGTCTGATCGTAATATCTTGGGATATTTGTTAAATTTTGTCTTCATTGATTCACAGTATTCTTTTAGTTTTATTGCAACTTCTGATTTATTTTTCAGTAAATAAATCGTTATATATTTACTGTAGTCATCGATGAAAGAAACGAAATATCTTTTACCACCAATGGTCGCTGTATCCATAGGTCCACATACATCACTGTGGATAAGATCCATTACAGCATTTGTTTGTCCGCTTGAATACTTTGGAAATGTATTTCTCGACAATTTTCCTTTAATACAAGTGTTACAAATATTATTACAGTTACATCCTTTAGGAATAATATTGTATATTTTAAGCATTCTCTTAATACAATCTATATCAAGGTGAGCGAAACATCTATGCCATTCATGGATACATTTAAATTGCCTCACAATTAAAACATGTTGTTTTTGCGACTGAATATCTAGTTTGTAAAGTCCATTTTCTAAATGTGCAATTGCTACAATTTCATTTTTATATCGTATTTCACAAACATTTTTATAAAAAATAACTTTTAATCCTTTTTCGGTTAACTTCTTTACCGAAAGAAGATTACTTTCTATATTGGGAACGTAAGTACCTCATTTACGGGAACATTTCAATGTTGCCATCGCCATTTATCACTTTCAAAACACCTGAACCTTTACCACAAGTTTTCATCTCATACCCATTGGCTACAGAAACTGTTGTTTTGCAGTCTTTATCCAATGTTTAAAAAACTCCCTTTGGTTGCAAATGTGACTTGTAGCACCAGAGTCAACATACAATTGGAATAGTCGCTCTCAGCAATACCGAAACAGAATTCTTGGTTTTCATTTTCATTTACCACTAAATTTGTCTTACTTTTCTCAAAAAATCTTGATATATGTAACAATCCTTTCGTACGTGACTTTGCTTTTCACAATAAAAACATACAACTTTAGCTAGTGGCTTAAACTTCCTGTTTACATTTCCATGGACTTTGAAAACAGAAGTCTCATCGTTTCCATAATGTAGTTTTTGAGTTCTTCGTCTAGCTTCTTCGATTAATTTCTCTTTAACTATAGTTAAAGACGGAGCTCCATCACTTCTTGCTTCAAGAGTTGTAACCAATACATCGTAAGAGTCTGGTAAACTGCGAAGTATCATAGCAACTTCCCATTTATCAGTAGTTTCTCTCCATACAAGAAAGTCTTTTATTTCTTGTTGCATCACGCTTAAATGCTTCTCCATATCACCATTTTCTTCCAGTTGCATTTGACAAATTTTCTTCATAATGAAAACGCACTCACTGAAAGAATAATGCTCAAAATGATTTTTAATTACCAACCACGATTCTTTTGCTGTCTTCGTTTCATCAATAAGATAGAATAAATCATCTTCTATCATCAATAAATTGATGCCTTGCAGTTTCATCTTTCCTTTGCCAAATTGCATTTAGTTCTTCTGGTCTTTCATCACGTATTACACACCACGTATCGTCTTTAATTAAAATACATCCAGCCTTCTTTTTCCAAATTTGGTAATTGCTTCGATTAAGCTTCTCAAAAGATGACTTGAAATCTTGAGCCATTGCGTATCCTGGGCCCATAACCTATTGGCGCAGCTCAAATTAATTATAAAATATCTTTTGTAAAAATAGATACAATTATTTTGTTATGTGATTCTCTCACAATCTTTTCTTTTTAATAATAAAACCAAAATGAACAAAGTAACATGAAAAAGATTGATTGAATATTTTTACAAAGTATACTTGTGTTAAATATAAAATTATTTAAACAGTTATTTATATTTATCAAGTGAAATTGATTTCTCCAATATAGAAGAGAACCGAGTTCTTGAAAAACGAAGGCATTTATGTCTAACACAACTGCATCAAACACAGGCAAATTTAAGGGAGCATGTAATATTTTAGAGAAAAAATTAGGAAGAGAAATTTTGTTCCTCGGGTGTAGAAATCATATTTTTGAAATAGTACTAGCAGCAGTTTTTGTAGAAGAAATGGGGGTACCAACTGGACCTGAGGTTATAATATTTAAAAATTTCAAAACCCATTGGCCTAAGGTTAAACAGGATGCATATTTGACAGGATTAACATGTTCATGAATAAAAGAAATTTAGGCCAAGAAAGAAATTTTAGAAAACTTTCCACCAGCTGATTATAAGGAGTTCCTGGAGTTAGTTATAATTTTTTAGGTGGAGTCCCTTCCCGTAGAATAAAATTTGTAAGACCAGGTGCTATGCAGTTAGTAATGTGGATGGCTAAAGCTATTTATTGCTTAAAGATTTTAATGTTCAGAAACCAATTTCCTAGTATAAGCGACCCTGAATTAAACAGGCTAACTGAAGTTGCTGGATTCATTATTAAATGCTATGCTATTTCCTGGTTCAACGCACATAAAGCTGAGCAAGCGCCCTTGAATGATATTGAATTCCTAAGATGCTTAGAGAAATACAAATCAGTTATTTACGAAATATCAGAAATGGCTATATCAAAATTTATTAATTACCTGTATTACTTAAATTAGGAAATTAGGAAATGAATTAGAACGAAGGTCTATTGTCGGAAGCGTCTCAATTTCATTGGACTCAACAAATTCCTCAAGTACAAAGCTTTTCTTACCACTTCTATGTTCTATCGATAATGTAAGCCCTTGCATTTAAGAGACCATCTAGATAAACGCCCTGACAAGTCCCTCTGCCAAAATGAGCCACTTTAAGCTCGCGTGATCGGTCACAGCTTTGAACTCCTGCCTTTCAATATAGGGTCTAAACGTTTTTATTGCTTTGCGGCTGCCAAACATTCTAGCTCCGTGATTGTATAGTTGCGCTGTGCTTTATTTAACTTCTGAGACACATATGCAATGGGTTTTTCTATTCTGTCACTGTCTTCCTGCGCCATGACTGCTCCAATACCATAAGTGCTTGCATCACATTGTACTATAAACCGTTTCCCGTAATCTGGATGCACTAATAAAGGCGCATATGCCCGTTTTGTCTATAATTTTTCAAAAGCCACATGAGCATCATCAGTCCAATTGCTAATTTTCTTTTTAGTCAAAAGTTCGGTAAAAGGGAAAGTTAATGTTGACTAGTCCTGAATGAAACGTCGGTACCAACGTGTAATTCCCAAAACTCGTCACAAATCTCGAACAGATTTTGGCACGGGAAAGTGCTGTATATCCCTAGCCTTGTCCTCGTCAGTCTGTACTGATCCGTTTGCAACTACATAGCCGAGATACTTAACCTTATTATACCAGATGTTCGTAAAATTTTTCGAAACTATCAAGAGTCTGTAATTGATGAGGAATAACTATGTCCATAAGTCTACATAACGTTTGCAGTGCATTACACAGTCCAAACGGCATTCTTGTAAATTGATACAAAGGCCGATTAGGGACTCTGAAAGCTGTCTTAGACTTAGAACTTTCCTCCAGTTTTATCTGCCAAAACGCATCTTTCAAATCGATATTCGATATGCAGTGAACTGAAGGAAGTTTTGATATAAGTCCATCTATATTAAGTATCGGGTAAGAATCTTTAACTGCCACTGAGTTTAATTTTCTACTGTCCGCGCACATCCTTTTCTTATCCGCTTAATGATCACAACCGATGGCGACGACCAAGGCAAACTCGATGTTTCTTCAATAACACCTAAAGATATCATCCTATCTATTTCACCATTTAGTTGTTTTTCAACAGCTGGAGAAATATGATAATATCTTTGCTTTATTGGTTTCACATATGGCGCATCTATGTAGTGCTTAATTAAAGCCATGCACCCTAAACATTCAACATAAGAATTTGGAAAAGTCGCAATTACTCTGTCTAATCGTTGTCTCTATTCGGACCGTCAAGATAATTTTCTCTGTTTCTGTACAGTCAATTTCCATTAAATCTGGAACTGAAATTGTTAATCCAAAATTTTTCCAAAAATCAAATCCTCATATTATATTCTGTTTAATAGTCAGTATAACTAAGAAATCAAATAATTTATTATGTCTTTGAATAGTTACCTGCACTATCACAATACCTAAAACATTCTGCATCTGTCTGTCCGCAGTACGTACATTACCAACGCACTTCCTAAATTCATTCTTTGTTTGTGCCTCAGAAGCTAAACTGCCCCCAATAACACTTTTGTTTGCACCGCTATCTAATAACGCAAAATGTTCTACATTATCTATCTCTAGTTTTACATAATGTCTACAATCACTATTCTGTGAAGTTATGGGTGATATCACATAAGTTCTAAATAATTAATTTTTTTATATAAATTACTTATACGAATAGATGAACGTTTTGGCTTACTTATATCACTAAATATTCTTTTACGAGCTTTTTCACATTCTGCTAATCGAACATGATATGGTCTTAAAAGAGGATGTCGAATTTCTATTTTAATGTTATATTTTCCAGTTAATAATTTAAAATTCATTTCATTTTCGATAATTTTGGATGCCCGATCTATGATCTTCGGACATCCTTCAATACGTTTCCCTCCTTTCTATTTCCACATTTCTGAAAAGACGGTCTATAGGTATTTTTAGTAACACAACCTTGCTTATCGCAATTCCAACAAATTATATCAGCGCGAATTACGCAAAAGTCTGCATTGTTTTAGGTGTCTCTAAAATTTTACATCATCACTTGTGTCGATTTCAGCTACATGCTCTTTTTGCGGATCTGTGATTTTCATTAAAAGAAACATCTTTCATAAATTTTCTTTTCCTTCTTTTCGAAGTTCATTACCCTTTGAAACATCTAGATGCAAAGTTCATGTAGTATTTCTGTTCGAAGATTCCGAACTAATATCGCATACAAGTCACTGTAAGATATCGAATTCTTGAGCTCGCCAGCTAATATCGAAATAGCGGAGTATTTCCATGTCAACTCGAAAGCAAATCGGATTGACCCTCTCCCGATTTCAACAGATGGTGTATGTCCTAAGATTTTTATTTAAAAATTTTTAGACACTAAGGTCATTTGGTTTCCGAAATATGGGGTTATGAAAATGGAACAAATCGTCAAAATTTGAGAAAAGTGTATTTACGAAAAGTGTATAACTTCTAAACTACAAAAGTGAAAAAGTTTTACATGATGTAATTTTGCAGGTACAAATAAGGCTTCTGATATGGTGTACATTAAAATTTTTTCCGCGAAAAGTTCAAAAGTCATTTATGGAGGTCTTGAGATTAAAGACCTATATCTCAAAAAAAGGTTTTTTTTTAATCTTAAAAAAATATATGTTAGTGATGAAATACCTTTCTATACACTTGGAAAGTTTCATGGTGGTGCCGCTTCTAGTTTTGGAGCTATAGAGGAAAAGATGGCCCAAAGTTTGTTTTAGGAACAAAAAAAAATTTTTTAGTTTTTTAAGATGTATTTTATTAAAATTAAAGCAACTTATATTAAAAAAGAAGTAATATTAAAAGTTACGATTAGAGCATTAAAAATTATTTTTATATTGGAATTTTAAATAAATATAGACAATTAGCTAACTGTATAAAAGTAACATATTTTTCTGATGGATGTGCTGGCCAATTTAAAAATAAAAAACATTGTAAATTTATGCCATCATAGTAAAGACTTTGGATTTGATGCTTTTGGCACTTTTTTGCTACAAGTCATGGCGAAGGTCCTAGTGACGGTCTTGTAGGGACAGTGAAAAGCACGTAAAGCAAGTTTACAGCGTCCACTTGACAATCAAATCACAACACCAAAACTATTATTTGATTGGTGCCAACAGAACCTTCTTAGATTTCGATTGTTTGGACTACGTACTATTCCCGGTACGCAAAAATGTTACTGCTTTATACCTGAAGGAAAAAGAAAGATTAAAGTTAAGATTTACTCAAACGATAGCAATTTTATAACGGAAAACATATACACTTAGCTAATTGTCTATATTTATTTAAAATTTCAATATAAAAATGATTTTTAATGCTCTAATCGTAACTTATAAAATATATGTATGTTAAACTCAATGTACTGCATTATGTACAAATATGACTGTTTATGTTTCAGCATGTCCAAACACGTTAACTATACATAAGGTTCGAGACTAGTTTTAGTGTGTGGCCTTTAAAATAAGAAGGAAATTTGAACATTTATTGAACTATATTCTCATAAAAAGCCCTTATGATTTCGTAAGAATTTTCAACAATTGAGTATTTCCATGCCAACTCGAAAGCAAGTCGGATTGACCCTCTCCGATTTCAATGAAATTCATCACAGATAGTGTATGTCCTAAGATTTTTGATTTAAAAAATTTTTAGACACTAATGTCATTTGGTTTCCGAAATATGGGGTTATGAAAATGGAACAAATCGTTAAAATTTAATATAATTTATTTTAATGTTAATAAAATATATCTTTAAAAAATTAAAAAAATATTTTTTTTGTTCCTAAAACAAACTGTGGGCCATCTTTTGCTCTATAACTCCGAATGTAGAAGCGGTACCACCATGAAACTTTGCAACTGTATAAAAAAGAGCTTCATAAATAAAATATATTTTTTTAAGATTTAAACAAAAACAGTTTTTTGAGATATATGCATTTAAACTCCAGACCTGCACAAATGACCTTTGAACTACTCGCGGAAAAAATCGAGATGTAAATCATTTCAAAATAACATCAAATGAAACTTTTTCAGTTTTGATATTTAGAAGTTATAGTTAACTTTTTGTGGCCACTTTAGTCAGATTCTTAAAATTTTTCCAATTTTCATAATGGTATATTTCAGAATCGGGAGGGGTCCGAGGTCTAAAAATTAAAATTTTTTAATACCTGTAATCGATAACATTTGTGGCGAATATCATCAAAATCGGAGTTGGTGTTTCCGAAAATGGCATTTTTTTGTCGATTTGACATGGTTTCAACCAGCGCTAAAGAAATCATGAAATGTTTCATTAGTTCTTTGTTTATATCCATGAATATCTTCCATTACATCATAGTCAATATAGTCACCCTTATACTGGTCTCGTAATGCTCTTGTCAGAGAAAACCAATCCAAGTTATTGTCTTTTCGATGATATCGCCAGTACCAATCTAGAGCTTTACATCATGTTGACAGAACGTGGTGCAATCAAAACGTGCGTGAGTGGCATATGGACGATTACGTAACAATTTGCGTTTATAGAAGAAGTTCCTTATTTTTCGTCTCGACTTACGTAGTTTCGTGCATATAGAGTTGCCCATCGACAATAAATTTTATTTGTTTACTTTTTCTTATACAAAAATATTTTTTTTTATCCAAATAATGGTGGCCCTTGCAAACTACTAAAAGCTTGTGCTCGTAAACAAAAGAAATATATTTTAGCTAAAGATTTTCATTTTGCATATAGTAAATACAAGTATATGGTATATAGCTCAACACAAATAAATGAAATAAAGTTGTTTAGTTCAAATAATGGTAGTTTTTTAGTTTTTGATGTGAAAGTGTTGTTATTTTAACAATTAATTGTTAAGACGAATGCTATTTTCTAATTGGCTTTTTTTGGCGTCAATGACGTCACTTTCCGTCTTTTAAATACAAAAAAAAAATACAGATGTTACCTTTTTTACAAATCGACAATGACATTCGGCAACTACATACTACCAACCTACTACTACCTACTACTACTACGCCAACTACCAATAATAATTTAATAATTCCACTAGGGCTAAGATCAGTTCTTAAGCGTGATATCAACGCAACTCCGACACAGATAGTGTTAGCTACTCAAGTTCGATTACGCGGAGAATTTCTGGAATCATGAAATATATCTTATCAATCAGAATTTGCTAAAGACTTTGTGCAAATGATGCAGAACCTTCAACCTGTCAATACAGCCCATCATAATATAAATAAGCCGTTCATACATCCACAGTTAAAATATGCAAAGCTTGTTTTTATACGAAATGAGAAAGTCAAGATACCATGTACACCTCCTTACGAAGGGCCATATATAGTTATAAATCGTTAAAATAAATTTGTCTGAAAGTCAATAATAAAAAGGTAAATATTTCCATCGATAGACTTAAGGAAAACAGGCCGAAATACCTCGTAGATCGAAAACAATTTCTGTACACTTTGCCACATAAAATTCTGGAAGGTTAGTACTGTGGGCACTTTCAATTTGTCTACTGCATTATTAGTTATTTATTAATTTTTACTTCAATCACATTAGCATTGCTAAAAATATTTATTGTATGACTTTTTATTAATTTGTCTAGTTTAGTTTTATTTTCATGTTTAAATAAATATATTAATTTTTATAAAAACTTCTATTTCCAAAACAGTTTGGCTTTTGAATTTTTGTTATATGCAGTCGGACTGTTTTGTTGCTAAGCAACTTTAACCCATTTTTTATTCCTTATTAAATTTAAACATATAATTTATATTTCATAGCCGTTCCTGGCAGTCGGGTAAAAAAAGGACGTTAAACCTAAAGAAACTTACGATTTTTATCAGTTCCAAAACGTATTATATATGAGCTTACCTGCAAAAAAAATTTATTTCATTAATAAAATATAAATTAAATTGTAGAGCTGATTTTTAAAATATATAAAAATTGCTTATTAAAGTCTTTTTTATGAATGTATAAAAACAACTTTAAGGGCTCTCCTTTTTGAAAAATGAGGTAAAACAAATTATACTGAATGAAAAGTAGCAAAATCGATTTGCCATTTTTCACAATACTTATGATATTATTATTGTCTTTGGGTAGGTATTTTGTATCCTTTTGATTTCCTTTTTCTTTATACATAAGGAAATAGGGAATCAACAACAGAGCAACAAGACAAAAGGAAACATAAAACAATTTTTTAGACATTATGCAAGACAAATGACAAGAAGGTGAAGTATGAAGATAAATCTAAAATATTAAAATTTTGATTCCCTTTTAACATTGCAAAAAGAAAACCACATGAAAATAAAAGAAAAAGTATATATGCATATCAACAGTTGTGGGCGAAAATATCGTATACGGCACTTTCTACCGAATTGAATTTGTTGTGCTTAATAAAATTGTACAACAAAATCCAATAACAAGGCTCTAATTTTGAAAGGGCGCTAAACAAAAATAAAAGTGTATCGGCGTTTTGAAAGTTTACACCTGGGATTCACATTTTGTTATAGTGAATTGGCATAGGAAATCCTGTAATTCTTACCTTTGATGCATAAGATTTGTTCAGCACTATTATGTAAAGATTATATAAGAATTTTATGACAAATATTTTTGCAGGATATTTCAGCTCGTAGAATATTTCAGTCCGTTTTTAAAAAAGGGACACAAGAACCCATGCAGCAAAATTGGTGGTGTTTCACATAAAAGAGATGAACATATCTTATTCCTTAAAAGAAGGGCTTACAAGATTTCTTATTTCCGATTCACTACAACAATGTGCAAACGCCGATGCACGTAGAACAATGTTATTTTTTGTCTTGTACAGTCTAATGTTTTAGAGTGATGATTGTTGTATATATATATCTTTACTAATATTTAAATCAAAGCAAAGTTTATTTTAACTCCTTTTAATTTGCTTTTATAAAATTGCAAAATGCCCTAAATGGTGTGTTTTAGTGGCATCTATTAAACCGCTGGTTGTAGATTGACGTTATATACATCATTTTAAAGAGAATAGTTTTTAGATTGAATTTATGTAAAAATTTCTCTGCAATTTTAAGCAAAATTGCACAAAAGTAAAAAGATAATATGAAATTCAATAAAAGCTTAACATTAAGATGGATTATTTTTCGTAGGTATTTTTTAGGTTTGCCACTAAAATTAGTATAGTATTGGTAATGAAAATAAATGTATAACAAATGTAATATTTTTATTAAAAAATTAGAAAGTTTTTCAGAACAACACCGTGTTATTTGCAACAAAGAAAATCAGAATCACTATTTAGGTGTTGTTTTATATGTCTTACAAGTTTTTCAATAATCCTGCATTAAGTTTTATTAAAAAATCACTTGCACATTCAAGAAATAACGTGGAAGATATTAAAATCAGTGTAACACATTTACAGTGCAATTGCATAAAAACGGAATTTTTCGAGCAAGATTTTATAACTGTTTCAACTTTAAACTTTCAAGTTCTAAACATTTTAGCCTAAACAGAAGGGTTGGGGAGGTAGCTCCTCTATAACTTTTTGACCATTGAATTTTCACTTTTAAAATGCGCGTAACTCTTAAAATAATAAATAGAATTTGATGAGAGTTAATGTGATAGTTGCTTGTAAAATTACGTTGAAATATATGTACATAGTTATAATAGTTAATAATGGGTTGCATTTTATTATAAGCTTTTAACTTAACACCATAGACCAATGTACAATCTTGTGCAAATGGTCTTGCATCGTAGCATTTGCAAAATGGTATAGTATATTGATACTCAGCACTTAAGAATTGTTAGTGGTGAGTATCAATATGCAATACCATTTTGCACATGCTACGATGCAAGACCATTCTGAATTGGGCTCATAATATATTATTTATTAATATTATTTTAATTTTCCAAGTTTTCCCACTGTGTCAATAAAAGTTTAGTGGACAATTAAAAAAATAAATACGCAATCAAGTGAAATTTTAAATATCGCAAATTTAAAAATTGAATTGTGGCTAAGAAGTGTCATATAACCGCCCAAACGTGCATTGCTATCAATAGATTTTAAATAAAGACACCTTAAAATGGAAACAAATTTATATATACCAGTTTTACACAACTGATATGTATAAAGTGGTTTGCCAATGTGGGTAGGAATATTTTTGGCGACATTGGGAATGATGACGTTTTTCCTGTAAAGTAACTAGAGACCAGTTCCGTTTCGTCAACAAAAGACCATCGATGCACTTTAAATTTGTGAACCGATTTTCAACTGTTTTTTTTTTGTTTGAAAGAGTTTTGACGCCATTTTTTTCGGAAAATGTGTAGGGAAATTCGCTCCTCCGGAAATATTTATTATCGCCTAACCTTTCCATTTACGGAGCTATTTAAAAAATAGTTTTTATTTGCAAAGGTTTGGTTGAAGTTTGGTCGCATAGAAGTGGAAATCGGGCGGAAAAAGTGGTAGCCGGATATATTGATTATCTTATAACTCTGGCATTTCTTAACCGATTTTCAGAATTTTTTATTTGAAAGGACATAAAAGGTTTAGTACATTGGAATATTGTGGACGGACACACCATTTGCAGACGGATACATTATTGAACTAACGTCGAATTGCGAACATTTTGTAAACTGTTCAATGGTATCTCTGAACTCTGCTTTTTGGCAGAATTATTTGTTTTTCCTTTCGAAAAATATATAACTTTCTAAAAAATGTATGCTTTACCAGCTTAGCAAATAAAAGTAAAAAGTTCCACTGTAGGATTTGATTTTTTTACGTTTATGATAACTTCACTCCAAAGAGTCGATATACATATATACATATGTAAATATGTATGTACATTAGGCTGGATCAAAAAACTGTTTTTTTCGATTTTTAATAGGGCTCAACGATAAAATGGTGCTAAATGGAGAGGTGAATCTATACGTAAAGTTTTATTAATTAATTTTAAGCTTTTGATTCCAAATTGATTATTACGCTAAGATTCGTAACGTTTTTTATTCAGAAAGAATTGGGCATTATTAATATTCCAAGGAACAAGGGAAAATTAACATCAACTTTATTTTTCAACGTACACAGCAGAACAAAGTAACGCGCCACTTTCGAAAGCCGATACACTTCCATCGTCAGTGCTCACGTGTATTTTGCTTAGCACCACTTGTCAGGTGGCTCTGCTAAATTTGATTTCGTTTCTTAAATTAACTGCATTTTCCCAGTGCTTCCATTGTTTTATTTTTCTTCATTCCCATTTTTCTGATTTTTGTTCTACTCAAGACATACTTTTTGGTTTGATTTTATACTTAAATATATATGAATATGTAACATGTGAAAAGCTCAAACCAGTAGCCAATTGCTTAATTTTTTTTTTAAGATTTTCAAGTTTTGTTGCCGCCGATTGTGTCGCAAAATTGAGATCACTGCTTGAAAAACTTTTTTCTTTTTTTGAAGATAAAAATTTTCTAATGCATTTTTTTAGGGTAATTAAGATGTGCTAAACACGAAAAGTAAAGAAAAAAATATAATTTCCGGTATTCTCCAGATAACGATGGTGCATTTTTTTTTCGATGTATAGAATGTATCGTAAAACACAATCTTGCACACAAGCCGAAAGTAACAAAACTTAAAATATATTAATAAAACTTTGCGCATAGATTCACCACGCCATCTAGCGCCATTTTATTGTTGAGCCCTATTAAAATTTTAAAAAATCTATTTTTTGACCCAGCCTAATGTACATATATGTTGTTACAAGCCTTAACCGCTTAAGTCGAGTAAAGACACAGTTCAGTTTTTTGAGCTATCGTTTTTATCCGTGTATAAATTTACTTTTTCGGACAGCGATTATTTGCAAAATGCTAAAGAAAAATAATCCAACGCATGATTGGAAGTTAGTTTTTAAGACTTTAAACTGGTTTCCCGAAAAAATTTTGAAATCATTTAAGCGGTTAAGGCTTGCGACCGCATATAAATGAACATTAGGGTCACCCTTAATATTAAAAAATTTGTTGTCGCCTTGCCCCAGCCCGCAAGTTTGGTGAATATTGATAAAAACAATTATCTTACCAAATTTTCAGATCAATCGGTTGAAGACCGCTAGCCCACTCAAATTTGGAAAACACAATATCGATGGTCACACGTTGACAACACGACTCTGATTCTAAAACTTTTCAGTTGAAGAAGTTGCATTATAACAAAGTTGAAAGTAGTACTAGGCACGATGTAAAAACCTGAAAACTATTTAGTAAATATTTTTAACTAATTTCGGTTTTTTATTTTGAGGATAGGAACGTTTCTTAGCGAAAAATACCTTACGTGTTGTCAACGTTTGACCTTCGATATGGTTTTTCATTTAGTTTTCTTGTCTTATAACTTAAAATATAAATTTCTCAAAAAATGCTGCTGGAAATTAATTATAGCCATACTTTACTAAGATCAAGGTGCAACTTTTGATTTTATTTACAATTAAGTGAGGGGAGTCAGTTGAAAAATTTGCGATTTCTATACAACTTAAAGAAATTAAGATTTTACACAGAAAAAAATAAGTTTCGTTTTTGATAACAAAAATCCCGGTATTCAATAATTTTTTTTTCAAATTTCCTGTGATAAAGAATTCCCCTATATTGATAACAAAATTATTTCAAAATAAAAATATATATATATAAATTAAAAAAATGTTGACATGGCTGGAATACGAACCCGGACTTTCCGGACGTAAAGCATACACTCTCTAGCTGAGCCATATCCCATTTATTTTTTTATGGGATACAACTTGTTTTAAGTACTTATGTATAAGAAGAAAAGAAATAACCGGAATGGAAAAGAAATACTTACAACGAAATATTTTATTATGTTAAAGATAAATGTTATTGACATTCATATTTTTTTTAATAACATGGTTTTATCGAATATAATTCTTGTCTATTTTTTTCTCTGTACTGTTTGTATGAAAATCGCTCCTTTTATAAATTGAGTTCTCTCACTTAGGTGCGAATAAAATCAAAAGTTATGAATCGATTTCAATATAATACGTCTTGTTTTGCTTATGATTAACTATATGATTAAAGAAAAATACCGTAATATTTTGTATTTTTTATTTTATTTTTGTTAATGTTTTAAAACATATATCTCTGAAATAACTACTGAGCAGATTAAAAAACAATGTGTGATAATATTAAAGTCGAATTTAGTTTTTTGAATTGATTGAATAGGGCGAATCATTCTCTAGTTATCTTGTGCAGCTACTTCATTTTTGATATAAATATATATCTCGAAAACTAGAATTAAAAAAATAAACAGACTTTAGATTCGGACTCAGCATCCCAAATTATATAAGAAATAATTTTCACCTGATCCAGTCCAAGGCGTTGTAAATTTTTTTGTTATAAGATGGTAGAACGAGGGAGGCATTGAAGTAAAAAACGATGTTTGTAAATTTTATACTTATTTTTCTAACTATGAGATTTATAGGAAAGTTGTTAAGGTACGAAATGTAAAATTTGTGAGAAATATTATTTTACAACTTTTTTTGTGAAATTAATATCTTTTAAGTTATGAGGCAAGAAAACTAAATTTTATGGATTTTCTTGAATTTATGCTGGCTGGAGGCACGTCTTACCCCCAACCGATATGAAAATTTAGCAGAATATTTTTTATCAATATTTGCAAAACTGGTGGTGAGATGGGAGAAATCGAAATTTTTGAAATTAAGTAACACCCTAATGAGAATATGTATGAAAATATATTTGGTACACAAAAAAAAATTAAAACACATGAAATTTTTAAATTTAGAAATTGAAAGCTCTCAATATAAATCATACAATTAAGGCTTTGATTCATTTAGTTCTTTATAAAACCAAGTACTCAAAACATTTTGGTTTTATTTTTGAAATAAAGTATGCCCTTAAAAACACTACATGTAAATCTCTTATTGAAAACAAAAGCTTACATCTGGCAAACTGAATGGCATTTCAAATGCACATACATATATACACAAATATCTTGATTTATGAAACACATCAATAAATCTTGTAATTTTTCCAAGGGTTATTAAAGTGTTCATTTTTTCATGTGAAAGTGGGGGTTTTTTGAGTTAATACACAAACACACATTTGAGTTGTTGTATATATGTTTGTATGTATATAGCAACCTTAAAATGATATATATTGGTTTTTCTTCTAAAAAGAAGACCGTAAGTTTAACTAACTAGAATGTTAAAGTTTACTGGCAATAAAAAAGCCATTAATCCCACTGTGCACCGCCACGTAAAAATTAAGGCCTCCTTGATTTTAAACTGGTAAAACTTTAAGCCATCCATATTAATTAAGAATTATTAACGTCATACGTTTTGTGGTAGTTCTTTCTCACCAGTATACTTTTTAACATCAGTAAAATGAAGTTTATCAGTATAAATATGTTTAGGTATTTTTGTGAGTAATTATTATAATTTAGTTCTTATTTGCTTTTCTCTCATATTAACCCAGCAATAAATGAACATACAAATCATCATTCATGAATTGAGCTCGAAACATTAATGAACTTAACACGTGGATGTCATAGGACGGAACTGATCCATAAAGCAGAACGGTATGCGGTTAAGAGGCTGTCTAGAACAAGTGTTATTAGCAAACAACAGCTTTAGAATAATATATTCAATACTTGTACTCCATGATATTTAATGAAAATTCTATACCCTTGGAAACACTTCCGATTTTTTTTTTCTGAGATTACATATCTGACTTTACCTTAATAAAATATACCCAATTTTTATGTGATTATTTTGAACTAATTTGCTTTTGAATCTATAGAAGTGGTGGTCATCACGCGTACAATGTGTGTGAGGCTCACAACCTATTTATTGAGCCGCGAATCATACACAAACACAAAATGTTATCTATGCATGGCCATCCATGCATAAACACCTTGTTAAAGTGGTTGAGCTATCCAAACTCTACATCAGCAGCTTACGCGATGCAGCGGAGGATAACCAAGGAATAACCATCAAGCTAGAAGTCTGCCATAAAAGCAGATGACAGCTATAATGACCTGCCACTGTTGGCTTAGCAACAGCACAAAGGGGCTCCCCATTGATTGACCGAAGTCCAACCAGCCAATAGCACTGATCGAGCATCAGTCATTAAGCCAACACCTCTCCCAGCGATTTTGGTAGCAACCACAGCCAACCGAAGGAGACCTCACCAAAAACAAGTAACAGAGCCATCCTTCCTGTTGAGGGTAATACGAAGTCCACCAGCATATACATGCTAACAAGAACAGAGTATGCCCTTCGCAAACATCATCAAAGATGATCTTGCGAATGGCGAGAATCATCTCTTTAACCCTGTAGAAGTCACATTATCTATTTGGCTACCGGTACTCGTGGTACCAGTGTTCGGTTACTGGGTAAGTCTCGAAAGAAAACCCCTAGAGACTAACTTTCTATCGACTTTGGTCTTGGGCAAGACCTTAAGTGCGTTTCCACCTTCTTTCAGACTCGCATAGGTTACCTTCCCTACTTCCTTTAAATACTTATATGCAGGCCCGTTGCTCTGTTATTCCAGAGATTGGGTAGTAACACATAAGTTTTTTGAGTAATTGGTCAGAGGCAATGTCTGGAAAAACCAATTACCCTTTTCCCCAGAAAACATTACTTTAAGGTGTGGTTATTCACCAAGATGCATAATCGTTCTCCACGGGGTGCAAAAGGATTAGACAAGATAAATATTCGAAGAAACAAGGTAAAACTAAATATAATTTTCAAACTACAATGTAGAACAGAAAAACGTAGAATTCAGAAGTTCACACACTCCCCTCATTAGTACTAATTTGTGTCTCCATTTATCACCATTTAATAGGTGGCTCGGTTGAATTTGATCGCAGTACTTTTAAATACAATCTTGTGATAAATTTGAGTACGAGAATTGTATCAATGGTAGATTGCTACACTTACAATATTATTACAGTATCGGAATGTACTTTATTCAAGAAGTATTCTATGCAGTAACTTTTAAATGAATAAACATTTATAATCCTAAGCAATCTTATTTTTAACTGATTCTAACATTCAATAAAAAAAACTTAGTACTCAGTAATGCAGATTTTTGGTTGCTTTCAGTATTATCCGTTGTTTATGTTATAAGCACCAAAAAAGTACATACATAAAAACAACACACACACAACCACTCAAAATATTCTGCACGTAAAACTAGCTGAAATTATAACTTAAAATATATTAATATTCATTTAAAATCAGTAGTGCAGTGATGCAGCAGGGCAGCGATTAATACTAACATATCCTAATGCACTTCACAGCAGCGTCCTTCGTCGGTATTGTAGCAGAACCATCGGCGAAGTAAAAAAACCAATAAAATTAATAAAACTTAAACAACTTTTTACTTCAACTTTACACCAGAGCGGCTTGCAACACTGCTCTACAAAGATCGCGCAATTGCAGAGTTTTAGATGAATTAAGCTTTCTACCTCTCTCCTACTTCAACACTATCCCTTTCCCAAAGAAAGTAACACATTAATTAATTAACTGCTAGGCATTAATAGCCTGATTGTGTTACTTCTTAAAAAAAATAGTAGTGCAGTGGATAGTGCGTTAAACTATTAACCGAAAGGTCACATGTTAAATTTCAGCCAAGGCCATGCGTCTCTGTTTTATTCTTAATTTTTAATACAGGGATAGACACAACTTTAGGTATTGACCCATCAAAATCAAATTTTGTTTCATAGGTTGGTTTTGCAGAATTAGACGTGAAAGAATTTTTATGTCAAATATATAAAAATGGTTAAGTCTATGTTAAATTCGTGCTGCTGGTTCATTTACATACTATGTTTTAGCCGAGTAGTTGGAGCGTTGGATTTCAAACCTGAAAGAGGTTTGTTCGATTCCCAGTGGAAATTAAAATAAAGAAAAATGAGTTAAAATATAAAATTAGTAAAATAATAATTAACGATAATAATAAGCCTTTAACATTTAAAAATAAAGCGGAAATCATTCAGTTTTACAAAACATGGGGTTGATTATTTCACAGTAAAAATAGCAGAAACAAGGGAAACATTTTTCGTTTTTACAGAAGTTGCAATTAGTTCTTGTGTCTGTTAAAAATGATCATTAATTTTCTTACGGTTTTAAATCAGTTAATTTTTTAACATATTAAATTTAATAAACTGTTTAGTGAAATTTAAATGAAAATTAAGTAGACCAGGTTTTAATTAAATTTTCATTTATTTTATAATACAATTGCAGTTAATTTAACGTACAGAGAGCACTTTTTGGGCTGCGTAATATCTTCCTTTGATATAATTTTTTTTTCTATTTTTAAACCTTTTTATTTAACTTGCAATGTTAGTTTGTTTTTTAATGACAAATCTGGCGAGAACTTTTCTTGCGACAACTTTTCTACTAGATTCATCGTACAAATCCTTATGAAACTTTGTATACACATTGATAAAAAAATTGGGCTGTGCAGCGCCCCTATAGATTTTTTAATATTAGGCTATTAATTGAGACGTATTTATTTTGAAATTAGGTGATTCTCATTCTAAACCTACATATTGTCTTTTTTTTGTTTGCCAATGTAACTAATAGAAATATAAGAAAGTAGCATTCATATTACAGTTTTCGCTTCATTCAATGGATCCGGAAAAATATATATTTTTCGATTTTTTAACATTTTTGTGTAGTAAGCGCTTAATTTCCTTTTGCAGTTGTACAAGGAAATTTTTTTGCGAAAAAAAATACCCTACAAAAAATTACAATAGGCTTTGAAAACATTCTTCGAAAAAATAACAACCCACAGTGCGGTAAAAGCAAAATTTTTTAACGCAAATCAGATATTTCCAAACGGATGAAATTCTCTATATTGTTTTAAGCCTTCCGCTGCTGTTAACTTTTTTTCCCATCCTAAAATTTATAGATAAATTGTATTTAAGAATATTGCTGACGTAGCGCTTAATACATGTTTATAGGAATTAAAAATTTTTTTCAGGACACACTCTATATTTAGAATTTAACACATTTAAGATATATAAAATTCGATGATTTTTAACAAAAGCTTCTAAGTTCTTCACTAAAAAGTTTCAATTAAATTAAAAAAATATCGATAACTCTCAATTTATGTTTTTTGATACAAACCATTATTGACTGACGAAACGTTTTGCAATATAATACTATTTAACAAAGTTCACAAAATGTTTAAATATTTAGAAGTATAAGCATACGCTGTTATTTTAGTGTATTTTGTTAATGCAATTTTAATAATAAAACTCAGTAATGCAGCGTACTAAAAAATCGTAACACTCAATACTGCGGACAACAAAAATTAGAAAAAGTATACTTTCCAATATTTTTCAAAAATTTTATGTGTGCAATAAGATAGGCAAATGCAAAAATTCTAAAAGCGTTATAAATTTAATCTCTTTTTGGAAAAATTTATAGTTTTTTAATGTGGAAAATCAACAGGATGCATTACGGACATGCCATTTTGTTTGAACTATTTTTGTTCTTCGTTTTTAACACATAATGACTGTCTTACACAAAAAAAGATAAAAATGCCAAGGAGTATCACTACATTTTTTTATGTGTTACGAAAATAATGGAAATATTAAATTTTATGGACATGCAAACTGCACTTTATTTTTTTTTTTAATTTTAGACTTTAGAACAGGATTTTATAATAACTTGGGAAGGGTGCTCCCAATTTTATTACAAAAACCACTAAAATAACTTAAACAATATTACATTTAAGCCGTGTTAAGACTATTTTTATATACTACCCGGTTTCGGGATTATTCACCACAGTGATGAAAAATATATTTTTTTATATAAAATTTAAAAAAGTTTATGGTTTAAAAATGTATAAGAAACTCAAAGTGGCAAAACTTATCATTTTTATTAGCTAATGATAAAGCCGCATATCGTCGTTGCTCTCTCAAAATCAGCTATGTGTTTTTTGCTATATTTCAAGGAGAGGGAAACCCCCGCTTTATATGGTAGCCTTGCGACATTTTTCTAGAGTCAAGCGCTTCATTGAAAAAATTCTCACATTACTGCAAGTACTTTTTCATCCTCTAATCCTTAGACGTCATAAATAATTGCTATAAAAAATATTCAAAGAAAAACTATTCATTCAACACATGCAAAACATCAAAATGAAATCAAGAAAAAGTTATCCAAATTTATTTTTACATCTACATATTTTTGTGGATATGTATATTACCAAATGAATATCCTCATTCCTGACATTACCGCATTGTTGGATGGTATTTAGTAATTGTGTGTGTGGTTTGAAAAACATAAAAATATCAAATCATATGAACTACTAAAGTTGAACCAACCGTTAATTATGTTGTATAATTCTCCAGGATTTAGCAAAATGTGGTAACAGAGGATTGTTTAACCAATGTTTAGAGAAATTAATATAAAAAGCATCTACGAGAAAAGATTTGATAAGCATGTTTTCGTAAATAAATGTGTAAAACCCATAAAGAGAAATAAAACCGAAAAGTAAATAAATTTAAAAAAGAAAACTATTTAAGCAAACAATTATGTACATACATATCGGTAACTAAAATGGAAAATTTTTTTTAGCACTAATTCAACATATTTAAATAAAGCGCATAATAAACAAAACGCTTTAAAATAAGAGCTTATTTCGAAGCCATGAACGTATATGAAAAAAATTAAAAAAAAGGTGATTAGATAGCGCTGGCCACAATGCAGGCTTTTAAGCGAGACAATTAGTACCTGTGCATACATACAGTCTAGGGTGATCGATTAGATTTTTCAACCGGTTTTTAAACCGGCTTTTTCCCCAATACAGTTGTCGGTTTTTTCAAAATGTCGATTTTTCGAATGTCGAATAGTCCGGTTGTTTTTAAATTAAAAAACAGGTCCAGTGGAATACTTTTCAAATCGCATGTTTTATTAGTTTTTACTATATTAAAAGTTAGACAAAGTTTTACTGTTAATTTTCCTAAGTATTTTTGTTCAAGACCATTTACTGAAATGCAATTAAGGAGAAATAATTTAATAAGGTGGTAGCCGGGCGAATTAAATTGGCCTTGTAAAGTAGAATGTATGTCAAATTTCATACTTTATATGGACTTCGACATCCATCATAGACAAAAAACGCTTGTTGTCTGAATGTCAAGAAATAAACAAGAAAAAGAAGAAGTGTAAATCTGTGTAGTAGAGTGGTTCCCCCTATATGTGTGGACCAATTTTTTCCGGATTGTCATTCTAAATCCTCCTGAAAAGGTATTTTTAGTAAAAATAAAACTGTGCAAATCACGTAATGGGAAGGCGTGCTGCATATAAGGGGCACTATAATGCGCAATTAAGAAATTATTGGAAATTACAGCGATGGAAATTATAGTGTTGTACCAAAGAAAAACTTCGAAAAAGGAAGTCAGATCCGCACAAAAACATTAATGTGAAAATAAGGCTAAGTTCCTATTCAAAAATCTCGGTAGTTAAAAGTACTGAGATCAAAATGATGACCAAGTTCTTGATAGGTACAATACCATCTAATTTTTAGGCAACCTACTATTTGGCAATATTTTTTCACATTTCTAATATTAGGAAGAATTATGGGGGAAATATTGTCAAGTTAGCTTAGAGATTAGATTGTATCATACCTATTAAGAACTTGATCAGAATTTTGTTCTCCGTACTTTTAACGGCCGAAATTTTTGGATAGGAACTTGGCCTTATTTTTAAAGTGATGTGTTTAAGCGGATAGTATTTACAGTCGTTTTTTAAAGCAAATTAAAATAAAAATTTTGATTTATAAGTTTCTCCAAAAACAACCGGTCGACCGGTCGATTTTAAAAACCGTAACCGGTTTTTCTAAAATTTCAAATAGTCGAACTATTCGAAACCCGGTTTCTGGAAAATGTCAAATAATCGATGACCCTAATACAGTCCTAGTAGAGGCTTAGTTGATGATGTCTGCAAGACATTCAATGATTTGTTGTCTATAAAACACATTTACGCGTACACACGACAAGGTTGTATACATTATAAAGCATTTCTTTAGACAAGATTATGAAAATTTGTGCTACAAAGCTTTACAGACGATAAGATGAAGAACAACTGCATTAGTGTGAAGTTTCAAAATAAAATACCCAGTAAAAAATTTGTGTATTTGTTATATAGTTTGAACGCACAAATAGTTAAGCCGTTCTCCAACTAATAATTGCGAAACAATAGCCAAAATAGCCATTGCCCGAAATATGTAAATGAGTAAACGCCAAAAAATTTCATTAGAAAAATTTCGTGGCTGTTGAACAACGTTGGACGATTTTACATTTTGTAAAATTTTGAATCACCCGAACTTTGGGATTTTGGACATATATTTTGAACGAGTCAATTCTTTGTTTTCGTTGGGGTAACATTTTTGACAACGATTTTTTATTATCGTATATTGTCTTCCCTTTAGTCTTATATTAGTTTATTGTTTTTAATTGTCTGGCAGCAGTTTACATTCTTCTTTGGTGATTTTTTGTTCTGCACAAATTCCTGCATTAAGTAAATAAATCAAAAAAAGAGAAAATAATTTGCTTATGCTACTTGTTTTTTTTTTCTCTTTCTTTTAAAATGTAATAAAACTGTTGTTTCTTTCAACTTTTTGTTTAATGTTAGGAAAAAAATATGTTCCTTGATGCAAATGAGCCGGAAAGGGAGAGTGTGAATTCATGCAATATAAAAATCTAATTGAATGGAAATGCGAGTAAATATAAAATCAATTAAAAGTAAATGTTTGGATAATGAAAAAACTAAAATGTGTCTTGCAGTTTTCCTAGATACAAATATCGAGCCTTTGTTGATATAGAGTCATAACTCAAGAAAACTTGTTTTGCAAAAAACGAGCTTAAAGTTTTGATTTTATTAACAACTTAATGGTAAAAGGCAATTTTGTTCTTTTCTCAAGAGTTTTTACACAATATGAAGAGTGATATAATGCTTAATTATGCCATATTACCGCAAAAATGTTTTTTTTTTGAGTTATGACACTATTGCAGCAAAGCTCGATATATAGATATTAGGGATGTAACGATACGCCGTTTTGCCGAGCCGATACCGATACCGATATTTAAAAATAAATATCGCCGATACCGATTGCGATACCGATACGAATATTGAAATTGAGTTCTAGTTTATATTAACAAAACTCAAGAAGGGCAATTTTTTTATTATACAAAATTGCAGTGTAAGAGATTACTAATATTTAAAATTAATATTTATTTAGTTAATATTAACCCATTATTAATATTAACCCAGTATAAATAATTGAAAGTAATTTTTAAGCAACTACATTTTCATTGCTTCCAAAGAATCTATATTAAAAATATGCAGATAATTAGTAGAAAAGCATGTAAAAATTTGTAATTCCTTTATAGTTTAAAAAAATACTCGACATGCTTTTTAAAAAATGGGGTTTTAAAGGACATTTATAAACTAATATTCTTCTAACTAACTTAATAGCTTAATTACACGCTGTTACAAAATGGCAAAATTGTCTAGCTGAGTAGATCATTTTGCCATTTCAAAAAATTGCAATACACCCTCAAAGTCGGAAGATATCGATAAAAAAACAAACATTTTTTGGGACTTCACGGACAAAAACCCTGTATATTTAAAATATGTTGTTTTGACTTATATTTCATGGAAATATCGTCAAAAGAAAAATTTAATTTTTTTATTTTATTCCGATTTTTAAAATTTTGCGTATTTTTTTGCAACAATTTGTTTGAAAACCTACCAATTTTTATATTTTCATATAAAGCGTATTTTATAGGGATTACAATGTCTTCTGTTTTTTTTTTGCTGGGAATAAGATTTAAAAAACAACGAATTGAATTTGAATTCATGGTAAAATGAACAAAAAATTAATTATTTTTTACAAAATAACAGCGCAAAATATTATTCATTTTTAAAATTGATATTAATAAGATTTAAAAAATACCGAAATGAATTTAGTTCATGGTAAAATTAACAAAAAATAAATAATTTGTTAAAAAAAATGAAAAATATGTTAAAAGTATCGTCGTATCGACAGTAGAATATCGCCGATACCGATGTATCGGAAAATCTGAAGTATCGCCCATATATCGGTATCGGTATCGGAATCGGTTACATCCCTAATAGATATGTATGTCTACAAAATTAATGAATGAATTTCAGAAATAAACTACTATCTATCTACTCGTGCTAAATATAAAAAGAAGTTTAATTACAATGGCAAAATCAATAAGAAGAAAAGTAAAATAATTACAGAAAACTAAATTGCATTTACTTTTCTACTTTGTAGTACATTTACAAAACGTCATTTTATAACCTCAGAAACAATTTGATTACATATCATAAATGTTTTAGATTGGAAATTGAGATAAGAACCTGTAATTTTATATACGTATACGTCTTTTTGGACCTGTCACGTTTGCATGGCATTGTTATTGGAGGGGGTAATTTACATAAAGCTTGGAAACAAAAAACTATTTTGTTAATAACTTAAAAACCAATAGCAACAAAATTTAATTAAGCACAACAAATTATTTCATTTACTTCAAAGATACAAATAATTTCAAATCATTTCAATTCATTTTTAAATAAAGCAAATTTTCGAATTTTCGCTCTCAGTCCCGCCATCAGATTTCGAACACTTACTCCATCAACTCTTTTGCCAACATGATTCCAACTTACATACAATTTCCAACTTACAAACAATTTTTTTGCTCTTCTCAGCATTTATTTAATTACTGCGTAGAATTTGTCTATTGGGCACAACTCAGGGCAGATAGGGAGTTGCAGTCCTTTTACTATTTTATGAAAATTGTGATTATATCAATTGAGCTCCCTCACTTAATTGTGAATAAAATCAAAATTTGACGATCGATTTTAATGAAATATGGCACGTTTTGTAAAAAGCTACGGAAGTGTTGTTGTTTTTTTTTATGTTTTAAAAATCAAAATTTAAAAACAAAATAAAAAAAAATTTTTTTGGCACAAGTTCTGCAATATCTCTGAAGTTAGTGGCCAGATTCAGAAACATTATATGCAAGGATTGAAGCTAATTTTGTTATCGAGTTGCTTTTTCTTTTTTAACTGAATAAGCCAAAATCTTCTCAAGTTACTGTAATATATGTAAATGAATACTTTGGTTTTTTTTTTCAAATGTTCAAAAAATTTTTCGGCTATTTTCTACTCTCACTGTTGTTGATATTACTGCTTAATTTAAACTCAGTATGAGACACAGTATCCATTCTTGACAGAAAAGAGAATTAACAGCTAACAGGATTTTTATTATTTAAATATAAGTATCCCGACTAGAAATTTTCCCAATACACATATTGGGGCCCAATGGGGAAGGCATGGGGAAAACCCAAAAGGTTTATTCCATTCGGGATCCAAGCGGGAGATTGTTGGGATAGCCCATTCACAAATTTAACATAAGCTATTTCCAAGTGAGTAACTATTGGGAACTTGTTGGGAAAATCTAACATAGATATTTAATCGCATTTTTATAATCAATATTAATTTATTATTTTTTCGAAAATAAATTTTGTCCGGACAAAATGTGTGAATTCAGCTTTATTTAAAAATCTTTTTGTTAACTTAAAAGTATTCTAGATTATTTACTAACACCGCGTCTTGACGAGACATAAGTTTGGAAATTTTTGTGTTGGCAATTATCAAAATCTATTGCTAACACAAAAATTTACTGTGTCGACAGTAAATGTTAGTGTTCGGAGGGAGACATGTTTGGAACTTAATGTTCAAACACAAGCCAGAGCAATTATGTTAGGACATAAGCTGCCAAATTTAGTATGTATGTAGTGGTTTCTGTATAATTTGCTTGTTTTTATAGAAAAAAAAATAAGAAAGAAAGCAAGTAAACAAAATATTTAAATTGTTCTTTAATTATTTGCACATTATTTATGTTCATATTCACAAAATTTTTATAAATACAAAAATAATTAAGTGAAATAAATATATGAAAAATTTATAAAATGCCGTGGAAGTTTACTCAATATATAAAAATTGTGTCCAAACATCACTACGTTTACCCAGCCCTTAACAGAAGTCTGTACACAGACATTTTTGTGACGTCATTCTGCCGACGTTATTTCTTATGTTCAGAAATAAAAATTGCACGTCTGGTCGCAGTGTAAGAATAGTTTTCGCTGTTACTCGAAGAATAAACAAAATATTTGAAATTAAAAAATAATATGAAAAAATTTCATAAATTCAATAATAAAAATATTTCCTACAAATTAATAATAAAAATGTTTCCTGAAAGAATGAACATTAAAATTGGTAAGTATAGTAGATAAACCGCTGAATTCAATAATAATATTTGCATATTTTTACAGGCACAGAAACATACAAGATTGCAGATTAAATATTATATTACTTATTATATGTATTTATGTACAAATATTAGTACATATTTCAAATTTGCAAATAGATGCAGAACTAAGATATTTTTACTTGGGCCAGGTATGAATAAAATTACTATGACCAGGGGTCGAATCATCACAACCGTGAACGTGAACATACATGAACGCACTTTAATCCCATTCAGCTTATACGATTGACGTATCACGTAATTTATTTTCATACGATTGTCGTGAACAAAGGCAATTATTATTGTTCCAAAAGTGATATTCTTAGTTCTGTTATATATAGATACGACCTCAACCCGACACTAAACGTTTGGAACTTTTCTATGCGTTGTCGATAAAAATTAAGCATTATTGATAGACCCTTACTGTTAACTAAGGCCTAGAATATTGGATTGAAATTACTTCGACAAATAAATTTGCAGAACATGGTAGAATATAAAAATTATTATTATCGTTGATTGCCCCTTAACAATAATGGCTACCTGCAGATTGGTTTGTCAACGGGTGATTCCTAAAACATTTTGGGAGAGTCCAGAAATGAAAATCCGTGAGCTGGATCCTATCTAAAAATGTCCTTGAAGTTTTTTTTTAATTTTTCCCAACAGAACGTGTCAGAAATAGTCTCCCGGATTATGTATGTCGAAGTCGAATAAAATTTTAAAACTTTTCTTAATTCTAGGACAATTTGTCGTAGTCACAAATTCGACTTCGACATTCATAATCCGGCTGAATTTGATATTCCATTCCATTTTAAAGAGTTTTGAATGGACGTAAGATAAGATAAGATAAGATAAGATAAGATAAGATAAGAAGTTCAAAAATTTATATTTGTTATTCCTTAAATTGTAATTGGAATTTGTGATGTTACCCGAAATATCTTGTAATTACTCAAAAATTGTATACTTATGTTATGAGTTTGTAATATTTAGCTATTTTTTGCTTATATATATATATATATATATATATATATATATATATATATATATATATATATATATATATATATATATATATATATATATATATATATATATATATATATATATATATATATATATATATATATATATATATATATATATATATATATATATATATATATATATATTTATATATATATATATATATATATATATATATATATATATATATATATATATATATATATATATATTTATATATATATATATGTATATGTTTCCTTATATTAACACAATAGTTTATTACATTGTAGAACTTTAGAAGAGAAATTTTACACGACGAAATATTTCATGAATTTTGTGGCATGAAACTTTCTTATTTGCTAATTTTTAAATAAAGCTGAATTCACCCATTTTGTCCGGACAAAATTTATTTTCGAAAAAATAACAAATTAATATTGATTATAAAAATGCGATTAAATATCTATGTTCGATTTTCCCAACAAGTTCCTAATAGTTACCCACTTGGAGAGAACTGATGTTTAATAACTAATTTGTAAATGGGCTAATCCAACAATCTCCCGCTTCGATCCCGAATGAAATAAACATTTTGGGTTTGCCCCATGCCTTCCCCATTGGGCCCCAATATTTGTATTGGGAAGATTTCTAGTCGGGTAGTAAATATTTTGTCTATGAACGGAGCTACAAACGAAGTTGTAAATATAGACAAAAATACCTCAACAATTTCATTGAAAAAAACGTGTTTTTTTCATTGAACAAATTGTTTAAAGCTATAAAATAGTTTGTCTAAAAATATTTACAAATTGTAGACAAAACAATTTACTAAATCAAACAAAAATATTTACTGGATTTTCTGAAAAATATCAAACAATATTTCTGTCTGAATTTAATAAACAATTAGTCTAAACATGCAAACAATTATTAAGTTTTTATTGTTGTTTTTGTTGCTTGCGTTCTAAATAAAATCAAACAAACAATTCATAGATTATGGACAGAACTTTTACTGAAAATTAAATTTATTTTTAGACAAACTTTTGTTAGAAAATTTTTTGGTGATAGTTTTTCTGTGTTGTATAAATAATGCAGGCATGGACCATGGCATTTGCAAACAAGAGTTTGTAGTTAAGCGATAAGTGTTTGTGTTTTAAAGATTGCAAATATATATGCAATCGTTAAAAAACGAACACTTGGGTGCTCCATCAAGTAATTACATATAGTAGTTTTGAGACTACTCCGATGTATAGCAAAGCTGGGTTATATAGTCCAGCCCTAGGACATCATAATGTAAAATCGACCATGTCTTCTGCATACATTTGGGATATCTTTGAACTAGTCCTAGTCCTCTATGGAGTCCAATATTATCTGTAAGGTAATAAATAACTGCTTGGTCCATTTTAGCTGAAATGGAGTAGTTACAACATGGTCCTATGTAATGCAGTCATGGACCATGTCATTTGCAAATAATAGCTTCTATTTAACCGACAATTGTTTGTGTTTTAGCGAGTGCAATCGTTAAAACACGAACACTTGAGTGCTCCATCGAATAGTAACAAGGAATAGTTTTAAGACTAGTCCAAAGAAAAGCAAACATGAGCTATGTCATTTGCAACCACGAGTTTGTAGTTAAGCGACAAGTTCGACAAGTGCTCGTGTTTTAACAATTTCAACACGAACACGTGAGTGCTCCATCAAGTAGTGACATGGAGTAGTTTTGAGACTACTCCTATCTAGTGCAAGGCTGCGTTATATGGTCCAGCCCTAGGACATCATAATTTTAAATCGCCCTGGTTTTCTCCATACATTTAGGTTAACTTTGGCCTAGTCTTAGTCCTTTATGCAGTATACTTTACATTAGTGTTGCGCTGTTCAGGAACGAACTCGTTCAATTAAATAATTCAGTGGTATGAACAAGGTGAGCTTGTTAAGACTTTTTGTTTTTTTTTGTTCATTTTATTCTTTCTATTTGATTTGACAAACAATAAATATATTTTTAAACACATTAATATTTCACAAAATATATCAATATCTGCTACAATACAATTATTTGAATTAATATATTTGCTTTTTCTTAATCAAATTGTTTAAAATATAATAATATGTCCAACAATGTTTAAAAAGCTGTTCAATCATTCAGCACACAATTAAAGTGAACAGCTGAACGAAAAGAACAAACTTGTTTTTATTTTTGTTCTGAGCAAAACTGAATAGTCACTAAAAAAAACAATTATGCCCAACTCAACTTTACATGCATGTATGGAGTAGTAACGTTATCTGCAGAGTACCTATAGGGTAAATACATACACACATACATACGTAGGTAGTTGACGCGCTTTTTGTTCGCTATGTTACGATAAACTGCGTATGTTACGATAAACTGCAATAAAATTTGGAGAATATAGCAATTTTTCGTGCTTCGCAAGTAGATTCAAAATGAAGCAACTTAAAACAAGGTGCTTCGATCGTAAAATTTTGTATAGCGAAGCACGTTGTTTTTTATCATGATTGGGTTGTGAAGCAAGGATAGGATAGTGAAGCAGTAATATACTTGGCCGTGTAAACATAACATAAGACAATTTTCCAAGTGTGTGTATTTATAAATGCAAAATTTTAAGACGCGTCCTTTGATCTAATCAACATTTTTCTACGAAGTTTAGTTACAAAAATATTTAAAAAACTAATTTAAAAAATATTAAAAAATTTTTTTACAGTGTCATTTTGTTTTATGTAGTTTTAAGAGAACTTTGATGTCAGAAATTCAAATATTTTAAAGTTTATATTAAACAAACATTTTTGCGAAAACAGTAGATTTACGCGAAAAATCACTGTATCATGTTATGTAGTGTTTATTTAACCGAATTAAATTCGGATATTTTCGCTAAGTAACAAAAATATGTTTTTTATAGTACTTTACCATATTGATTTTAAGTCGCCAATATCACGAATACGAGCGGTAGCTTCGAAAAATGGCTAGCACTAATGAAATCAGCATACTCGAATTATTTTTACCCAGCTTGTTAAAAAAAAGTTGCAAAATCATGCACAGTATAATTAATAAAATAAAATATTTTATTTTCGAAAGCTTTACAACAAATTCAAATTCATGAAAGTTAGAAAATCGAGTATGTTCTGTATTTCATGTGGAATTAAAATGTGCGGCATTATTAAAGCATTGTTGTTATAAATATTAATTTACAACAACATTGGTTTGATAATTCCGCACATTTTAATTCCACATGAAATACAGAACATACCCGAATATATGGAAAACTCATTAGGCCAACAATTTTTTTCATACCCGAGCACTGTGTGTCGAATGAGCAATCTAAATAGCGAAGCGTTATATCTCGCTTAAAAAGTTAGCTACGTGCTTGAAATTTGGCATACATAATAAATGGCTTAGGATCTATAAAACTGAAAGAAAAAAAATTTGGGCTAGGTTTTCATGATATATATGGAGCATCGTTTTTTTAAGCAAAACTATTCTGATTATATTAAAACATAGCACTGAAAATTGGAAAGCGGCAACACTTTTTGAATTTCTTTCCGGAAGGGACACATTCGGGTAGGATTTTTTTTTGCAAATATAAAGAGAGCACTGTGGGTTTTGACACACAGTAGGTACTTCGCCAGAACAAGGTGGTATTTACTACTTCTCTTCCAACTAATTTTTATGAAATTGTTATACACTTACGATTTGTGTGACTTTTTAAAGGCACATTCTGAAGGAGTGTATTTACGACACATTTTTTTTTCATTGATACTGTGTAATTAGAGAACAAATAGCCTTTCAAATTCTGAAGATATTTTTTAAATCCGTCCTGTAGTTTCGATTGTATGGCTGCTGCAGCGTAGCAATAATAATTCGCTTTCAAATTGTATTTCTCAAGACTTTTAAATTTCAACTTTTAGCGATTATTGAGATCTAACGGTAAATTTTGATTTTGGTCTGGTTTCAGTTTTCTTACACCTAATATGTATAAAATACAAAAAAAATCAGAGCGATCCGGAAATATTTATTTTTTGCATGTGTCTTTCTAGATTGGCCATACGTCACATAGTGCCGAGATAGCCAACTTTGACACCCTGTAGCTCACCGTGTGTTTTAACAGAGTGGTATGAATTTCAACAGTCTTAAAGCTTATGACATCCTTTATAATTCCATACGTCGTTTTGAAATCGGATTTCAAGTTTCAAAGATACAGATTTGTTACTCCTTTTTCTAATTAGAGCCACTGGGCTACCCCCTTGTGGTGCATGTGTTCTTACTGTAGCGTATGAGTAATATTAAAGATGTAATTTACATAAATATTAAACATACGCCTAAAGCAAATATGCAGCTTATCGTATTTGTTTAGTCACTGTTAAGCTGTTTTAGGGCTATTATACTAGCTGCACATAATGCAACCTTGATACAATGTGTTGTTCTTGCTTTTTTTAAACTTTCCATAAACTCATTAGATCAAAATACATTTTCTACAGAAGTAGAATGGCTTGTGAGATTGTGTAAAACAGCTATTAATACGTATCGTACTTGTATTAATATGAAATTATCATTTTATCACTTTTGGCCGAATAAGGACGTTATTTAATTATAAAATATTGTATTGTTCTGGCTACTACTTCACCACAAAAAAACGAGTTGTCATCTTTTTCGTAAAATAAATTGTTTGTTTCAAAGTACAAAGTTGAGTTGCGACTGTTTGCATGCTTCCAATGTTTCAATTTATTAATTTTTATTTTGAGTTGACACTTTCTTGTTAAAATGATTCGAAATAATTTTCAGATAATACTGTCTTTGTTGAAAGATTTTTTTAAATCGATGTTAGTAGCTAAAAATCACATATTGTATCTCTAGCTGTTTAACAAAAAAGAAAGAAAATTAGTATATTATAATAAATTCTTTTTTTGCTTAAAGATATCATATTTATTTTATTGACATTTGCTTTAAATAATAATATAAACTGCTTTTAGTTTCTACTGAAAATTTTTAAATTTTGAGTTATTAAACTGTTATACAAGTGCGATATGTATAAAAATTATGCACCCAAAAAAAATGTTTATGGCAAAGTAATGAGTTAAAATGCTAATAAAATTATCCTTAACTACTTCTACTTTTTGGCATTTTAACCAATTAGCATTTACGGCATTGGGTTACAAATAATAAGTTATAAATTTAACTATTTAAAAGGCATTGAATACACAAAACACAATAAACATTAAATCTATCTGCTAAGCATTGAAGTCATGCCGTTTTCAGTTATTGTTACAACGAAAAATAATTTGCTCATCATGTATTGAGAAAACTTAAATTTTTGCACTTGCTTTGTACATTTTTTTCACATCAATAAACATGAACAGACCCAAAATGGTCCGAACCTAAGATTTGTAATTTTTATTTTTTTATCTTCCTTCACATCATAGAAAATTAGATATTTCGTAGAAGTAATAAAATATAAAAACACCTCACTAGCTAACGTTTTAATTTAACATGTTGAACCGTTCCGTAGTTAAAGAGAAAAGAAAAAAAATTTACCAAAATGGTCCAAATCTAACAACAGTGTTAACACACATCTTCTACCTCAATGTATTTCAGCAAATGGATAAAATATTCCTTCACAATTAAATCCCGAATTCGACATAATTTCATATATCACATTTTCCATATTAAGCATAGTTATTTTTATTATAAATAAATGCAACTTTCATAATTATATATTAATTTTAACATTGTGCATCTTTGAATTTGCATTAAATTTTTATGGAAACGCTTCGTATATATATTTGCGAAACATATTTATCGAGTAATAGTTATAGGGTAATAGCTATAATTGTGGTGCTTGTGATTACAGAATATTATATAATAAATAAAATTAATAATAGAAACTTATATCACAAAATTAATTAAAATTTATAACAAGTTTGCAGCAAACTGTTGCTATTTAAAAACATTGCACATGCATTTAATAGAAATTTTATATATCATACAAAAATTAATATAATAGAAACAATAGTTAAAGTTAATGAAGCATTTAAATTCAATTAGTTTTATTCTCCATGCTACATACACATTAAAGATTCAACCCATTGGCAATATTTCTAAATGACGTCAATAATGCAAACTTTCCTGTTGTTTTTCATCTCTTTTTCAATGCATAGTAATGTTTCGATTTGTTTTCAATTATTGTTTCATTACCTTCCAACCTTCCATTTACTTAAAATTTTATTTTCTATTAACTACTAGAAAATTTTATACTAAGCTATCTAGGAGTACGTACGGGTATTGTAATAGTATTTATGTGTTCACTATTCCCTTATTATCCGTAAAAAATGTTGTGTTGCAAATTAATTTGAAAATACATAAAAATATATTATTTAGAACACTGCAAAAATTATCACAAAAAAAATTTCAAGCAAAAGTTTGTCCAAAAATAAATTTCAGTAAATGTTCTTTACAATGAATTGTTTGTTTGACTCTTATTTAGGACGCAAACACCAAAAACAACAAGTGTCATAAAAACACAACCCCGATGACGACATACACACAAATAACAACACCAAAAATGATAGCAAATGAAATGATATTGTACAAAATTTGCTTATTGAAGATTTATGAGTGAATCAATTCGTTAATGTCGTTGCATTAATTCTCATTAATTTTTTTAGAGTCTAGATAAACATTCAGACTTGAACACATTTAACAAAGTAAAATTTCATACATACTTAATGGATGATGATGATGATCCAGTCAAAAACTTTATTTGATATATTACAAAAAATCCAGTAAATATTTTTGCTTGATTAAGTAAATTATTTTGTTTAATATTTGTTGGTATTTTTGGCTAATTGTTTTATAAATTCAGACAAAAATATTCTTTGATATTTTTCAGATAATCCAGTAAATCTTTTTGTTTGATTTGTTAAATTTTGTTTTGGTCACAATTTGTAAATATTTTTAGACTAATTGTTTTATAGATTTAAACTATTTGTTCACTGAAAAAAACACGTTTTTTCAATGAAATTGTTGAGATATTTTTGTGTATATTTACAAATTCGTTTTTAGGTCCGTTCATAGACAAAACATTTACTATTTCATTGAATTCCTTTACAGAAAATGAAATTTAGTTCTTCCTATGCACGGTTGGTCTGGTAATGTCTTTCACAAAGCACTGCTTTGCTAAATATTAGGGAATACACTCGAATAAATAAAGTCGAATAAATGAAGTCAAATAATGCTCGACAAAAAATTTCAATTACGAGTAAAAATTTATTCGAGTAATTTAGGTGCATTAATCGAATAACCAAACACTTTCGTGTAAATTCTCCTTTTCGGATTAAGTTTTTGTAGATTTCTTAATAAATTCTTTAAAATATGTGAAATTTGACATTCAATTCAAACGCTATATCATACTAATATACCGCATGATCAAAGAATTGAGTAAATTATGAAGTAGCAATGAATATCTTGTAAGTGAGAGCTCGCTTAAAAGGTACGTTACGGTGTCAGTACGTGCAGGTACTGTACGTTTACATAATAAGTGGAATTGTAAGCGAGCTTGGTGTTGTAATATAGACAAAAGGTAGGCCACAGTTTTATACTTTTTAAATATAAGGGGTTAACTCGAAGCTATTATTAATAAATGACATATACACGTACATTAATATCTAATTCTCTAGCGTCTACGACTAGTGAAAGATCATTCTTAGTAATTTGAGAAATGTTCAATCGCAAGAAATATTTATGAAATAAAAAAATTACACGATATATTTTAGAAATAAATTTTACATAATTATATATAATGGTTTTGTATAATTATTGTAAAATGGTCGTGTCTGTACATGATATATATTTTTAAAAAGTTGTTTGATGGCGTAAATAGTAATGGATATAGAACACAAAAAAATAAAATGTGTCAAGTTCTCGAGTATACTCGAGTATAAAATTATTTGAATGCTTACTCAAATAAGTGAGTTTATTCTAAGTTCTACTAGTAATGTCTGCATTTATCTGCTTTTTTGGTTTTGCAAAACGTACACAAGAATTTCATGTTTTTTCGTATATGAATTTATGCCGATATATATGTGTGTATATATGTATGTCTGTTTTTATAGGAAAGTAACAACATAACACAAAGACGTTTGCCTTCACTAGAAGTAAGAAATTATTAGTGCATGCATTCAAACACTCAAATAATATTTTGTGTATGAATATAATTGCGACCGAACGAGGCAAAGGTTTAGTATTTGCAAATGAATTTTATCCAAAGGAACATGTAATTCATATGCGTCGTTTAAATAGCATTAAGCATTGCACGCACTTCATTCACTCTTGTGCTTTGACAATATTAACTCTCGTCATTCTATTTGAGTGTTTACTATTTGAATGAATGTTGTATTCTTTGTGTGCAGCCAAACAAATGAATGTGGTGTTGCTATGCTCTAGTACAGTGGTTTTCAACCTTTTTGAAGCCGTGACCCCAAAATGATATTCAAAAAAACTGGCGACCCCTTAACGTTTTTGTTCTCAAAGTTTGATTCTTCACTTCTATAATTTGATTCTTTCACTAACTTTGAAAGTATTGCAACAGAAATTTCATCCGATGAATTGGTGAGCGATTTTTATTCCTACCATGATAATAGCGCTGCAAATTCATAACTAACTGCGTTGAGTTTGCCGATCTGGCCAACAATTGGAAAGAAAATTTATGTGAGCTGGCAGCGGACAGTATGCTCAAAATGGAATATTTTTCTCAAAATAATTCTACATTTTGGCTAAAGCGAAAGGCAGAATACCCTGAGCTAGCTAAAAAAGCACTAAAAAATTAACTCAATTTTTAACTCTTATCTGTGCGAAATGACTTCTTCACAAATGGTGAGCATTAAAACAAAAAAAAAAAAAAAACAAAAAGGAATAAACTAAATTTAGAAAAGGATTTGATTATTTGTGTGTCACAATTGCAACCACGTTTTTCGCATTTCATTAAAAATAAGCAAGCCCAGCGTTCGCATTGATAGAAGTACTTTTATGCTTTTGAATTAAATTTTTTTTTATGTTTTTGAATTAAAAAAATTATATATTAAAAAAAATGATTAAGGACCCTCATGAAAACGTTTAAAACCCTCGCAAACTGCGCATGTTTCCACTCTCGTAAATGAATTGTCAAAGATTTTTTTAAAATTCACTTGCACAACTAATAAAAATATGAGACAGCTCAGGCTCGTAAGCTTGCAGAGTATTTGTACATTTGAAAAATAAAAATAAACGTCATAAAATATAAATAAAAATTTTAATTTACAAATATTTTTTTAATAATTTATGTGAAAAAATAAGAAAATAGAGAAAAAATGACAAAGTGATAAAAAATTCATATAAATCATTGTTGTTGTGATGCAGAGGCAAGTACAAGAAGTAGCTGGAGAAGTAAGTTGACATTGGCTGTTAAAAGTTGCACAACAGTTAGAAAAGGGGCTTCATGAAACACGCCTCACAAGTTTGCGCAATTGCACATAAGGCAATTTCTTCCGCTTTCATGAAAAGCCTTTATCTATTTTGTTTAGATCAGCTCGCGACCCCCGAGAAAGGTCGTCGCGACCCCCCAGGGGGTTGCAGTTGATAACCACTGCTCTAGTATATACTACACGCATACACAGTACATGCGCATGAGACGTATGAGTAATATGAAATTATATACTATCATATTACTCATGCGCCTGCATCTTTGTGCTAAAAATCGGATTTTACCACTTTCTTCACGTTTTTTTAAATATAAGAGTATTTCTATGTTTTTTAATAAATAGTAGAGAAATAAAAATTATAGTATAAGTTTGGTACTATTTTCATACCGGTAAATAAAATATTTCTCAAAGTTTGACTATTTTTAGAAAATCTGCTCTCCTCGCCACATTTCGACAAGTAAAAGCCAGATTAATTACATTAAATGTATCTAATAGAATTTGTTAAGTATTTTGAAAAACTCAATGGTTATTTTTTTCTCAAGCGATCAACTTAGAATTTCGCAGAGAAATTGTTGCAGTGCAATAAAGCCATGTGCAATAAGGCCATGTGGAATTATTTCTCAACTGGGTGCGAAATACGGCCATATGGTGTTATTTCTCAAGGCTTTAAATGCTTTTGGGCAATAACGTCGTATATTTCTTCCATAAAATTTTTGTTTTTCTGTATTCATTTTTCCTTTTATACATGTATGCATCATTGTGCACATATTTGTGCATAGCTGGCTTTCGGCCTATTTCATGGATTTTCACCTTTCAGTAGGTATATCGAAGAGCGGATTTTATGAGTAAAGATGTTTGCATAGACGGCCTCCGGCTGGTCTTACGAAGTTACTCCTCTCGTTGTGTAAAGTCGTCTGCATAGCCGGCCGTCGGCCGGTCTTAAGGATTTTTTCCTCTTGGTATGTCGAAAAGCGGCCTCGCTGACTAAAGATTTTTGCATAACCGGCCTTTCGCTGGGATTGAGAGTTTCTTCCACTCGATATGTCGAAAAGCGGCTTCGCTGACTAAAGATGTTTGCATAGCTTAAGAGTTTTTTCCTTTCGTTAAATCGAAAAGCCGCTTCATTGATCAAATATTTTTGAATATCCAGCCTTTGGGCTTAAGGGTTTTCCCCACTTGGTATATCAAAGAGTGACTTTGCTGACTAAAGATTCTTGCATAGGCGGCCTTTGGCAGCGCTTAAAGGTTTTCTTCTTACGGAGAAGCAGGGCTTCGCTGAGCGAATATTTCCTGCTTAGCTAGCCTTTAGCCTATTACATAAGGGCTTTCTTCTTTGAAAGTCTTTACTTGTCAACCGAAGAGAAGAAAACCAATAAGACCGCCCAAGGAGAAAATTCTAGCACAGTGAAACCGCTTTCGATATACCAGGATAAAAAAATCCTTATAGAAAAATATAAGGGCTTTATTTCTCAATCAGTTAAGACATAACGCCATATGGCCTTAGTTCTCAATTGATTGAAAAAGAAGGCCCTATGGCCTTATTGCACATGGCTTTATTGCACTGCACCGAAAAATAAAAGGTGGCTAAATTGTAAGGGCCGATGTTGATTTTGAATAAAATACAAATTATTTAGGATATTATTGTCATTTCTTTTTATTATGATAATATGGTATGGTTCAATTATGTATGAAACAAAATATCGGCCAAATGGCCGCCTCGACCTCTCGGCGGCACACCTCCATCTGATTGTCAAAATTTTCGATGACGCTGAGGCATATTTGAGGTTCTATGCCGTTAATGTGCCGAATTATCTCATCCTTTAGCTCTTGAATTCTTACTGCCTTATCGACGTACACCTTTTCTTGCAAATAACCCCAATTGACATTAATTTTGTCGCGCAAAGGAGCCATTGTTTCGTAAGCTGTGTGGCAAGTGCAACCGTCCTGTTGAAACCACATATCGTCCACATCCATATCTTCTAATTCGGGCCATAAAAAGTTCGTTATCATCTCACGATAGCGAACACCATTCACAGTAACTGCCTGACCGGCCTCATTTTGGAAAAAATACGGCCCGATGATGCCGCCAGCCCATAAACCGCACCAAACAGCATGCACTGGTGTTTTCATATCTCCTACAGACCCGGTTAGCTCAAATTTTTGCACGATTTTTCCGATTGTACGCACATTTGGACGATTAAATTGACCGAAAAAATCACGAAGTGCACGATACGCATTTTGATTTGAATGCCCATTTTCATAATAAGCCTGAATAATTTTAACGCGTTGCTCGATTATGTATCTTTCGATGGTTCGAATTCAGTTAGTCTAAAATTGAGAAATGTCAAATGAAATGCGGAAAAAAACTTGACGTTTAGGTGTGGTTCATATTCAACATCGGCCCTTAAAATTTAACCACCCTTTATAATACATTCTTCCAATGCTGGATGCAGCGTGCATACTTTAATCCATTTAAGATATCAGCTGCAGTCATGTTTGAATTCTATTCTTTTGAAATATTAGAAGTAAAAATTATAGTTTTAAAAATTTTTTGAAAAAAGCGTGGAACAATTAAGCTATATTTTTTCTCAGAGTTCATCCATTTTTCACCCACATTTCAAAGTGTTGAATTTGAATATATATTCGGCTACATTAATTAAGATAACTTAAAAATTCCTTCAATATCACATCAAAAACTTGATAATGAGTTGTCATTACAGAACAACTTATGTACTTTTTAACCACAAACAACATACCGTCTGAATTACTTTACAGTAGTTGAATAGTTACTTACTAGTAATTAAATAAGCCATTTATTATCTTATTAATCTTATCTGTTTATCATACAGACGATAAACTGTTCAGCCCCTTTGAAACCAAAATGGATTTTTTTTTATTTTGTTCATGTTTGTGAAAACAAGCTTTAAGCACAACTTGTAGCCTAGTGAGTAGAACACTTGGCATAAAATAACACAATAACTGAAAATGGCACGAGTTCAATGCTTAGCAGACACGTTTAATTTTTATTGTGTTTTGTATATTCAATGCCTTCCAAATTTTAAAATTTATAACTTGTTATTTGTAACCAAATATGGTAAGTACTTGCCTCCAACGACATCGCCATTTTAAAGTAATTGGTTCAAGTGCCAAAGTAGTAGTAGTGAAGGGCAAGCTTATTAGCATTTTACCTTATTACTTTGCCATCAAAATTTTTCCTAGGATATTATCAAGGATTTTTTAACCGTCATACAATTTCGGCTATGCTATTATCGGAGATATTTATGAAATCCAAACATTATTTGAGCCATAATGTTCTACCGAATGTATCTGCCTTTTGTAAGTTGACATCAAGGATTCATTGTAATTTATAGGCTGTGAATTTGGCAGTATCCAACTAGCATATGATAAAAGAGTGTAATGGGTACAGAAATGCGTTATTTGTGATCAAAAATAATAATAATCCCATAGAGTTGACGTATTAATATATGACTACACGTTTAAAATGTTGATTTTATATCTATGATAAGTCCAAACATTATTCAGTAGACCTAGTCTTAATATGGCTTACTAGTTGTTTCAAAAATCTCGCGGTAGATGGATGACACAGGAGGTGCTCAAATACAAATTAACAAATTTTGGCAAAATCCATAGACAAAAACTATTAGGGCGGCATTCAATATTAAGCAGATATATTGAGATAAATCGCATCAATAGGATTTAAAATGTAATTTTTTAAATTATTTGTTAAGCCGAAGATAATAACCAATTCACAGGCAAACTCTAGGTAAGAACATTCCACGGAATTGACATTTCAGTGAGATATTGCAAGTTCTCTTTCGACTTCAATTTGCAATTTCGAAAAAATTTCACGGATGATGTTCATGAAGACCAAATTAATATAAAACATATATTAATAGATTGATAATTATGACCAGTAAGAAAAAACAGCACAGGATATGAAAAATGACAGTTTGAATAGAATTGCCCATTTGAATTAAATATTAAATTCTAACTAAAGTAAGTAAAGAAATAAATTAAGTGGATAGTTTACTTTAAAACACTAATGGATATTTTGTTTTTTATTCTTTTTAAAAGGTCATTTTTGACATTTTAGATATCAAACGTTGTGCAACGGAGTGCTTGTTGTTGTAGACGATTAAAAATTTATGCTTCTTTAGTTGATGTATTTATTTCTTTCTGCCAAAGAAATTAAGGTGAAGTGGAACTCTTACCAAATACATGTCTGGTATTAAAAGTAAGTAAACAATAGTGTAAATTATGTTAAGAAGGAGACAATTTTTAAAATTAAAAAATTTAAACCCTATAGATTTTTGCTATTTCCAAATTAGAACTAGCGAATCATTAGTCTTTAATGAAACATAAAAATAATTTTTTGAATGTATAAACAAATATTTAAAAAATGCATCTTTTAAATTGTGGAGAACGAATTGATGTGAATGCTTATTAAATATTCTCCTCTCATTTCAACACCTCAAGCGTATTTTAGTATTACGGTGCTTAAAGTCTCTCGTAGTAATGACTTGTAAATTTACCGAAATGATTATTGAAGCAGAAAAGTCAAAGTAAAATATATGGAAAAAATTATGATGCCATGTTATGGACAGTAAAAAAAATTTAACATGACACGAAAAGCGTTAAGTTGCTTCAAGTACTTTGCTTGCTTTTTACTTTTTTTCCTTTGTTTAAGTGTAGAAAAAAACTGAAAAATTCTTTAGGTATTGAAATGGGAAAAAGTAAAACAAACAAAAAATAAGTCAAGATTACCAACTAAAATCTATAAAACTTTCAACATTTCATACAAACTTTATTTCGGCGGCAAGTAGCGGTAGAACTGTATTTTTTTATTAAAGCATTTCATATCGTACTCTGAAAATTACTTTTAATTTTTCAAACATTTTAAATAACTTTAATAGGCAGATTTTGTAAAGAATTTCGCTTCAAAGCGTCTCAATTTTGTACGAAAAATAATGAATATTCACTTTATCACAAAAAACAAATTTCAAAACGATAAAATGTTTTAATTTGTAAACTCTGCCCTTAATAAAGAGCAAAAAATATTGCTACTAGAAATAGAGTTTTATGTTACTTAAGTTGTGTCAATAAGTTTTATGCCCACTTTTATATCTGTGACTTCATCACTTAATTTTTCTCCCAGGTTTTCAAATACAGCAATCCAATATTTGTAGTACATTTGTTAATAATATACAGGTTTAAGATCGAAGAAAACTCTAGTAGTGCAATTAACAAACTTATTTTAACGCCAAAATAAGGCGTTTAAAGGAGTTAATACCAAAACTATTGCTTTTACTATTCGTTAACACTTTTAATAACTACTAGCTGCGTTAACTAAACGGCAATAATGTTCGTGCTTTTATTGATTAGACAACAATATACACACATATAAAATCTTCTATACATAAATAACAATATTTATATTATTTAAACATTTCATTTAACATTTATTTCTTAAAATTAAGGAAATTCATGAAAATGCATTTGCTTTTTTTTTATTCCTCTTTATGTTTTTCGTTTAATTTAATAGTGTTCGAAAGTGATATCAAATTTTAACAAAGGACTTAACATAGAGTTAACTAGTCAAATAAGCGTTAATGTAAACAGTAATTATTGGAGACAAAATTATATTTTATTTAAGCGTTAAAAGTTAGATAATTTCTCTACAAATGCTGCGGCCTAATCGTCGCATCCGATATCGAGCAGAATTGATCGACATTTTTCCTTTTGGGATTAGGGCCTACGATAATCGAGTAGCTGCTGAGCGATCGATAGCACTAGAGCGATCAAATACAATATTTTCTTTTATTCTGTTTGTTTTGCAAAAAAGCATGGAACATTACCTATAAACCTTATTACAGTTGGCCAATCGATTTGGTTGTTGTACTAGCTGCTAGAAACACAAAACTTTTCTTTAATGTATTACAAATTTTTAGTCGATTCAACAACCGGTATAAAATAAACTTGGTACAATTTTTTAACATTTCGATTCGATAGGTATCGAATGCGGTAATCCATCCAATCGATACGTGTCGAAATTTTATTCGATACAATAGTGTACTCGATATCGAAAACGACGATTAGGCCCCTGATGAAATCAGCTACGCTATATAGCAAAAAGGATAATTCTTTTCATGTTTAATGCAATTTTACGTGACGGATACTAGCCTATGGTATGGAAGATTTTATTGATTGCCATGACTATAAGAAAGTGGAATCTGATAGGCCTATAAGCGTAGTACCTAATTGTTTGGAAAACTGATTATAAGTTGACCCCCCATACTCAATGAGAGTGGATGTTCAAAAGATCATCACTCTGGTTTCAGAAGACACTAGTGAATGTGGTTGGAAAAACTTTCGGAGAAAAACAATACTTTTCTGCTCTCTTCAATGACGTTTCTCAGCTATCAGAAAGATGAAAATTCATCACAAAAATAATTATATTTTCTAAGAACACCACAGAAGACGCACTTCCTCAAGGTAGCATTTTAGGTCCTATATTATAATTATATTTTATATGCCTTCGAGTTGCCAATAGGTAGTGATATTCACACATCAACATTCGCTGATGAGACAGCTAATCACAAACGTAAATCCTTAAGAAGCATCATGTAATTTACAGAAATATATGTCACAGCTGCAAAAAATGATTAAAACAATAAAAACTATAGAACAAAAATATGTAAATATTACTTTTACATTGTCCACAAAAACATGCCTAGGCAGGCATGAATAGGCATTCATACCAATAAAGGTACATATATTAAAATTTGCGATGGCACGCGCAAAAAAGTTGCATGCGGTCTAATATAAAATTGAAAATAAGAATGCAAATTATAAGACCTAAAGATAACCTGTTTAAACATGTACAACAGCATTAGCTTGATTGATCGTAGGCGGAGCTTACGCACAAGCAAAACCAAAAATAAGAGTTGAAAAAATTGGAATAAGCATCAGAAGGTTAAATTTCGGCTTACCATATTACTAAAAACGAATAACATAGTCATATTCTATTTCGTCATAAAATTTGGTAAAATAGCTGATGTGTCATTAATACTAGTATCCACGATCAAACGTGGTAAAAGTGAACAAAGGGCGCTGATGATGATAGTGTAGCGGCTGTCGAAATTAGTTCGTTCTGCTAGGTCAGTTAGCACTTGTACCATAACCTAATTATATGAAGAAGAACTTGCATACAAATTCGGTATTTTTTTTAAATTGTGATAAAAAAAGTAATTGCATACGGCATGGAATGTTTTTCTATGATTTCGAAATAAAAAACGCTATGGATGTTTTTACTTTTTTAAGCTCTATCTGACTATGTTATGCCATTTTTCTCTATTTGCAAAAAAAAAATTGAAAAAAGTATATTGTCATTCTTGAAGAACATATGATTAATTTATTACGGAAGAAAAAAGATGGTAAGAATGCAAGGACTCCATTGAATGCGCGTGGCACTGGCACTGGTATATTGTTATTGTTGAAGAAAATAGTATAAATTTATTACGGAAGAAAAAAGCAATGGTAAGAATAAAAATACTCCTTTGAATGGCCGCAGCACTGCCCACTTTTCTTTTCATACTACTGGACTTTCAGCGGATATTGTTTTTTTTTCAAGTTTTACAAGATTCAGCTCAGTAGAAATAGCTGAAAATTATAACTCCTTTAAATGGGCTGGCACTTCCCAATTTTCTAATCATAAAGTTCCATTTATATAGGAGCTTAATTTGTGTGCCAAGTTTCATTAGATTCGGCTATGTAGAAGTATTTAAAAACTAAACTTACTCTGAATGGGCGTGCCACTACCCACTTTTCTAAATACAGAATTGCATTTATAGATGAGCTTAATGTGTGTGCAAAGTTTCTTAAGATTCGGTTAAGTAAAAGTAGTTTGATAAGAATATATATAATTTGAATGGGCGTTGCACTGCCCACTTTTTCATCACTATGTTGCGCTGTCACAAGAAGGGAAAGTTTCTACAAAGTTTTATAAAAATCTATAAAGAACTTCGCCCTAAAATAATTTTGGACAAAGAAAGTGGTCGCCTGAACCACAATGCAATGTTTTGGGTAGAATTACGCAGCTGAGTCCATATATATGGTCACTTTTCGATTTCTACCCCTTTATATTTCTATACAAACGAAGCAACAATAAAACAAAAAAGCAACAATAAAAAAAATTCCGTACAAAATGTATGTTGAAAAGTGTTTAATGCCGCTTAAACATCGGAATAAGGCCAAGAACACATTTTGGTAACGGTATCAATGAAATTTCAAATCGATATGGTTGCTACTTTCTAAGATTCATCGCTCTTAAATACAAAACATGGTATGCTGATACTGACGTACGCATAACTTGTCTACTATTGACATAAAGATTAAGGTTTAATTGATGCCACAAAACACATTATTTTGGCACTATGTACAATGCTTGGATAATTCCTAACATTTTCATTTTGAATGGAATACAGAATAGACCTGTAGTGAGATTCTGTAACTTTTAACAACAACAACCGTGGTAATATTGTCAACTTATTAAGTTGTTTGTACTAACGATTCTATGATTCTGTAACTTCTTGTTAACAACATTGTTTAAATCTGACATCATGTGGCATCTGTGTTAAAATAAACGAAAAGCGCAAAGGGGAATATAACAAAAATAAATGAATTTGTGATATCCAAACAGTTCACACAAAATTTTGTTTATGAACGTCTTTATTTTTTGTGAAATAAATATTAAATTAAATGTTCACATAACACAAATATTATTATTTAAACGTAAAAGTTGTAAATGTTTGTATATTGGTGTAAAACAATAAATTTAATGGTTAGCATAAAGTACGTGCTATGGCTGAACAGCTGAGTCGTCTGTTCATTAACAACAGAAAAACTATTGTCGTTAGTCAATCGACAGCAAATATTGTTAAAAATGTTAGAGAATAGCAAAATCGACAATTTGTTTGTTAAATTTTTTAACAATGACAACTATTGTTAAAATTGAATAGCTGGTTATTTTTAATTAAAGATTTGAATATTTATTGTTAGTTCAATTTATAGTTGAAGATTTAATATAAAAAAATTAAAACGTATGAAAAAATTTCTTTTAGCCACTCACTTTGTATGAATATAAACCTTTTTTTTGCTGCGCCTCAAGATTGGTTTGCATTATTAGGGTATATTTTGAAAATATATTGTAATTCTAGGGATGATCGTGTTGTTTGTTATATATTAGATTTTATATTTTTGTTATATTTTTTGCATATGACTGTATATTTTATTTATATATTTTTTAATATTTCAACAAGTTCATAAAATTATTATTTTACTTCTTATATTATTTTTTGCACTACCAAATGGAAATGATAAAATCATATACATAACTGATATAACTTTTCATGTATGTAAATGTATTTTTAATACTCCTACATGTAAATATCTTTTACACATATTCATAAACATTTTCGTTTTATTACCTATCGGTAAAAGGCAACAGTCCTGAAAATTTCTGGCCTTATTGAAGGCCTGCCAGACCGATACACATGTAAGCTGCTCTTTTGTAGATGGTAAGGGGGAAGTAGTACTTTATATTTTTGATTTTTCGTTAGATAGACATTCCACATTCCCTTCTTTATTTTTAAATTAAAAAGTAAAAAAAGTGCTTTGGATTTAACAAAAAGTTTTGTATAAAATACTGAAACTTACATACAAGAGACTTTACATATGCTGATATTATGTAGAAACTGATTAACTTTGCTTTGTTCCACCGGAAGTACATCATATCCAATTCAATGTATAAAAAACTACTTTGGATGAAAAGAGTAGCACGAACTAAAAAAAAACACATTAATCAAATCAAAAGAAGCCGCTATGAAAATAGTGAAATAGACGAAAATGTACACGTCCATTTGATTTTTAACAGACCTTCCTTAGATAGCCTGCAAAATGGCATACCAGAAGAGCGCTGTAAGAATCCCTACATTAGGAAGCGGCTTGGAAGGCTTGCGCCGCAATGACAGCATGGATAAAAATGAAATGAGAATGGAATGCAGATTGGCAGGCCTTATTTCTGCAGAAAATGCCTTCTAGGAGGCCGCTTTGCTCCTTAAATTTACCGCTGGGTATAAATAAAAATACATTTCAAAGACCCACACATGTATGTATATATAAAGGATTATATATGAGAGGCTTAGTGAAATAACTCGGTATGCCACAAAAACAAAATATTGCATTAATCGACTTTTAAATATAAATAATATTTAAATATTTCGAACGTATTTGCTTTGTGAATCCAAATTGATTATTAGGCTAAGGTTCGTAACATTATATTCAGAAAGAATTGGGCATGATTAATATTCCAAGGAACAAGGGAAAAATTAACATCAACTTGAAATTTTGTTTTTTTAATTTTCTCCTGTACATACGCAAGTTTAATTATTTGTAAAATACTTGAACTTATCCAAAAATGTCTCTAAAATGCCAAGCAAGGGAATGAACATATGAAAACAATTTATTATTTCATGTGCCTTAACGAGTTATTTCACTAAGCGCTTTATATTATGATTTTCTTTTTATATACATATATATATATTTATTTTGACGTGTATAAACAAATAAATGTATGTATATTTAATATCAGATGTGTCAAACTTTATAAGAGTATATATTTGTATGAGCTGTATACTTTTTGTTTATTATAGTATTTTATTGCGGAAGCGTTTAAGTTTTCTCTGTCAAACTACGATTATATTTCCTTTTTCCTTGCAAATATACTCAGATACAATTCGAAGCAGCGTGTTGGCTTTAATGCCATTTTGTTCTTACTGTCTCTTGTTTTCAAGTATAAGCAACTGTGTTACGAGAGTATGTTAAAATTTCAGTAGCCACATGGAATATATTCTGTTATGCCGTAACTGGTACCGCCATAGAATCACTATATGGTTTAGTTTTGTCTTGTATATACGAGTAGTTAATTGAAACACAAAGAAGTTTGAGTACCCATATCATGAAAAATATGATGTAGACTTGTTGGCATAGTTCACACTATTAGAAAGTTTGAGGCAAACATTAATCAATCTGATCAAAATGCTACTTTTACAAATTTACAAGTGAGATATACTAAAGTTTATTCTGTACATTTAGAACCGAGTTTAAATTCGAAAAAAAACTCCAGGCGCTGATAAAATAAGCATTAAAATGCTCTTAGAGCTACCCTATACTGCAAAAAGGATAATTCTATTTATTTTCAAAGGTATTTTTTACGCCTCAAATGCTATCCCACAGAATGGAAGGTTTCGCAGATTACCAAGACACCTAAGCCAGACAAAGATCATACGAAGGTGGAGTCCCATAGCCCTATAAGCCAATTGTCTAACCTGTCAAAACTATTTGAAAAGCTACTTATGTGTAAGCTAACACTCATACTGAATGGTAGGTACTGGATGCATTACGGACCACCAATTCGGTTTTAGGAGACAACATAGCACAATTGAACAAACACATAGACTCGTCCTATACAAATAAATAACCAAACTATACCCCAACACGCTGAAGTAAAATATCTCGGTGTTCATCTTGATCGTCGTCCAACATTGAACTTCCATATAATTGCAAAGGTGAAACAAATGGAATAAAAACACCTCAAGTGAACTGGATCATTGAAAGAAACTCTACACTAAGGCCAGACTATAAACTTCTTCTACACAACTCAATTCTATAACCAATATGGTCTGCGGTATCCAGTTGTGGGGCACTGTCTTTCAATTTTTTTTACTAATGATGCCGAATATGTAGAAAAAATTGAAAGGCGACAATATAAAAACAAGCGAGTTCATAGAGATTTAGATGTATCGCTGGTTAAGACTGTGTGTTCTAAGCCCGTGACAAGATACATAAAAAACTTCAGTTGCGCCCAATTCCCCTAGCTGGAAACATCATTAACTTTAGAGGCCACACTCGGCTGAGAAGGAGGGACTCTCTTGCTCTCAGCCAAACACGAGAGACGTAAGACAACCAAAGAACCAAGCTTAAAAATTAAAATTTTAAAATTAAGATTTGATTACTTATTGTTAGTTCAATTTTATTGAAGATACAATAATAAATATAACCGGAAAAGAAAAAAGAAAAAAACCCGATTTTTTCTGAAAGAAGAAGATTACGAAGAGAATGATATCTTTATAGTTAAAAACTAGGCTAATGGAATATACCAAACAGCATAAAAAAATGCATCTCTAAAAAAATAATCTAAGCCAAGAACTTACTTATTTGCTAATTTTACAAGCACCAAAAAGTTTTTAAAATACATTTTGGGAAATTGTTTCGATAACACAACGCAACTATTATTCGATAAATGACTTTCATGTATTTTTATCTCATAGTAATTTCAGATTTACTACAATCTTTCCGGGCGGGTCCTCAAAATCTACATAACTATATATATATATATATATATATATATATATATATATATATATATATATATATATATATATATATATATATATATATATATATATATATATATATATATATATATATATATATATATATATATATATATATATATATATATATATATATATATATATATATATATATATATATATATATATATATATATATATATATATATATATATATATATATATATATATATATATATATATATATATATATATATATATATATATATATATGTATATATATATATATATATATATATATATATATATATATATATATATATATATATATATATATATATATAATATATATATATATATATATATATATATATATATATATATATATATATATATATATATATATATATATATATATATATATTCAAATTAATTGAAAAGAAAGATTAAATTAAAAACGAACTTAAGCCAAACTAATTAAATAACAAAAACCATACAGTTCGACAAAAAATCATAGCTGAATTATTAGAACTCTAAAGGCACTAAGCTAAAAATATGAATGTATACTGTTTCAAAACTTGGGAAATATAAACATTAAAAAAATCCCAGCATTGAAAATATCGATGATATATCACGCGGGTAAGACAGAAATCAAAAAGCTTAAAATAGTTGAACATTTAAAAATAATCAATAATAGTTGCGATTTGTCACGAGATGGTGACTCATCTGTTAATTGGTTGGATAAAGTAAATAGGATTTTCGGTCGTTGATTGTTGCTGTCTTTGCTGGCAGTATGGTCTAGGGGAAAAGAGCTCCAATGCGAAGACTGTGGCCGTCTCGAAACATCTGATGTCAATTCTACCTTCCGTACAGCCATTTTTTTAATGTTCAATATTTACATGCTTTAGAATTTTTTTCTAAAATTAAAATAGTGTAATCGAAAGATTAAATTAAAAACGAACTTAAGCCAAATTATTTAAACAAATTTGGTAAAAACTTTTTTGAGGAATTAGAATTTTTTTCTAAAATGAAAATAGTTGAATCGAAAGATTAAATTAAAAACGAACTTAAGCCAAACTAATTAAACAAATTTGGTAAAAACTTTTTTGAGGAATTAATATTTTGGAAGTTATGAGGCAAGAATGCGAAATTTTATGGTTTTTCACAAATTTTAGCAGGCTGGCGCCTCGCCTTACCATCACCCGATTGACCTGAAAAATTTGCAAAATAATTTTAATAAAGAAGTATATTTTTGAAACATGTATTCTTGAAAACTTTACGTAATACATTTTGTAAAGAAGAGTCTTATTTTTTGTAATAAATTAGACTAAAGATTTTGTGTTACTGTTTTATTTGTTTATTATTTCTTTATAAAAATTATTTGTTGCAGTCAAGTTTCTTAATTTTTGAGTCTACACCCTCCTGCCATGCCTATATTCCATTATATATCCGCCAGCTTACGCCCGTGTAAACCAAGGTCAGATATATTATGCAAAATTTCTGAATACAACTCAGCTACCACCGAAATTATGGGGTATTTCCACTATAGCTAAGGAGCTGAAATTTTGGTCGCCAGTTGTGTCTTGGTGAGAAAATAATCGAGAAGATGTAAAAAACGGCAGTTTTCATCTTGAAGACTAGGGCGTCCCTTATGTGTACGCTGAACTTCCACTATAGCTAGAAAGCTGCAGTTTGGTATACAGGTAGATTTTGCTGGGAAAGTAATGAACATTCTGACACGGACATTTTTCATCTAGGGAGGATTAAGGTTCCCCTTATTGTTATGGGCCCTTTCACTGTATGTAGAGAGTTGCAATGTTGCGAAAGATCTGAACATGGGACACTGTGTGGGACGCTTCCACTATAGCTGGAGAGCTGAAATTTGGTTCACAGGTAGGTCTTGATGATGAAATAATACTAAAAATCTGAAAACTGAAATTTTTATTTAGGGGGCACATAGCTGCGTTGAACCTAACACTATTGGCTGGACTTGTTATTATCAATATAAAATTTAAGATTTTAATACTTAATGGCAGTTCAATTTATAATTGAAGATTCAATAAATAAGTAAAATGTTAAAAAAAAAATTTACAAATTAACGACTTGGCTCGAATTACATATACATATGTATGTATTTTCTATACACAGGCAGCAACTGTTGCGCCAATTGCATTTTCCTAATAAATTTGTATTTTTTCTTAATATAGCAAGAATTTATATACATACACACATATGAGTTTTTACCGAAAAATATTGCCTGTGTCTATCCAAAATTGACTAAATGCCGAATGATAATAAATGCAATAAAACTCAGATAAAATAAAATGAAATGCCATAACGTTATTTAAAATTTTTATTTAAAATACAAGTTAAATAGCACAAGGGAAAATATTTGTCATTAATTTCTTTCATGTTTTTCATGCAAATCCTACTAAGCATTTGTTTTTACGAGGGCAACAACAGCGAGTGGAAAGTTTTCAAATGCCATGATATGTAGGAATAATCTTATTGTATACCGTCATGACACATCAACAAAAATACCAACCGACCTGACACAAAACCAAAATAGTTATTTTTATTCATCCTAACAGATTCTTCTAGACATATGATTGGAATTTAAGTTTTTAGACTTTATAAAGTTTTTCGACTTTTATTTAACACATTTTTGTGACTTTTCGAGATTCTTATTAAGAAAAATGTTTCATTACTAATGAATTTTCGATTTAGCCTTATGAATGTGATATGTCGACGTTATATTGGTTCTTGCCATATCTTCAAAAACATTAAAAAAATTTTAAATTTTGAATGCATAATTATATAGCCCATTCTTAATAGTTGGTTAATGTAACTTTCATACGTAAATGTTTATATGCATACATATGTATGTATGTATGTACGTTTGTTTGGCATTAAATGGACTGCCTCCACCTTGTGCCTACCTTATATTTGTTTTCCTTTTTTTCTTTTCTAGTTGAAGGACACTTGGCTTTTAGCAGGAAGCTGCAAGTGTATCTGTTTTTATGTTTGTTTTTCCGTGTCTTTATAAATGCTGTATGCAAAACTCATTCTGTGTGCAACAATCATCTACATAAAGGGGAAAATAAAATGACAGACATTTTAGAAAAACCATTTGTATAAAAAAACTAAAAGAAATACTCAAGAATAAATACGGAAATGGCGAACGAAATACAAATGCTGATTCTTGCCAGATATGCATTGATGTAATACAACCAGTGTTGCCAAAAGCTGGAGAAAAAAGGTAGACGACCCCGAATCACAAAAAGGCAAACTAATAGTCAATGTTGACAAACGCTGAAGAAAAACTGAACTAAATCCGGTTTTAAAAAAATGCTAGAAGTAGTTGGATCGTCGAAAAAAGCTGAAAATGGTAAAATTTGTTATTTAATATTACAATGTTGTTAACGACAATATCAAATTATTGCTAAACTTTCAGATTCGAAAGTAGGGTACAAAAGATTTGAACGAAAAATATATACATATCGCTACCTCAAAAGACGTGTGTCGTAAGTTAAAATTTTTGGTTTTGAGATTATTATATTATTCTATATTCACACGCTCTGCTAATGGTATTATAAGTTTCTCAACAACCATTATATTTTCGCAAATATTCAGTATGCATTTTATCTTACATCCAAAAACTTTATCGTCCTGAATATGTATTTGTCGTATATGTATCAAAAATTTACATACGATGTTTTTTATTTAACATATAATTGTTGCACGTCAAACAAATTCAAATAAAAAGTAAGCATGAGCATCTGGTAGTAATTTAAAAATTATAAGAACTTGAACTTTCTCTTAACTGCATTTACATCTGAGCGAAATCGAATATATTTCAATTGAAAGCTTTATTAATGTCTCCACCGTTTACATACAGCAAGCTTTTTTTGAAAAAGAGCCTTCAAATGCAAAACAACTCCTGCGCAAACCTTACTCTACTCTGTCTCCACGGGGAAATTGCCAAGCTTCATATATAAAATACACTTTAAAAAAATATTATGTAATTTTCAATATGGAATTTGACAATTGCCGGCAATAAAAGTTGCTCCGTGGAGACGTAACACAGTTGACCAAATCTTAAAAAAAATTATTTATGATTTTTTTTGATCGAAATGTTGATTTTTTGTTGTTATGCCAGTCGAAAGAAGCAATCAATACAATCAACATTTACTATATGTATTTTTTTCGAAAACTAATATCGAACGAAATATGATGACAAATGTGTTTTTTTTACTATGCAACTAAAACTAAATTGTTCTGGACTAGTCTGCTCTGGTGCTCCAAATTCCTCGTGTCAAAAGTTCTATTATATGACGGTTTAGATATCATACAGTGAAAAAATCGCATCGACGTATCTGCAGACTAGCTTGTTATGATAGCTTGAAGCTAGGCACTTTTTTGCATATCTTCAAGTATTGTTGGTTATTATGATTGGAATACTGGGATTGGTACTGGGTCGTATGACTAATAAATAATCAACTATAAAACATACGCAGCTGTGATTCCAAAGCTGTGTCTGTCAAAATTGCTAAGAAATTATCTACCTTTAAGCTGTCATGAAGGCAAACCTACCGATACATCGATGCAAAGTTTTCACTATTTGATATCCAAATAGTCATAGAATAGAATTTTTGAAACGAGATGACTAGATCAGTGACGAAATTAGAGCACAATAGCAAAAAAAAAACACATTTGTCATAATATTTCGTTAAATATGTATTAGTTTTTCGAAAAAATTACAAATAATATAATAAAATTACAAATAATAATAACATCAAAATTTTGATTAAATATCATAAATTCGTTTTTTCAGATTTGGTCAACTGTCAATTAAGGTTTTAAAGTGTAAATTCTTGTACGCCGTAGCATTTTATAGTACAATATAAACAGACCCACAGTTGTATCATTAAGTACTACTAGATTTTGAGTAGATTTTGCAAAAAATCTAATGGAGAAATAAATTTTATTTTGTATGTGAAATCTTCTAAGTAGTAAATTTCGGTATTATGTATGTGCACTATTATAATATTTCTCAGTTTTTTTTATATATTTTTTATTTTTTAAAGAGAAGTAACACAATCAGGCAATTAATGCCTACAAGTTAACTAATTAATGTGTTACCTTCTTTGGGAAAGGGATAGTGTAGAGAGAACAGGTGGTGAAGTGGGAGAGAGATAGAAAGCTTAATTTATTTACAACCCTGCTATTGCGCATTTTTTTATGCAGAGCAGTGTTGCAAGACCCTCTGGTGTCAAGTAGAGGCATCGAGTTGTTTTTTAATCTGTGTAACCATTTTATTATTTCTTTTACTTCGCCGGCGGTTTTGCTACAATACCGACGAAGGAGGGTGCTGTGAAGTGCATTAGGATATGTTAGTATTACTCGCCGCCGGTACTACCAAAGTGATCAGTTCTATGCCTTCATCACTTTAACAGTCCAACAACAGCCAACACAATAGCACACCAATGCACATGAGAAAAATGCATGATGTTGTTGGCTTGCCTGAAACTAGTGTCGAACTCAAGACCTCAGGGTTGGTAGTCAAACGCGCTAGCTACTCAGGCAACTACATACTTCCACTTAACCCGATCCTTATTAAAATTAGCATGGATTAAGTTCCTGTGAGAAATAAATTTCGCGACAGGGAAGTTCCGCAGTTCCACGCCCATATATCTTCAATATTCTTTATCGAACATGTCTACTAGGGTGGAGTGTGAGAATTGTTTTGCATATTTCCACTTCGAATAGCACTAAAACATTGCATTTTATTTTTAGGTACACTGGAAATATAATGAAACTAATATTGGGAACTACTTTTAGCCCTCTACTGCAGCATCAAGATTTTGAATATGAGATAAAATCGATCAATATGTGAAACATCGTATGATGCAATATTACAGATTCTTTATAGTTGTTATAACTCATCACACTCAAAATATCCACTATTTTTATTCATACAAGATCATGTTTCAGACAAACTTAAGATGAAATAATTAAGCAAATTTTCGAATTTCTAAGTCTTTGTCATATCCTGCAAAAAACATTTTCTAAGCTTATTTGAAGTCGATGAACACGAAAATGATATTCATTTATTTTTTTTAATGCATTTTCACAACCTTTTTGTTTTTTTTTAGCTTTTTCGTTTATTGATAAAAAATTCCGAGAATGGCTGCTCATCGGAATAAAATAAATTGTACACTGTCATATAGATATGTCTATATTCTTTCATTAAATATACTGATTGTGCCGATCGTATAAAAAAGTATAGAGTTACAGGCCTTAAAAGTTGAAAAAGTATATTTTTAGACCTTTTCCCAAAAAATATTCTTTTTTAAATTGCTCCCTTAAGATGACAAAATATACTGAGTATATATGTTCATAGTTTTTAAATTTTTGAGTATATACTGAGTATATTTTTTTCGGGCTGTATTTTAAAGATAATTTTGAGACGATCAAAGTTTTTTCTTATACAATTTAGCTAAATGCAAAATTCAGGGATGTTCTGAAAATCACACGTTTTTAAATCACATGTGATTTTAAAATCAATAATGGTCATGCAGATATTTTTTCACTTCTTTTTTCTATTTTTCTATTGTACAGAGTATCAAATATCATTTCTGAAAGAAAATTGTCGTAAATGATTTAAAAAACGTCTGTAGGACGTGATTTTTAGAACATCCTTTATTATGTAGGTATTCGAAATCGACTGGATGACTAATTTTGTTCCTTCATGCACAAACGCTCCACCCTAATGTCTACTGCCATAACAATGATTCGGCGAAGACGGATATAATCTCTGATTGGATTTATACAAACTAATTCACTTACAAAATACTTTTCAATTTATACTTTTTTTTGGAATTTGAAACTCTATTTCCTATCTATAGTTTCTAGGCTAAAATTGCTTAGAATTCTTCACAGAATCAATCTCCTTAGAAGTCTGTATTTATAAAAACCACTATTTCCAATATTGTCTTAACTCAACTTAAGTGCTCTTGTCAAAAGTCAAAAGTCCAGAGATGTATATCCTTGGTTAATTAATAAAAAATTTATGAAATTCGATTGAGATAGTCTCAAAAATTACTTATTTTAAAAATTGATATTATTAAGTTTTTAATTAATCTATGTATATGATTTCGTTGATGCTTATGAAAACTTGTCAGTAAAATTTAACCATCATTTTTGAAAAGTTTTCAACCTCGTATACCTATAAAAAAACTCAATCAAGAAATGAATGAAATGAAAAGCTCTAATAGCTTAAAAAACTTAGCAAACAATACAACAAGCAGTTTATGTGTGTTCGATTGGTATCTATTCAATTTTCCTTACGGCCTTTATAAGCATACGGGTTTGAGATCTTTTCAAACATGGTATTGGCACCAACGAAATGTGATCATATAGATTAGTTAACTACCTACAACAAATAAATTTTTTTAAATTAGTTTATTAATTACATCCTTCTTAATAGCTGTCCTTTGGTTTTCGTGAAAAGTTTTCTCCAGATGTTATCAGAAAATTTCACAATTTGCCTTTATCAAATGAAATATATCCAGTAGGCTTATTGTCATATGTTCAAAGAAAATTATGATGCGAAAGGCTGATAACGCCGTTGTAATTAGACATCATACTCAGGCTGATGAATAGAAAAGACTCTGATTATATTCAAACATTAGAAACCGTCTCTCGAAAAGTCAAGTTTTACTACATACGACTTCCTTATTTTAAGATATCGATATGTGTGTAAATAGAAACAGTAAATTAAAATAAACTTAGCATTTTGAACGTAAAAATTATATTAACGGGCCTTAAACCTGAGACATAAATTTCGATTCTACAAGATAAAAAAGAGTCTAAATTTAGCTTATAAATTCCAAAATGGTAGCGCTAAATACAACTTACATACAAAAGTAGAATTAACCTACGTATGGGTACACGGAAGGGTATATTTACAAGCAAGAGATTTAATTTTTCCATGTGATTTTGCTGTAAATAAATATTCATTGAACAATATAAATATTTAGATATTATTTGTAAAAGAACATACATATGTTTAGTGCTTTACAAAAAATTTTATAAATTTTTATTAGCATTAGACTTTTATTGGGGCTTCTAGGAATAGCTAAGTATATAATTTTGTAAATTAAAAACACTTTCAAATCCGGGAGCTATAAATAAAAAACGGTGTGTTTTAAACGGGTTTTAATAGAATTAAGCATTTTGCGTATACGATTTAACGTTAAGCATTTCTTCAAGCTAAAAGAGATCAGAAAGTGTACTAACTATTGTATTGATTGTATGTACTAAAATTTTAAGAAGCTAAAAAGGCTTTGTAGATTTTCTTTATAAAAAAGTTATTTGCTACGTTTATTACGTTTAGTAACATCATTGATGAATAAAGGTCAAAGTACATAGTTCAATTTGTGGTCAAACATTAAAGTATTAAAATAAAATTATCAGTAGCCTTACACATAGAAAAATTGCAATTTAAAATCGTCGAGAACCAGGATAGTTTAACATTTTTCGGTAGTGCTTTTGCTTCATAGGTGTTTCATGTTAATTCAACATGATTTACAGTAATATCATAAGAACATTTTTCCTTTTGAAATATCTATATTTCATGTTGATTTAATATTTCAGTACAGTTGAATAAAAATAAAGTTGATACTGAAATAATACGAAGAATCTTGTTGAATCAAAGTTATTTCGAGCTAAAACGACGTGAATTTGCTATTGGAACAACACGCAGAATCATGTTAAATTAAAATTATATCAAGTTGAAACAATATGACTTTAATGTAGATATTTTATTAGTTATTTTACTTACGTGTTGTGTACTAAGCAGGTACAGCAGAAAACCTTGTGTTGTAGCTGGCTGCGCAAACAAAGATTTGAGCTCGTGCCACTTGCATAATAGTCCACGCGCTAGCCACTGCATCCACAACAGCTTCAAACTTTGCTTTAGATATACACTAATTCCTTAATTCATAAACCTTTTTTTGGTTAATAAGACTTATAAAACAAATATTTGTATGAAAATTTGTTTTAATAATCTGTTATAAATCAGAAAAAGTTTTTATGAATTAAGGCATAAATAAATAACATCGTATGTAAAGTGAATTTACTTTTTATTTAAGATGATTTAAATGATATACTTAATATAAAACTTATTTGAAATTAAAGTTAGAGTAATGTTGATTTAAAATGTAATACACATAACGTTTATATCAAAGTTGTTTTAACGGTGAAAATATTCGGTTGCCAAATAACAGCATTATTCGTAAAGGGACAAATTCCCCCGCCTTTGCCATTTTCCAAACTGCAAGTAAAAGCTTTCAAAGAAAAAAAGAATTTTGAAAATCGGTTCACAAATGACAGAGTTAAGCATGGGGAGAGCAAATGTCCCGAACGATTTTGAAAACATATTACAGAATAAAATTGCAGGCAAAAACCTTGGAAACAAAAACTAATTTTGATGAAGTTAAATATCCCCACCGATTTTGGAAACAAATTATGGGACCTACTGCAAGCAAACCCCTTCAAACCAATAACCAATTTTGAAGATTGAACCAAATACACAGAGCTATGCATAGTGGCAAGTTTAAACCCATTTTATCCCCTCCCGATCCCAAATCCTATCTGTGTACCAGATTTCATTCAAATCGGTTCAGCCGTTTAGGCGTGACGCTGTATCAAAAATCTGCAAACAAACAAACATACACCTCATTTTTATATAATATATGAATTATATCAATGCAGATATCTGTATAGAAATTGTCAATTTAATTTGAAAATATATATAAATTCTGTCCCACTGTGCGATATGTGATTTTATTCGCTCTGTTTTTGTTTTAAAGTATTTTTAAAAAGAATAAGTTCGTTATTTCATAAAATGATAAATGATAAAATTGATTTTGTAAATGTCCCTAATACGAGCACTTCATATCTAGATAGAGAGAAAGAACAACACTAAAAGCAGTAAAGAGAAGAACATTTTAAAGATACTAATAATATAAGATGAAAGTATATTTTTGAAAGCTTAAGAAAAAGAAAAATAGCCACAATTTAGCACTCTAATGCGTACATAACAATACATGGGTATATATATACATATGTACATGTGAAAAATCATGTAAATACATAAGACTATAGGCGCCCATAGGTAAAAAGAACCAGTATAGGGGCCTTACGGAAGGCATCTTTATATCTTCTTTTGACAGATCAAGTACTTCACTCTCCATTCTATCTTCATATCTTTTTTTACACATATTGTGATTGCGGGGAAGGTTATCCTATCACTTCTTACGGAATGCCTGACAAACGCAGTTATAAAAAGGCCATTTTGAAGGGTTTCTAAGGTACGTCTGTCAAAAAATAAATATATTAACATTTCCATTTTTTAAATTAACTTCTGTGTTTTTTCAGGCTCTAGGTGATGTGTTTGATTCAACTTTATTTCATATGTCATAGACGGGCTTATCATAAAGATTTGTTTCAACAGTTGTTATTGTTATTTCAATTTTGTTGAAGATACAATAAATAATTGTAACCGAAAAAAAATATTAGAAGGTTGCACAATATACTGGCTAAAAACAAAAGGTTTTTGATTTTTATTGCACAATGAAGAAAATTATGCAATGTGTTGGCAACATTGTTTATTTTTAGGTTTACTTTATCACTGTCGGGAAGAATTGTGCCTTTTATTGCATAGTATATGCCAAAACGACAATAATATATACAATAATATATGCAATAATATTGTATAATGGATGGGCCGCTATATACTAATTAGTTGCGAAAAAACAAAAAAAATCTTAAAATATAATTCTCATTCCTCCTCTCTTCTAATAGAATTTTTTTTAAGGAGAGATAACGCCTTCGAGAAGTAGGCGTAGGAAGGCCTTTAAGAAGACTTGTAATAAGAAGGCCTTTTTAGTTTTACTGCTGGGCAAGTATTAAACACTTTTACTTATACATATACAGATTTAAATTGACACCAGAAGTAGTTAAGGCACTTCATATCCTTGGCAGCAGCAAAAAGCAGTCAGTCATTTAAAAAAGAAAATTGCTTAAACGTGCTTATTTTCCAGCATTAACGGTTTATGTTGTTGCTTACGAGTGCTTATAGTAAATTTATTTTTCTGTATTTTTATATTTTCGGTTTGAATAAATATTTTAGTTGTACGTGCGCTTCTGCACAAATAGTTGTCATACTGAACAGTGAGTACTCAGCCAATTAAGAGATGGTAAGGCAAGTTGTCAATATTTGGATTAATAAGACGCTTAATCCTAATTACACGTCTGGTAACAAAAATATGAGAAATAGGTTAATCGATTTCTCTACCTCCACCATTGTAGGTAGAGAGATCTGACTATAGTTTTTTAAGTGATTTCCCAGAACTTACAATTTCGGGAATCATGTAATCCCCGGAAATTTGTGTGGGAGTTCCCTTAATATTCTTTGCTTTAAAATATTATGAACTAACATTAAATAACCAATAATCCTGATATTTTTAATAATATCAAGAGCTTATACGCAAATTTTTAAATTAATTCTTTAGCCTTGTCTGAACAACAATTTTGATGATAGAAGCGATGTACAAGAAGAAAGTGATGTTTTATAATACAAAATTTTGGGGGAAACTTTATATGATACGAAAGGGTTTATTAATAAAACACCAAAAATACAAAGATAAAATTGACTTCAATTAAAAAATAATTCAAATATATTTAGTTCTTGTGGCTTAAGTTCGCTCAATTTATATTTTCAATTAAATAATTTTTTATGGGTATATACTCCTGATGATGCAAACAAATTGTTAAGAGAAATATTGAAATATTTAAAATATATTACATAGAAGATGACCGCTAGCTTAATTAAAAAATTGCAATAAATAAACTAAGCAATTCAAGCAAAATAAAATTATAATTAAATTAGTTTTATTAGAAAGAAATTCTAAAGTCCATAGCAGTTTAAAAGACACAGCAAATATTTGGCTGTAAGCCAGGTATGATGGTAAAATATGCTAGAGTATTTCTCAATTTTCGAAACGAATTCTTAATTTATATTTCGAAAATCTACTGAATTACCGATCTTTACTATCCGTACATAAGCTAATTTACATGCAAAAACGGAATATGTTTCTTAATATCAAATAGAGGTAAAAAGGTAAACGCTATAATATATCGCAAATTTATTTCTGAAAGACATTTTTTATTAATTCAATAAGGCTTTGGAACCAGCTACACCCATATATTCAAAATTTTAGCAATGCGGTTTAAATCTGAAGTATTTAAATATTTTGGTTAACAAATATAATTTGCGTTTTTAAGCCTTATTACTATTCTTACATATATTAAAATTAAATAAAAGTGTTTTATTACTTTTTGCTCGACTACAACAACGTCTATAGAATGGTTATCTGTTTAGCACTACATCAAACAAAAATTAAACTACTTTTTCAATTTTGATTTCGTGATTGTGCTGAGGTGGTTATAGGCTATTTTTTTTTAAATCAAAATGGTGGACGTGGGATAAAGATCCTAACAAAAAGCCTCTAACGATATGTAGCAAATTCAAAATGGCTGCCATGGAACAGTATAATGTCAGGAAAATATTGGAAAATGTCAAATCTTATCGTGAGCAGCTTAAAGCACAAGGGATTCAAGTGTCTTTTTAAATTGAGGTTACACATGTAATTATAAGGTGAAGTTGAGAGAAATTCAGAGCATAAGAGGTCAAAGTGGAATTTCCATCCGTTGGCGAGATATGGCGAGTAATTCTAGTACTTCTTATAGAAATACCTGTTGCGCTTGGAGCACAACGGCATATGATCACTTAAACACCTTGTGCTCTAACAAATTTTCAAATGAAGTAAGTTGGTAAATAAAACTCAGAGAAGTTCTGAGCTAAAATCTAGCAAATTACTGCTTATCAACTGGTAGGATTTAAAGTCTTTAAAGAGTTTTTTTTTTATGAAGACATTAGATGTGTAAACAAAACCGGTGTACACTACTGTAAAAATTAGATATTAGCATTAACATTAGAATGGGTCGATTTATTTTCCAAAAAATCGTATAGCAGAAACATAACCTACGGACAATTCTAAGAATTTTTCGCCAAGGAAATGAGTTCCTAGCCCGCGCAAATCGACATAAATGTTTTTTATGGGATAAAACACATAATACCAACAACTCAGTTCTCCTTGGACTTCCGATTTTTATAAAATTTGATACGAATGATGCCTCTAGCATAACTAGTATTACTGCAAAATCTCGACTCATTATACTTTTTGGTTCGCGAATTATAGCGTCTTTAACCTTCATAAGGTCCTCAAAGTTACTGACGTTAATGTTCTTCGGGTCAAATTTGACCCATATAGAAAATTGTATATGAAGACAATAATTTACTTTACTTAAGTGTATTGTTAGTGTTTATATATTATTTCTAGCTATAATTAGAATACGTAAGCTGCAGTTTTTGTAAACATTTATTGATTTTATATGTACATATGTGAATATATAAATATTTAATGTTACATCGATATTGTTCTTAATTATTACATTGGCTACATAAAATAATTGTTTTAGAGTGCTGTTTGCATATAAATTTTTTACACATACTAATGGCGTTTTATTATCGGTTTTGGGGCAAAATTGGCAACGACTTCTTTTTGTTGCAGTTTTGATTTGCTTGAAGTTGACGGCTGCTGATCCTGCTCAGCTACATCAAGTAGTTTTTGTGCAATTTTTCGTGAAAATTGTACTCTTGGCAAAATTTTTCTCTGCTTTATATAAGGCGTGGTAAGCTGCATACGAAAATTTTCTAAGAAGTGTCTACGTTTGACAAAACAGCAAGAAATACTCTGGCCTTCATTATTGGTATATTTCAAAATAATGTTCATACCAGGAGGTGGGAAAAATAATTGAAAACTGGAAATCTCTTCCTTTGTAATTCTTGAACAAGAATAACCTGTCAAGTCTAGCGCCATACTGGTTACATTCTCCGTTCGGACTCTTCCATATCTATATGTAAGAGGTTCCTTGAAATATCTTATTTCACCATTTTTTGACGGCACTGTCTGAGTAGGCGCAACCCCATTTTCACTATCACTAGAACTGTCAGGCAGCTCAGAATATTCTGGATGATCTTCATTTTATGAACAAGTTTCTTCCTCGTCTGATAGCGCATTCAGCACAAATTTTTTTGACTCGTCAATTTTTCTACAAGAAATAGCAATCAAAAAACTTCCAAGCTTTTCCACATTTCATTCGTTCCGCGTTTATTCTATGAGTGATATTGCAGTAAGCAAACAAGTGAAATATTGTTCGTTTTCATAGAAATACGGCCAAGTCACAGAGTTTAATTCCGCCCGGAAACGGAATACAAAATACCCCAAGCTGTCAAACCCTAGCCGAAGCATACCCCAGAATACCCGCGCCGCCAACAGTCTGGACACACCTGACAAATTTGCATATTTTAGTTTTCTTTTTTAGACACCAGCTGCTACAAAAATGGGGTGGATGAATTCCGTTTCCGAGCGGAATTGAACTCTGTGACATGGCCGATAATGTTCGCTAAATATGATGAGGAAAAGAGATAGACATATGTATGTACGTATTCAGTGGTACCAAAGCTTACGATATATATAGTTTTACCAGATCGCCAAATATGTCCCAAATTGTGCTGTTCAGCATAACAAAACTCGAGCTTTTCACTCCAGGTCAAATTTGACCCGAAGACCTTTGCTGTAAAAAATTTCATAAATGATTTTATTGCATATAAATTATTCCGAAAGCCTAATGTGGCTGTTGATATTTTAAATTAAATAAAAGTCATAAAATATAAAAAGCAAAAACCAAAAATTTTCGGAAAAAACCCAATTTTTTTCTTAAAATGGGTCAAAATTGACCCGAAGACCTTATGAAGGTTAAAATGTGAAAATTGAACAAAAATGTACTAAATCAAAAAAAAAAATACTATCAACAAAAATATACTAAAACGACTACAATGAAAGCACATGTGGAATGAAATCAAATCTTCACGTGACTGTCAAGAAATTAGTCCTTGTCTCTTCAAATTTATTAATTGTCGCCTCATAATGTGAATCACCTTCAAGATTATAGCGGCAACTGTAGTGGCCAGAATAACAGTTCAGCTTTGGTTGTATGCTATTCAAAATACTCATATTCAAAAATCTGCCAAATTTATATACCTCAAGATTGAGAGATTTAAGTAAAAATTTTCCTGTAACATATATGAAAAGTGAGGACTTTATAACTCTTGAGCCCATCCAAAGGTTCTTCAACAATATCATCCGAAAAATGCAATCGTTAGATTTTGAGAAGGATGATCTTTGGAACTTCTCATACAAGGATAATCTTATGATTGAGCAAGAAAACTTCAGCAAAGTAAATATGAAAGCTCAAAGTACTGGTCGAGCTGTTACTCCCACAACTTCCTCCAAAAAATTCATTGAAGTGCGTTAAATTCAAGAATCAAGGGGATATTCCACCAATTCACTTGGGGCACTTGTAGTTGAAAGCTTTGTCTGCTTTAATCAGTATTTGTTAAGAGGAGACTGAAACCTTTCGAATGAGATCAAGTTTATTTATATCCGGTGACGCGTTCTAAAGTTATTCAATCTTCAATATGACGAGCTTTTCTCAAAAATGGCCGAGATGCCCAAACCATAAGAGGTACCGAAATAATTTTTCGCCATATGTGTCGATTTTCATTTAAATCGGAGAAGTGAAAAATTCAAACTCTTCTTTTCATGTCGAAAATGTTGGTTTTTACCCAATTGTTTAGTTTAGCTACATATGTGATGATCCTGATCAAAAGGGGTTTTACCTTCCCAGCAAGAGTAATCAGTATAGCCAAAAGATCTGTTCCACAATTTTACCAAGTGGAATTGTCCCGCCCGTCTTACCAAACTCTACATATAGAGACAAAAGAACCTTAATGTCCCTCGTATGAAATACATTTTAGAAGTTAGGATATCTTTTCCGACATGCCATTTTCATACGCAAGATTTTATTCTTTAATTCAGTTTTTCATTCGTAAAAATAAAAGAAAAGGCCATAATTTAAAAATTTTATCTATTTATAGGAAATTTAGTTAACTAAATTTCGGCCTCAGGATGATAAGATCCCATTTCATCAGGAGCATCAGGTATAAGTAAGTACTCAATACAAATACACTTCAATGTGCCTCTTTGGTTGATTGTTGATTTTGAGTAAAAAATATTTTAAAATAATAGAACAAGAATTTAGTACAATCGGTCTGAAAAAAGAACAATTTTTCTTGAAAATTAGTACAATTTTTTAAGTCTCATTTTCCATCCAGTCAGCAACTGGGCCTAAACGAGTTTTTCCATACAATTTGACCTTAAAAATTACTGTAGATTGTATTCGTGAGTCCTGACTATATTAACGTGGATTTTATTTGTTTAGTTGTATGGAAAAATTCTTTAAAGTCCATTTGAATTTCATCACTTCTCAGCAAAAGCTTTGCTTACTGGTAGGCAAAAATGTATATGAGGATTTAAGTCATAACCACTTACAATTTGACTCGATAACTACTTATTTTTGTTTGAGAAGTCAAAAAAATAAGGGGTACTCCTTACAAATGTACTTACATTGTTACAGCAATTAACTAGTTATTATTTAGCTTACTGGAAGCTAAAAAATAAGTAGTCAAATAAACAAATTTAAAAAAAATTTACACACATTATATTTTATTTATATTTATTAAATTCTTTTATTTTTGATTCATCTGGGACACGAACCAGTACTTGTTCAGAATTGAAGACAAGAACTTTACCTACTCAGCTATTGTTGAGTTATAAGTTTAAGCGACAAAAATTGGTTTTCATATACAAATATATGTTGACTTAAAAGTGGTTGTCTACTTATTTTATTAATACATCTCAACAAATTGTAACTACTTTCAGATAATGAGAAAAATACATACTAATTTTATTAAGAACTAGGTAGTAGTTCAAATTTGGAGCATAGTAATAAGATAAATAAGTACTACTCATTACTTTGTAACCCATTAGTTAAGTACTACCGATTACAAAAATCACAAACGTGTTTGCTGGGTTGTGCTAAGTTTATGCAAAGTTTTTTATATGCCTATAACCCTTAAATTTTAACAGCATGTCTTTCTAGCAAAATTCTGCCAGCATATATAAATCTCACACAGCACTAACTTAAAATTATATTACTTTTAAAAACTTAAATTTGTCTTGATTTTAAATAATTTTATTTGCCTTGTCCCTAAGCATGTTTGTTATAATGTTGCCTATAAAGACACAAAACCTTTTAACAAACATTGTGAATATTTAACATCTACCAGGTTATTAAATAGCAAATATCCTTATGTCACTCAAACATGCCAACTCAAAAGAGGCATCTGCTTATATGGCTACCTGGAACCGTGTTAATGTAATGTAAAATACAGCGGAGTATAGAAGATGAAGCAAATATGATCGTAATGAAATTTTACAAGTAATTCAAAACTTTTTTTCATTAAGGTGTAATAACATGTTTAAAAATTTTGTGGAGATTTTCGTGTTTTTTTATTATAATTTAAAATTAATTTTTTTAAATTGTGGTAATAGCAACTATTCAGTTACCAGTGTGCTTTTCCATTTTAAAAATATCCAAAGTACATCGACTTACCTTTAAAAAATGCCAGTTTATGTTCAATTAGTGAGGGCAATATCCTTCAGAGATTAAAAATGGCTTAATTAGAATATGTAAACGTTTTAAGTTTTCTAATGAAACTCATATTTTTAGCAATTGTGGTTTTTAGTACATTTTTCTCTTCATCCTCCATATTTTTATAGCCGGTGTTAAAATTCGTTATTAAAAAACTTCCTGCTCAATTAATTTATTTTAAAATAAATTTATGAATGTATATATGTATATATTTCTTCTTATTTTAATAAAATGTATGTACATATTTTCATCCCATTTTTGTGCGCCTTTGCTTAAAAGGAATGAAAAAATAATTGATTTATTATCATATTATCTCTTTGAGAAAACCGCTTTAAGCATTTCTTTTAAAAATATTTTATTTACTCTTTTATGCATAAATTTCATTAGAAAAGCTATTAAGCGTTTGAATTTGTTAACTCCATAAAATGACTAAATGCTCCTGCTTTTAATGCTCAGATATTAAATTTATATATACTTACATAGATGGGTGGGAAGAAAAAGCCACCATGGTGGAGTCTTGAAATAGCGAACGCTCGCAAGGAGAGTCGCAGACTATTCAATGAGGTAAAAAGACTGGGTAACTGGTCAGCCTACAAAGCCTCTGTAAACAGGTTCAAGAACATCGTCAGGGATGCGAAACGAACGTCATGGAGGTCCTTCTGCTGCAATGTTGAGGGAGCCTCTGAGACTAGTCGCCTTCGTAAAATCTTGGCTACTCTTTCAACTGTCCCCAGTTTCATTAAGAAACCAGGTGGCGGATGGACCACCAGTAGTCAGGAGACCCTAGAGGTACTAATGAACACACACTTTCCCGGTTGCACTCCCTACACGGGAAAGATTGCAGCCATACAATCAATACATTCTAACATGGCCACGATTACCCTAAATAGGGAAAAAATAATGTGGGCCATCAACAGCTTTGACCCGTTCAAATCACCGGGTCCCGATGGCATTATTCCAGCTGACCTACAGAGTAATGCAGACGTTATCACTCCATGGCTCATTCGGACACACTCGGCCTGTCTAACTTGGTCGTATATACGGATAGCATGGACCAAATGTTCCGTGGTCTTTATTCCCAAAGGGGGTAAAACTACACTCGTAAACCCAAAAGATTTTAGACCCATCAGCCTATGATCTTTTCTCCTTAAAACTCTGGAACGGATAATTGATCTACACCTTAGATCAACAATTTCTCCGAACCTCCTATCAACCCCCCAACATGCCTATACGAAGGGCAAATCAGTTGAGACGGCACTTCACTCGCTTGTAGGATTCATTGAAAAATCCCTGGCAAACAAAGAATATACATTCGTGGCCTTTCTTGATATAGAGGGTGCCTTTAACAATGTACGACCTGAATCCATCATTATGGAACTAGAAAGACTGAATATTGATCGGTCAATAATTAGCTTCATACGAGGACTCTTAACAAATAGGGTAATTTCCTCCACGATTGGGCAAACGACTATTCAAAAAACGGTTAGGCGAGGTACTCCCCAGGGAGGTGTTCTGTCACCTATCCTATGGAATATCGCCATAAATTCGGTACTGGTGGAACTACACTCTATGCGACTTAAATCAGTAGCCTACGCGGATGACGTAGCAGTAGCAATATATGGTAAATTTCTAGATACTCTATCTCAACGTCTTCAATCGGCATTAGGTATCATAAGTATATGGAGCGTTGAACGTGGTCTTAATGCTAACCCTCAAAAGACGGATCTTGTTCTCTTTACGAGAAAATACAAGACACCGACTTTCACGTTACCGACTCTCAACGGAGTCACCCTTAGGTTATCAGATAGCGTGAAGTATCTCGTTATTATACTGGACTCTAAGCTTCCATGGTACCCCAACGTTCAAGCTAGGGCAGCCAAGGCTGCTATTGCTCTATACACCTGCAAAAGGGCGATCGGCAACAGGTGGGGCGTAAGTCCCAAAAACGTCAATTGGTGGTTAAGCCCATACTAATGTATGGGTCTGTCGTCTGGTGGACTTCCTTAAATAAAGCCACATACTCTAAAATAAGAGAAAAGGTTCTTCGAACATCTGCTTTGCTGATCACGGGTGCACCTCGCACTAATCCATCCAAAGCACTGTTCACCATGCTGCATTGGCTTCCTGCTGAACTCATGATCAAACAACTGGCCATGAACTCGGCGGTTAGACTAGATGCCTCAGGTGCATGGAAACGGGGTTACGTAGGCCATGCAACGATATTAAGGCAAATCTCAGATCTTCCCGACCACACTGACTACTGCTCGCCTACTCTGATGCCCGACAAAAGATTCCTGGTGGACTTCTCCGGCACATCCTCGGAGGCAAACTATATGAGGATGTGCTCGAGATCTACACCGATGGGTCAAAGTCGGGCATCGGAGTGGGCGGGGGTTTCTACATCCCAAAAATGCAACGTAGGATAAACTTTAGGCTACCAAACCAATGTAGCATTACTCAGGCTGAAATATCGGCAAACAAAAGGGCAGCCAACTGGTTAAGGTACTACAGGATATTCGATCAGGACATCCGAATTTGTACCGACAGTAAGGCGGCACTACATGCTCTATCTGGTGTTTACACAACGTCGGAATTGGTTAAAGAATGCCGGGCATCTCTGAATGAGATGGCGAGACATGCGAACCTAGGGCTCTTCTGGGTACCGGGCTACGCGGGGGTGCCCGGTAACATAATCGCGGACGGTCTAGCCAAGGCCGGTGCCCGCCTACATGAAAATGACATCGACTGGTTAGTAGGTGTCCCACTAAAAAGCTGTAAAATATAAATTCAGCACCAACTATTTAGAGAAGCGCAAGCCGGATGGACAAATGAAATCACTTGTGAGGTTTCCAAATCCATCTGGCCCCAGTATAAACTCGCAAGATCTGCAACCATACTGGGGCTCCCTCGTCAACAGCTGCGTATACTCGTAGCGGTCATAACAGGGCACTGTCTTATTGGTGTCCATGCCAGAAGATTAAATCTTCCTTTTAACGATTTCTGTAGAAGTTGTCAGAATGAGGAGGAGGAAGAAACTGTCAAACACCTCCTCTGTCGATGACCAGCACTATATAGAAATAGGGCGTCATACTTGGGAAATCCGTCACTACCCGAACTAGCAGACCTGGGGGAATGCGACATTAGGGGAATAAATTCATTCATACGATACTCGGGTTGGCTTAACAACGACCCAACCTCTGGGATAGGAGGGACACCTCTCGAAACTTCCCTACTATCCATCCCAGGCATCACAAAGGGACCTAAGGACCCAAGTGGGCCGGTTGTTGGAAACCGGCAGCCTGTTCAACCTAACCTAACCTACATAGATATTTTATATTTACAAAATATTTGTTATACTTTCTTTTTGCAATATTAAGTTGAATCACGGGCGGGCGATTGGCCACCAGTTGTATAACGAATACAATTTAAAAAGTTCAAAGTTGCTTTTGTTTATATTATGTACATACATTATAAATATCACATTTAGAATTCCTAGAAAATCTTAAAGCAGTTTTGCTGCAATATGTTTTGCTTGTTAATTTCAAACGAGGTAACCATTTCGGCAACTTGGATTTAGTGCGCAGTAAGTAACAAAAGTCAACAGTAAAAAGCAACATGGATCTTTTTCTGCAATGGTTTCCTTGTCTGTACACACAGAATAGAAAGGAATGTAAAATCAATATGCTGCAATTTTGATTGGAAATCTTAGTAAATTTACGAGAAATAATTCGTTGTTTAAGTGTGTTGCAGTCCTTAAAATGCCATTGCCATTTTAGTAAAAATACCAAAATATTGAGCTTATTGTAGCTAAAATAAAAATTAAATTACAATAGCTAACAATAGCTAAATCTTTAAAAGCCCACACTTTTCAAAAGAAGTGGCAAAAAAGACGCATTGCTTTTTAAATATAACATTTTGAGGATTACTACCTCCCATCAGCGCTTTTATTTTTAACAATAACCGAAGATGATTACTTAAACAAAACAAAACAAAACGCAATAAAAGCACTAGCATTAAGCACAGCCATAAGTAAGTAGAATAAAACAAACATTTTCTGCCTAATAAAAACTGCTCATCAGCTAGAAGCCGGACGAACAAGAGCCCACACAAATGCCAATAGCTACATGTGGAAGAAAGAGAATTACAGATCCATATACATACCCTGCAGGAAATGGCGATAGTAAAATTGTACTGATTCACTATTGACTTTGTCACCAGTACTACTGACTAATTGTACCCAGGCAATGTTCTATGCTATAGACATTTAGCATGTGCTTGTCATTGAGATTCCACTACTGACATCGTAACTGTTGACTTATTATAGACTAGGCGGTTCTTATGGGACCATTTTAATTTTAATGATTATAGTCAACACATTTGAAAATGTTTACCAGCTTGGACAAATAAATTAGATTTTTTATGAAAAATCGTTTTGTAGGTGTTAAAAACTTCACTTCTCATTAAAGCTAAAATAAAAAGTGTACACGATTCGTGACAACGTCACCAAAAAGTCACCAAACTTGTCGACAAAAGTGGTGACTTGAAGACACTTGGCCTCTGGCTTTCTTCAGAGTATATAGGCATATACGCAGAACAATAACTTAAATACATACATACATACATACATACATACTTACATGCACCCTGCAGATAACATGACTAGTGCATAAACGCATGTAAAGTATACTGCATAGAGGCCTAGGAATAGTCCAAAGATAACCCAAATGTATGGAGAAGACATGATGGATTTAACATTATGATATCCTAGGGCTGGATTATACAACTCAGCTTTGCAATACATCAGAGAAATCGTTAAAACGCGAGCACTTGTTGCTTAACTACAAACTCTTATTTGCAAATTATATGCTTTATGCCTGCATTACATCGGAGTAGTCTTAAAACTACTCTATGTCACTATTCGATGTATACTTGTCGGTTAATAAATACTTGTCGGAATAAATACTTATCGGTTAACTAGAAGGTCTTGTTTGCAAATGACATGGTCCATAACTGTATTACATAGGGCCATGTTATAATTAGTCCATTTCACCAAAAATATACCACGTTGTCCAAGAATATCTGCAGGACACATATCCGATACATACACACATATCCCTTCAGATATTATTGAAATGGACTAGTTACAACATGGTCCTATGTAATGCAGCCATGTGCAATTTCACTTGCCAATAAGAGCTTGATGTTAACCGCCAAGTGTTCGCGTTTTAACAACTGCAATTGTTAGAACACGAACACTTGAAGGGTCCATCGAATGCGGTATAGATTATTTTTAAGACTACTCCGATGTAATGCAGGCATGTACCGTGACATTTGCAGACAAGAGTTTGTAGTTAAGTGTCAAATTCTCGCGTTTTAACGATTGGAATAGTTAAAACACGAACACTTGAGTGCTCCATCAAGTAGTGACATAGAGTAGTTTTGTGAGTACTCTGATGTAATGCAAAGCTGGGTTAGATGGTTCAGCTCTACGAAATCGTAATTTTAAATCGACCATGTTTTCTCCATACATTTGGGTTACTCTTGGACTATTCCTATTTACAACTGAGTCGCTGCACTTAATTTTTAGTAAAATCGACATTAGTCGTGCGATTTTAAAGATTTATGGCTTACTTTATTCAAAATACATCCAGCTTCCGTACTGTTAATAAAAATGTAAAATTTTAGCCCTCTTTATTTTATTATGTGCTTTTGAAGACGAAAAATCTGTAATTGTGTGTTTTTCGCCGTTAAATTCTGACTAACTTCGAAACAATTGGAAATTTAAAATAACTTGTGTACAGTTGACTTAAAGATAATTTCTTTCCGCATATTTTCCTGTTTATTATATTAAAAGCGGGATAATCGTTTTTGAGTTATGATGAAATAGATTACCGTGACTGCCCTATTTTTGAATAAGAAACAAAAAAGTCAAAACACAAAACATACCATAACTCATTTATTTGTTAAGCCAATTTTAATGTAATTACACATTTTGGAAAGCTGCTTTAATGTTGTTTTTTACAAAAATGAATTCGTATAGTGGTTTATTATCTCATAAGCAACTTAGAGCCGGCGAAATGTAAATTTTGTTTTGAAAATTTTGTTTTTTTTACACTTACGCCACAATAACTTGGCATTTACTAGCTGATTTTCAAAAGTCATGCCTTATATGAAAGATGAGAATCATATCTTTGAAGTTTGAAAAAGATCGTAGAAATCTGTTTAGAAACAAAGAAGTAATGACTGTTTAAAATTCAAACTTTAATAAAACCGTTTTCCACTACATGTACCGTTATAAAATCACTTTACGAAGTGGCCTAAAAAACAATAGATATTTCCTTTCATATGGGCTCCAACCAAATAGAATTGGTGCATGAGAGTCCCTGAATAATTTTTTCTCAACTTTAGTATTATAGTGTAATTAATTGTATATCTTGAAAGTGGAATGCCCGTTCGCTCATTTTCTGGATACCCGACACGTAGTAAAACTTATATTTGTGTGATTTTAGCTTAGAAAAAAGTTTCTTTAAAAAATTTTCTAATATGGCATTTACATTGTCTCGAAATCTAGTACTTACGAGATTTTCAACCATACCTAGTTGTTTTTTACTAGATTTCTGATACAAAAGGAAACCTACTTTGTTAGTAGATTTGGGCGAAATCTACCCAATATCTAGTAATTTAATTTTTTTCGACCTGTCCAACATTTTTGGTTTGTGAATTAACTAAGTTCGCACTTTTTGGGTTACAGTTTAATAGGGCATTTACATTGTGTCGAAATTTAGTAGATTTGATTTGAAATCTTTATCGAAGTCTATATCGTTTACACTAAGCTTTTTTTAAATTTTTCTAGATTTCGAATGCAAGAATAAATTATTTGACTGAAATTTATCTTAAACTGTAACACAAGAATTGCCGACTTAGCTAATGCACACACCTTTATTACAAAAGATTTCCCATACAAAACGAAATCTACTTTTGTTAGTAGATTTGGACGAAATCTAATCAAAATCTAGTGTTTAATTTTATTTATACTACATTGTGCAACGTATTTATATAAAAAGTTAGTGAATGCGCTACACTCTACAAAACTTTTCTAATAAAGGTGTGTGCATTAGCTAAGTCGGCACTTGTTGGGTTACAGTTTAAGATAAATTTCAGTCAAAGTATTTATTCTCGTAAGTACTATATTTCGAGTCAGTGTAAATGCCCTATAAGATAAAATTCAGTCCGAGGATTTTATTTTTGATACGAAATCTTGAAAAATTTCAAAAAAGCATAGTGTAAACGATATAGATAAAGATTTCAAATCTATTAGATTTCGAGATAATGTAAATGCCCTATAAGACACATTTTATTTAAGTTTATGTTTGTCATGTTTGAAGTTTTATATTTTAATTGCTTTTATAATTTTTAATTTGGAAATAGATTTTAAATGTGAATAAAGCTACAAAATAATGAGTGCAGGAAGTTGCTTAAATACGGATTGTATGTTAAGTTTTTGCTGGGTTATTTCATCATATTACACACATACATGAATTATTTCTTTTAATATGTATGTACATTTTCTCGCAGGAAAGATGGAGCTCATTTTGTTGCATAGTTCAATTGAAGTAATGCACAGTGAAAACTTAAACCTAGTTCAATTGATCGAATAGTTAAATTCAACTAGTTCTTTCGTAAACTACACAAGTCCACCTGTGAATTTTATCTTTAAAAAACAAATAACTGCATTAAAACTTCTCGCGAAGTAGTTTCCAGTAAATACATTTAATAAGAGAAAGTCATTAAAACAAATTTTATTTGAAAAAAATACCAATAGAATTTTTATAAATTTCAGCAATTACGATACATATCAGAGAATGACATAATTATTGTTTTAAGTACTCTTTGAGTATTGGCTGTCAAACAACTATAAATGCGTACAATTAAAAATAAAAATCATCCTCATACGCAAAAATACTCTTCAAGTTTTAACCGAATACGTGTAAATACAAACAACCAACGATTATGTGCATACAGATTATTTAAATTATGCAGCACAAACGACTATAAGTAAAATTATACTCTATATCACTACAATCATACTCACAAGTATAAAAATACTCTCAAGTATTTATCCGGATACACATAAGTATTTATAGGAGTATTTTATTTGCTGTTCAACAGATTGCATGACAGGGATGGCAAGTGCGATTTAATAATGCTTGACTGCTAAGAACATTTGTAACTACATATACATATATATACTCGAAATATTTTATCACTTTATAAACTACAAAATATTAGTTCTCTAGTAACTATAATTATATTATATTAAATTAATATGGGTGGAGTTCACGCAACATTCGGTAACTCTTTACTCGTTAAATTGGTAAAATTTTCGATATATTTTATTGCTGTAAAATTTATTTGAAAAAATGTTTGACAGCAAAATATACGGAAAATGTTACGAATTTAACGAGTAAACAGTTTCCGAATGTTGCTTGAACTCCTCCATTTAATTTTTAAATTGAATATTCTAACAAAACTAGTTTTAAGGATTCTTATTATGTCTATTTAGTACCAAAGCTTGAAATAAATTGATCACTCCATTCATAAATGTGAGCTAATATTTTTTTCTTTTAATTTCAAACACACTAATTGCGGGAAAATCCATCGCGTCATATTCCTTAATCCTTTTGTCCAGCAAGTGTTCATGTTTTATTTCGTTTTTCTAAATGGAATTTATTTTTTCCCATTTTTTGTGCAAAACAGGTCAAAACAAATTCACAAACAGCTGCATAGAAATTATAAAGTGATGGTTAGTGATGGGACAAGGGTAAATACTCAAATGGTAAATTGGGTATTTAAATGTAAATAACCAGGTATTTACCCAAGCACCTGGGTATTTACCCAAAATGTGGGTATAAATCAGAATAAAGAAAAATTTAAATAAATTAAAAGAATTTAATTTTGTATTATGAATTAGATTTTTTAATAACAAATGAAATACCTGCCTGTTCTGTAAATCGAGTCGATTTGAAAACGTTCGATTTGGACAAACTAAATCCACTAATAGCAACATTTTTTCAAACTTTTTTGAAGTTTTCTATTCTTTAGAGCTTTAAATATCATATCTGAAATTAATTTACTATATATTATTTAAAATACATAAATGGGAGCATTATTTATTTTTGGAAAACGAGAAATTTACTCGGATTCGGTTTACAGAACAATGCCGATAGTTTTTAAATTTAATCGTAATCGCTGTTGCTGGTGCTGTCCGTATCCGATAAAAACTCATATCGAGGAGAGTACGTGATTCCATTTGAAGTTGAAGGGATATCGTCTTGAGTACCTTCTAGTGAAGAATTCATGGCATTTTCAAATTGAGTGGAGTGCGTGCTTTCGTAAACTATTTGTAAAAAGCAAGTTCCAGTTGCACGATATATATGTTATTTTTTCTGCTCTTTGTGTTGTTAAACGGTTCCTTTTTTTTGAGTCATTTAAAATAAAATTATCAACACGCGCGCTTTATTTCATTTACTAATCGCTGGGAACAAATATTTAGGAATGAATGAACCAAAGTCTTTTTATGCACCTGAGGCTCAAGCTTGGGTTTCGAAACTTTAATCTTTCTAGTTGCTTCAGCATTGTTGTTGCCATCGCTCCCACCCATAACATTGAATTGTCATAAGCACACTGATAAGCGGTTCTTATTAAGAATTGTTGTTGTGTTTGATGCAGTCAAAACTGCCTTATCTGAGCAACACTCATCCAGAAATGTATAAACAAAATACACTTAAACAAAATATGTTCAAAATAAATTCGAAAATGTTCACATTTCTGTTACGCTATGTAAGAACGAGTATTTGTTATTCAAATAAGTATTTACCCGAAATTAGATAAATACCCGGGTATGAAAGTGGGTGTATATGGGTAAATACCCAGCGTTGGGTAAATACCCAGGTCTAAACCCATCTCTAGTGATGGTCTTATTATTTATCAACAATTTGGTTTGCTAATTTCAGAACAATAAAAGCATTGAATGCAGGTCCTACCTGCTGATAAGGGTGATTTTCAGTAAAGTACGCACAAAAAATGTTAAAGGTGCTATTGTTGCGTGTAGGCGCGGATACAAGAGGGGATGGGATATCCCCCCCCCCCTCCAAAACGAGTAAATTTCTATAGAGTTTCTAAAAGAAGTTTGGAAAAATAGAGTGTTTTACTTAGAAGTTCCCCCCCAAGAGCTCAAGCTGTGTCCGCGGCTGGTTGAGTGGGAGGTTTTTTTTTGAGTTTCGCTATCACCAGGATGTATGCATTTGTTGTTTAATTTTTATAGTAACCATTTTTTGGGAATGTTTGTTTTGAAATGAAAACCAAATCGCATAAGAAGTGCCAAATGCAAACAGTGTTCCTTTATGTATTTTATTGGAAGTTTGTCTTTGGCAAGAGCAATTTTATTGTGGTTTGATTTTTGTTTATACATATTTTTGTACAAATCAAGTCATTGAGAATTTTTTACAAGAACAAAGGGGTCAAAACTTAATTGTTTTATTACCGTTGTGTGTATGTACGAATTTAACATTATTACCCTTAGAAGTGCGTATTTTCTACTTGATTTTCTTTTGTTGTAATTTTTGTAAAAATAATACAAGAGTGAGTTACCAATAATTTTTTGGGGAATTTTAGCTTCCAAATTTTAAGAAGTAAAATAAAAACCCACGCGCCGGAAAAAAAGGCGCTTTAGTTAATGAAAAACAAATATATAATTCCAATATTTTCGTATTGCCTAAAAATATTTTATTTGAAATGCTCTTTTTAAATGGTTTTATTTTGTATAAATTTGTAATTTAAATACAAAGGTTCTTTTAATTGGAAATAGTCCCATACCTGATTAATGTTTTCAAACAGCCAAATCATGTGTTACATCCATTTCATACAGACAACCGCATACGGGGGCGTATGTTGAAGAACTACTCTCAAGTACTTTTATTTTATCCGAATAAATATACATACTCTATATATAAAAATACTCTAGGTATAATTATGACAGATACTTAATACTTCCAATACTCATGTGCGTTTTTATTTATAGTTGTTGAGTATTTAAGTTTTTCGCATAAATGAAGTACAGATAAATCGGATATAATTATACTTGTTTGAAAGCAAGTATATGTGCGTACGGATTATTTGTGCAACAATTATGACTATACGCGGTTAATAAAATTAAGAGTAAATACTTATATATATATAATTTTTTTTTTTTGAGTACTTGTTGTCAGACTCTGATACATATGTACAGCACTTAATATAAATCATTACAATTTCGAGAAATAATCGTCTTAATTTTCATTTTGTATGTAGAATTATAAAAAATGCTCGTCCTTTAAAATTTATTGAATTAATTAGAATATATATTACATATTCTTAAACATTCTTATAAACTTGAAATTAAATTCTCTTTGCGCTGGGTGTAAAATAGTAAATATTTTTCGTTATAGGATGTCAAAAGTTTCAAAAAGATAAATTATTAAGAAAAGAACCTCTTTTGGGATGTCAACAAAACTTGTTGAGGAAGTTACAAGAAGCAAAAAGTACAGAAACCAAGTGTTATCAAAACAATTTGTTTAACTTAAAGAATTTAAGTACACAGCTTCTGTATGTTCCAAGATGAACAAGATGAATGGACTTTTAAGCTAAACAAATTGTTAACAACACAAAACAATTATTAAATATTTACCAGAATAGTTATATATAAATGAAAGCACCAAAAGCACAAAGAGTTAATTTATCTTCTTGGCACAAATGAACACAATCAATTGAAGCGTAAAATAAATTTGAAATTTTGCACAGAAATCATCAAACTTTCAGCAGAAGAGAAAAAAATCAGATTAAAATTTCTTTAGAAAAAAATTATGTTTGCATTAATAACACTATGCAACAAAAAAATAACCTCAAAAAGAGGCGTTTTTATGATAATTTGGGGCTATAGACCATTGATGCAAAAGTAATTTTAATAAGTGTACTAATTTTCAAGAAAATTTTTACTCTTTTCAGTCCGATTGTACTAAATTCTTGTTCTACTATTTTAGAATATTTTTACTCAATATTACATGTAGATGTGTGTAAAAAACCTACCAATTAACAAAAAAAGGCACATTGAAGATCATTTTCACTAAGTACTTATACGTGATGATCCTGATGTAAAGTTACCTTATCTTCCTTAGCCCGAAATTGAAATAGCTAAATTTCCTAAAACTAGATAAAATTTTTAAAGGAATGCCGTTTTTCGTTTTTTACAAGCGAAAAAATTAAGTAAAGTATAAATGCTTGTATATAAAAATAGCATTTCGGAAATGAGATTCTACCATCCCCAATGCAGGTCATATTAGGGGGGTTAAGGTTCCTTTCTCTCTAAATGTAGAGGCTGGGAAAATCTCTTTTTAAGTCATTTTGGCGGTTAATTTAGGGACAATTCCACTTATAAAGTTGGGAAAACATGCCTGAGCAGCGATACTAGTGTTTTTCATTCGGGATTTCCCGGGAAAAAATTCCCGGTATCCCGCACATTTTCCGCGAAAGAAATCCCGGAAAATTTGTGCTTGTAAGCACACATTTTTAGTGATGCTCTTAGAAAAATATGAAAAAGAAAATATACACATAATTGAAATTCTTTGGATCAAAACCCATACAGTTCGACTAAATACATAATTTCAATTCTTAACACTACAGCACGAAGCATTAAAATATGTTTGATTATTTCCAATATATCAGCAAAAAAACACGTATGAGCCATAGACTTCGAAAGCAAAAGGTTTTTAAACTAGGTATGAGAAAAAGAAACAGCCCAATTCGTGTTTGGATAAGACAAATATGGTGAAATTTTTAATATACCAAAAAAAAGCTTATCTAAGTTTGGAAAAAATCTCCTCACTTGTAAAGAGCTTTATGCAAATTGATCTAAGGCTTGATATTTATCTGCTTGAGTTTGAAGGCTTAGAGTATAAGAAGAACTCTGATGATGGGATCGTGGTTGATCCCGAATACATGATGGTGTTAAGTTCGACCCTTATACAAAGTCAAGAATTTGTCTTTGTCTTTTTCAATTATTACATGCTTTGAAAAATCATTTCCCAATAAAAATAATGAAATTTTTGGACCAATTCATTATTTCAGTTCCATTTTGCTTAGCAATATGAATTGCTCAATAAATCTTTTCTCGTTCTAAAGGTAGAGCAGTTATAAAAAAGTCTCAAATTGGTAAAATTTTTACTTTAGATGGCTACTAGTCAGAAGTTATACAATAAAAAAAATTTAATTTTCTTATTAAAATTAAAAAGCATGCGACACGGCACACCTTCATACATATTTGTTGGAATTACTCTGTAAAGAACTGAAATTATATTTCTTAACTTACTTTTAATGCATTAATAAATTTATTTAATAGATCTCATTAACTTCTATTTTTTTTTGTTCAAATAAATTCAGTTAAATGATATATTGTATCGTTTTGTATTGGGCGGGAATTCCCGGGAATTCCCGAGAAATTGAAAAATCAATCCCGCTTTCCCGGGAAATGAAAAAGTCCGGGAAAAGAAAAATTCTAAGCGATAGCAACCATAATCTCAAAATCGTATAAATTTACCCAAACAGCTATTTTGGCTCTACTGAAAGTTCTTCCTGCGAATATAAGGCCCGTCTTCATCAGGATAATCACATATGTAGATAAAACTAACAATTAATATTAATGTTTAATTTCAAAAGACACTCAAAAGACTATAAGTTGTTGACATCTGAATATAAAATGATTATTTAGGATATACTTCTTGCTAGCAAACTCTTAATCACTTCTAAATTGTAGCAGCACGAATTAGATGACTTCGGAAAATCATTTGTGTGGATTAGATTGGAGACAGTCGAAACAAACAGTGTAACTCTCTTTGGTTTTCATTATAAGTATTTTGATACCCTCTCCATATTCGCATAGATGAATGTGGACAATATGCCTCTAGCAATTCTTAAAATATCAGTATACATCAGTTTATTTAGCTCATTTTTCATTTATACCTTCGACCAAAGGGTATGTATGTTGTCGTTTTATAAAGACTTACCCCATATTCATAATGGTTAGTGAAGTTAATGTGTGCAGTAAAACCGGTTCTCTCATACAAAATTCGTACAGTAAACCAACATTAACTTCAATAAATTTTTATGAATATAGGGGTTAATAATTCGGAACGATTTTCCTTATTCTTGAATATTCAAGAGAACCGTGAAAATCGCACATAACCGACACCAATCTCTTTATCAACCAAATTTTACATGGGATCACGGAAAATCGTACGAAATTCAAACACATTCCGTCACTCAAAAATTTTTAAATAGTGCTAAATTAGTTATTGGGGTGCTATTGTTCTTTTGACTTTAAAATAGTGCTAAAAAAAAGTACAATTGTAGCAACTTGTGCATCCCTGCTATAGACTGAACACGAATATGAAATTTATTTATTTTTCTTAAGAAGCGTTAACGAGATATTTGCGAAAAACATGTTTTTTGCAATTTTGAGTTATTTTCAAAAATCTGGAGAACTATGTATTGGAATCATAAAAATTTTGCACGGTTGCAAAGATATATTTTGCTCCTTTCAAGCAATACACATACTGTAATGATCGGATCAAAATTTTTGAGTTACGTTTGCTTAGGTTTTTTTTTCGAAATTAACCATTTTAATTCCAAAAATTTTTTTGGACACATTTAAATTTCATTGTGAGCAACAACACAAAGCACAGCATATTAAAGTAATAAAAGTAACGACGAAGTTTGCCGAACATTTCTCACTATTTACATGTATAGAACACGAACTCAAAATACACAACAAACAAAACAACAACACCAGCACGATAGCACTTGGTACCTATCAACATGCCAAAGAAAAGCCAATACACATAAACCACACATAAATTCTCTGTTTAAAATATTGCCGCATTGAAAAAACATGCTTCTTGGACGTTTAAACTTGCCATCTGGTAGTAAATTTCATTTACACACAAAACAAAAACAACAAACTTGCCAACCGATAGCAAAAGACTAAAATTGAAACATCGTTATATTAAGACACATTTTAGAACGCTGTTGTGAATTCCCTAATTATAACGAAAAATTTCCTTCCAACGTGGTAAGAAAGTTACCACATATCAGTATAAAATTTCACATGAAGGTAGCACACTCACAAAATTATTATAGTAACGGAATTTCCTTAAGAAGTAGTCTTGTAAATTAGTAAAAAATTAAAATTATAAGCAATTTTATTTTTAACTGATTCCAACATTCATTAAAAAAACTAAGTACACATCAATACTAATTTTTCGGTTGCTTTCAATATTGCCCGTTGTTATGTTATAAGTACCAAGAAGTACGTGCATAATAATAACACACACAGGCAATCAAAATATTCTGTACGTAAAATTAGCAAAAATTGTAATTTAAAATAAATGAATATTCACTTAAAACCGCCAGTGTAGTGGATAGTGTGCTAGACTATTAACCGAGAGATCATACGTTCAATTCCAGCCAAGAACATGTGTGTTTTTTATATTTAATGTTAGGTGCTCAAAAATGACTCCCATACATGCATTACATAAGAAAAAAACAAATAATATTTTTTGAAAGCGAAAGAGTTTAAAATTATGTTCATGTTTACTTCGTGCTGCTGGTTTGCATACTATGCTTTACCCGAATGATTGGTGGATGGATTTCAAACCTGAAGGAGCTTTGTTCGATCCAAGTGGAAATTAAAATAACAATTAGTAGATAAAAATATAAAATTAATAACACAATAATGAGCGATATGAAATATTAAGTATTTAACATGACGTTAGTTCATTTTAATATAAAGCAAAAATCAGTTGCTTTTACGGAACTTGAGGTTGATTATATAACAGTAAAAATAGCAGAAACAAAGGAAACATTTTTTATTTTTACGGAAGTTGTAATTAGTTCTTGCGACAGCTAAATCCTCATCTTTTTGTACGGTTTTTACCCTTTCATGCGCCTAACTTCATTAGGGCACCTATATTTTTTAACACTTTCTCCAAATATACAAAATAAAAATAAGAAAAAATTGAAAAAAATATATTAAAAAAAACTAAACATAAAAAATTTTTATTTCTGTTCAAGTAGGAAGCAAACTGAAGTAAATAACTACAAAATATCTTTGTAATAAGTCGTTTTGCAAAATTTTATCGTTAGAAATAAGAAAGAAGTCAGTTAATTTTTTACATTTAAAATTAAATAGAAAGTTTGTTAAATTTAAATAAAAAATAAGTAAACCGGGTTTATTTCTCTGTTTCTCACCCGATTTTCAAAATTGTTTGTGTCCTTAGAGACCTATAAGATTATAGAAAACTTATTTTTGCTTAGGCATATATCTTGTATACACTCTAAAACTTAACTTCAAAGTTACGATCATATATTGTCTAAACTTGTATTGAAAATTTCTCCTTGTCGAAAATAACATCGATTTTGTAGTTATTTTATTAAAAAACAATTTTCAAATTAAACATATTTAGTCCAAGAGGAAAAAATGTAACATAAAGTATAATACGGCTATGACTGAATGATAGATACGTCAGACTATCAGTCAGGAGGTCGCGGTTCAAACCTGCAAGCAGCTTATCGCTTTTTTTTTCGTAAAAACATTTTGTTCAAAAATAATGCGCTTGTAATTTTATGTCGATAATCTGTAAAGTGTTGCCGACTATTATCGACCTAATTATCAACAAAAGTGTTTTAGAGTGTAGCTAGTGAGTTTTCAAAGCCTTGGTCCAGTATTTTCAAAATATTTGATCCAAATAAGGTTGTCGTTATAGCATTAAGAAAAAATTAAGTTATACATTTTGGTAGAACTGTATTAAATTTTAGTAGAACTGGTTTAAATCCAAAGAAATTTTTAATTATTTTGGCTTGAGTGCGATTTCATTTTAATCTTTCAATTAAACTATACTTTTATTTAGAGGTAAATCTGAAGCATATAGACAAAGAAAAATGTGACTGCGCTGAGGCTTAAACTGACATGTTTTGATACCTCGGTATCTCATCAGCGCTCTTTACCGCTTAGACCACTCGACGTCTAAATAAAAATATAATTTAATTAAAAAATGTAATTAAAAACGAACTTAAGCCAAAATAAATAGCAATACAAAAAAATTATATGCACAAAACGCCATTTTTTACATTGTTTTGCAAAAATCTTAAAAAAAAATGTTATTGTTAATATATGAATACACTGTTTTAGACTACACATAATCTTGTAAATTCGCTATGTCGACCTTTCTCTTTTAAACGTGTAAAAGTAATGGACTTATAATTAAAAACTCGTTCTTATCTGAGGACCAACGGACAATAATTCAAATTTGGATGTGTTCACTCACTATATATGTTGTAACTTTCTTATTTTTTTCTATTTTGTACGATGCCTACTACGTTTGGAACAAAATTTTCTTTAACATGTGGCTCTAGAATATATTTTAAAAATTTTATTTCGCCTTAATGGAAATGATTTTTGACAAAAAAATTAAAAAAATTTAAATATTTTAAAAGCTTAAAAACTATTTTTGGATCCGATCAATCTGCTTATGTACAAACTATTAGTAGAAAAAAGACATATATTCATATGTAACAGTGCTAATTTTGTATATTTCAGATGAACCGCTCTCGAGATTTTTAAAATTTCTAAAACAACTGCAACAAAACGCGTTTTTCGCTAATATTTCGAAAACTCTTCTGAAGAAAAATAAATGAATACCATACTCGTGTTCAGCTTAGCTAACTTTGGGCCGCGTTAGGGCAAAAAGCTAAAATTTTGTGAACTAGTGAAATATTTACAACATGATTGAAGAGATTATCAGCTGAATGATTCGTCGGTATGGTTTGAAACCAAGTAACTCAGTTTGGATAAAAGCTATTTGTTTCGTCTGCTGATATTTATGTTCTTGTGTTTTTTTTTTGTTTTAGAAAAAATAAATGATGTTCATCAAATTACAATTTACTTTTACAACATCTTATTTATAAAAACAATTGGACAATTCAAAACAACTTGATACTTTGAACAGCTTATGTGTTAATATTGTTTTAAATGTTATATTTTTTCTCAAGTTAAAATACGGCACGGGTATACGATTCTAATTTTTCACGTGTTTATTTATTTTACATTTAAAATTTTGAAAGAATTTTTTTAATAGTCATCATAAAAAATGGGACTGATATTACACTGGTTTGCATTTCCCAAGTATATATTCAAATTGTTACCAATGTTTTTGCACAACATGCTATTTTGAACACAATTGATGTATTTGCGATTACAAAAGTAGGCTTTTCAGATTATAATAACAGGCGCATCAAACAAAGTATCCAAAGGTTACATCCACACGTAAAGTGAATATATATATTTTTTTTAATTCGCCATACGTACATGAAAACGGTAACATTTTTAAAATCGTGGCATACTTAGTTTTATTATATTCCTTTAATTTTTTGCTATTATGGTATTTTAATAATATGCTATATATTACTGTAGACACGTGTATAACTCACGTTGTCTTGCCGACAAACTCCTTTACGCTCACGTAAAATGTTCAAAATGATTTAAAATTTAAGTTCAACATTTATTGCAGTTGATATTTGTGTTAGAACACTTGGCAATACTTATGTAATGTAATATTTGCCATAAGAATTTAAAGTTTTTTTTTTATTTTTATTTTGGCTTTTTAACAAAGAATAAAAAATAACACATAAGTTAAAGTCTTGTAAACAAAATCTTTTGTACAACTGCACAATGGGAATTTGCATAGCCTAAGCGAAAAACTGTAAAAAATGAAAATGACAAGACTTTGAAAATCTTACGAAATAGTACAACAAACATCGAACGTAGTTTTTAGATATTATGGACGCTTCTCCAGTGGTAAAAAAGGGTTAAATAAAAATAAAGCAAACAAAATTTATTTATGAATATGATCTGGGTGTTGTGGCTAAGGTGGACTATTCGCAGTAGGGAAAGGTATATTTCAGCAATATCATGCTGAATGCTGCCTCATAAATGCTCAATTCCTTCTCGTCTATTGGCATAAACATGAATTTTTTCATATACGTTAAATCGCATGAAATTGATGGAAACCTTTCTGATTTACATACCTGAAATATGTATGCCATTGAAATGAGGCATATGAAGGCAGCAAACATTTCTATGAGCAACTCCCGTCAACTCTGCCCAGCAAAAAATTTTCTTACTGGTAGAAGAAAAACTATTTGAGGACTTAAGTGGTTATTTTTTATAATTTGACCCGACAACTACTTAGTTTTGTTGGTCGAGTTTAAAAAATAAGAGGTAAAAATGTACTTGCACTGTCAGATCAATTAACTAGTTATTATTTGACTTACTTGAAGCTAAAAAATAAGTACTCAAAAAATAAATTAAATTTAAAAGAATATATTTTATTTATAATTTTTCACACTTGGTTTTTTTTTGTGGATCCGGATGGTATATGAACCGTGCTCTTTACGCTAACGATTTGCCAAGTAATTTATCTCATTACAATGTCCACATGTATGCAGATGATGTGCAATTGAATCACATCTCAATTAATCACGTATAATATAAAACAAGCTTAATGATGATTTAAATAGCATTTATATGTGGGCATCTAAAAATCGTTTACAGTTAAATCCTAAAAAATCCAAATGATAAGAAAACTGTACATCAATTTATAGGAGATGATATTAAAATTAATCAAGAAAAAATTGAGTTACTAAATACTGCAACCAATCTTGGAATCGTATTTAATAACGATCTGGCATTGTCAAGTCATATCAATGCACTGGTTGCTAAATAATTTTCTAAATTGAGAACATTATGGACTGTTTAACATACCTACACATACTTCACACCTTTGAAAGTAAGAATGCTACTTGCTAAAGCATATATAGTTCCAAGTCTTACCTATGGTTGTGAATTGTTTTCTAGTTGCTAGAGGAAACTCGAAGTACTATACAATAATATAGTAAATTATGTTTATAATCTCAAGAGGCGTGATCAAGTTTCATTGCACCCCGGTAAAAAACTTTTTGAGGAACTACATTTTCATTGCTTCCAAAGAATCGATATTCACAAATGCAGACAATTAGTAGAAAAGCAAGCCAAATTTATTTTAGTCACACAAAAATTTGGAATTCCTTAATAGTTTTAAAAAATACCCACCTTGCTTTTTAAAAATTAGATTTTCTTAAAAAAATCTATGAACTAATTTTCGTCTAAAATTAACAGTTATTTACTGAAATTTACATAAAAATACCGTTTTGCATTTAAATTCGTATAAAAAGAAACAAGTTGCGAAAATGTGTAACTTTGTACTCTTTTTCCTAGAGAAAAATGCTAATATAGAACGCCAAAAAGGAAATATTTCTTAACTTCGGTGATTAGGAATCGAAAAAGAGAACTTCTTGCAATGACAACCCTATGTAAAAATCATTAGAAATGATCCAAATTTGCACTACTTCGGGATCGCAAACTCTACATTTTCTTGACTTCTTGGGAGTGTCTTTTTTTACTGAGACATTATATGGTGTATTATTTGAAATTTTCTTAAAGATAAGAACATTAATTTTCCTTCACAAGCCAGAATATCTATTTCAGAAGATTTGCCAGATTTTTAAGAGGCAAAAATATTATAATCCCTAAATATCAATGCCTAGCTCCTAAGGTATTCATTTTACTCGACTTTTCCATTGTTCGATTAATCAATTAATCGAAATTGAGGTTTTTAAATTAATCGAACAATCGAGTAAGAGCCAAACGCTTGAAATGTAAAAAACGCTAAAATTTAAAAATTCCAAATTAAAAAATGTAAGAACGAAAAATCGCCAAAATGAAAAAAGGCTTAGAGGAAAAAAGCACCGAAATAAAATCGATAAAACGCAAAAAATCATCAGAACTAAAAAGATCGCCAAGAAACTAAAAAAAAAACACAAAAACCCGAAAATAGTCGTCAAAACGAAAAAGAACACTAAAACGTAAAAAAAATCGCTAAAACTAAAAATATTATAAAAAAAAACAGAAAAAACTGCCAAATATGGAAAAAAATTCACCAAAACGAAAAAAGCACCATAACAAAAAAAACCGGCAAAACTAAAAAAAAAAATCGCCAAATACCAAAAAATGGCCAAAACGAAAAAAAGTGTCAAAACCAAAAAAAAAAAATCGCTAAAGCTAAAAAAATTACCAAAAACCGAAATAAATCCCCAAAGTCGAAAAAACCGACATAACTGAAAAAAATCACTAAAACTTAAATGAATCGCTAAAGCTCAAAATATTGTCAAAAAGCGAAAAAAAACGTAAAAACAAAAAAAAACGCAAAACCAAAAATACCAAAAACTTAAAAAATCGGCAAAAAAAATTGCAAAAAGACGACAAATCGCAAAAAATGATAACTCACCAAAATGAAAAAGCACCAAAACCAAAAAAAAAAACGCCAAAGCAACGAAAAAAATTAAAAAAAAACTAAAATTAAACAAAGAAGCAAAAACGAAAAAATGTTTAAAATAAGAAAAGGGCAAAAATGAAAGGGATACATGTACGGAACCCTTCGTGTGCGAGCCAAAGTCACACTTTACTAAATTTATTTTATTTCATAAATATTTTTTCGATTGAACATATCTCACATTACTAAGAATGTTCGTTCACTAATTGTAGATGCTAGAGAATTTAAGAAAAGTGAATTAAAAAGCATTTACAATTCATCCGATCAATTCTTTACGGCAAAGGTAATTTTTTTCTCTTTGATTTTGTTAATGCTTTTAATTTTTTACTGAATTCCGCTATTAGTTTACGTTCGATACTTTAATACGAAAAATTCAGTTAACTAATTACTCTTGAAATCTCTTCTTTATTTCAAGTAATTTTTCCTTGATATTTCTGAATTTTCGCACAAGATATTTATAAGTACTGCATAATTTACTTACGTCTATATTATGAGTCACAACTAAATTGAAAGTTGAGTCGTAGTTGTCAAATTCTTATTATGGATTACAACTATCATCAAAGTGAGCCATTTTTTTTATCAATTGTGTTTTGGTTTTTATTTCGACTATTATGTTACTTTGGCTTACTTTTAAAATGGTGATTTTAGGCACAAACCTATCAAGTTTGTCAACCAATAGTGCTGCCATTAAACTATCCATAAAACATAGAATCTCAAGAAAAAATTGTAAGGCCAAAACTAAAAATGTGTATTTAAAATATTTTCTGATGGCTACTATGGTTTCAAAACAAAACATAGAATGTAGATAAGAACCTTTTTTTGGAAAATTATTTCGAAGGCAACTAAAATTAGTTGTGAATAATTATACAAAGAAATGGTTGAGTTGGGTCGTAACATTGACGACTCAACCTAGTTGAGTTGTGCATTATAATAGGGCCTTAGTTGTTTAATCATGCGTAATACCCAATTGGTAAATAGGGTAAAAATGGGTAAATAGGCTGGTATTTACCCAAAGGCTGGGTATACATTTTGTTGCAGAAAATTTATTAAACAAACACATTGCGTGGCAAAGTTTTATGATTAAAGCTCCGGAAAATTTGCGAAAATTACGAAAATTCGCAAAAACTTGCTTATATATGAAAGATTACAATGTTGAGATTAATTAAAAGCACCAAAAATGTAATAAAACCAAAACCTTTGGAATAGCACATCAAATGGAAAGTGTAATTTTATTTGTATTCTATTTTTTTATTTTACGTACATTTCTTTTTTTGTGCATTGTGCTAAAACTAGGAAAATTGGTTAATAGAAGGGCAACAGAGGGAATAGTGCTTCTGAGCATTAGATATGAACTTTCCCATATTGGAGGTGACAGATGAGACTTCTGCGGGGAGTTTATTTCAATACGAAATTTAATATCAAAGAAAAATTTTTTCTGCAATGCGTAGTACGATTCACTGGCAAATCCAACTAACCTCAAAAGAAAGCACCGAGGAGATCAGATAAAGTGGAGTATCCATTGACTAAATAAATGCTTCTTCTGAAATTTTAAAAATTTGATTACTGCATCGAATGTCGCAATGGATTGTCATTCAGAGAACATCAAGAGCTTCGGATGCCCTAATATTTATGGAACACATAATTACCGATGGAGAAGCAAGTTCGAAAGTACACGAGTTTGGCCAAAACTTGTTGACGCCGATGGTGGAAATTTTGTAGTTTTGAAACGATACTAAATTAAAATAAATGTAAGTATATCTACATATTTGGATTAAAAATAAAAACACGTGCTTCGAGCGTTTTTCAATCAATTGTCGCAATTAGCAATTAATATCATAATTTTGTACAATATATACATGTATGTATTTCAAAATTCAACCCACAAACCATAGTGCAACAAATCAACTGAAAAAATGGAAAATAAAAAGCGAAGGAAAAACCAAGTTGTAGTAGAAATTTGTAATGAAGGCAACGTGATGTGTAACATGTGGCAAGTAACAGTGTTCATTTTGCTCAATGCTTTTTATTTGACTAGTTCTTTTCAATTGAAATTTAAGTTCAGTTTTCGTTTACAACAATTCATTTCCCCAAGAACGTATATACATAAATACGTTTATTTTATATTATTTCTGTATATAAAATCATTTTGCATGCAATTGACGTTTCTATATAAAACATGTGGAATTCATCTTTATGTACATAAAAAAAACTCATACAAAAGAATAAAACGTACGGCAGTTTATATAAAAGAACCTTGTTTAAATTGTAAACTATAGAAAATTGCGTATGCTCTATATATTGTGTTGTAAATCCTAAAATGATTTCAACTTAAAATGTATAATAACAGCAGTGTAGCCAGCTGAGGGGATTTGTCCCCAAGTTGGGGATTTCAACTTTAATTTGGGGTCACATTTTCGTGGAGAAGGATTCGGGGATTTTTCATTATAAGCACTTTTAATAGACATTAATTTTTTTTTTACTTGTAGTATTTATTTCGATTTTTTTTATATAGTGTTTTACTTGATGAATTTCATTTGTTTGAGTGTATCACGATATAAATTGAACGTGTGTGCAGACACTAGACTAAAATTGATGTCATAGGATGTTCACAGAAATAAGAGCTATTATCACTTTCGGACCAAAAGGAGTTTAAAGAATTATGTATTTAGCTGAACTAGCAAAAGAAATACGTAACAGATTAGATGGAAATTTGTTACATATCGATAGAACTATCGTCCCTACCATGTCCAACTATCGAATGTACGAAATCTGCTTTTTAGATCCGTGTTCTCCAATTTGTGTCACGCTCTCATAGAGGATTAAAAACTCAATAATAAATATGTTAAAACTGGCATTTTATGAAGGCGCTGACTTTATGTTCAGAATTATGCGGTTTTTTTGCGCTCTTCTGAACAGTACCAATTAGCATATTCCATAGTTGGACATGGTAGGGACGATATGTTAACATCAAATAACTAATTTTTTAATATTTTTAAGGAAACGCAGACAAAGTTATTAAATCGCTTAAAAGCATTCCTATCCTCAATATAAAAAAACGAAAAATAGTTAATACACAGCGTGACAAATATTGTTTTTTCTATTAGGCAGAAGCATCACTATATATCCATTACTCTAGAACCAAAATATAGTCAAACAGTGTACCTGATTCTTCATTTCATCTTTTTGTCTTTCATCGTTTGTCCTTTTTTAAGGACTCAACATTTTTTCCAGAATGCTTTATATATATATATATATATATATATATATATATATATATATATATTATATTATATATATATATATATATTATATATATATATATATATATATATATATATATATATATTATATATATATATATATATATATATATATATATATATATATATATATATATATATATATATATACATATATATATATATATATATATATATATATATATATATATATATATATATATATATATATATATATATATATATATATATATATATATATATATATATATATACATATATATATATATATATATATATATATATATATATATATATATATATATATATATATATAATATATATATATATATATATATATATATATATATATATATATATATATATATATATATATATATATATATATATATATATATATATATATATATATATAAATATTTTATTTATTTATTTTTTTATTAGTATCTAATGTTTTTTAGCGAACACAGTACCAAATAAAAGAGAAGGCTCTGTAGAATTTTATAAAAATTTTCACTTCAACTAATTTTAATTTAATTTTTTTTTTCAACACGGCTGGTTAATGTTAAAAGTAGTAATAATATTAAGTACATTGTTTGGCAAAACGTAAGACTTTATTTAAAAATCAGGCTACTGCAGTATGAATTTTTAACTGTCATTTACTGAAGAATATCTCACAATAATATAGGAGGAAATAAAAGTGAAGACTTGTAGTGATAGCAATAGAAAGATCATAACAGGGTGATTTTTTTAATGGCATCACCTTTTAAAATAAGTGACATAAATTTTTCTCTAACTATTTCGGAGCAGTCACTAGTTGTTCTATCATCCTCTTTCGGCTTGACGTTAATTTAGGGACACCCTGTATATTAACTTTTAATAAACTTTAAAATGCGCAAACATTTTACGATTTTACGGCTCTTGGCTCAAAATTAAGCGTTGTTTTTTATAAATCAATTTTCTGCATACAATTTTTATAGAAATTAATTTTGTGCCGCGAAAAAACAGTCACAGCTTATGAACTAAGATACATAAAATCATAAAATATTGAAGTCTTATAGAGGTAATTTAAGGCTACAATATATTATATTTTTAAATGGAAATTTTTTTATATTCAGGGGAACTAAAATTAAATTTTTTATAAAATTCTAAAGAGCCCTAGCAAAAACTTGGTAATGAATTGTCATTACCGAACAACATACTTTTCAAACACAAACTACATACCGTCTGAATTACTTTAAAGGAGTTGAACAATTACTTACTAGTAATTATACAAGCCAATATTGGCAGAGTACTAGTGTATCTGCTGATCATACAGACGATAAATAGTTCAACCCTTGGGGAACATAATAGTTTTTTTTTAATTTTGTTCATGTTTGTGAAAACAAGTCTTAAGCCCGTAACAAAATAGTTGTGCAGTAGCCTAAAGAGTAAAACACTTGGCATAAAATAACACAATAACTGAAAACGGCCTGAGTTTAATGCTTACCAGAGACATTTAATTGTTATTGTGTTTTGTGCATTCAATGCTTTCTAAATATTGCAATTTATAACTTGCTATTTGTAGTTAAATGTGGTAACTATTTGCCTCCAATGGCATCGCTATGGTAAAGTTATTGGTTAAAATGCCAAAGTGGAGTAGTGAATGGTATGTTTTTAATAACATTTTAACTCATTACTTTGCCATCAAAATATTTCCTGAGGCCTTCCCATTTATTTGGTACCAAGTTTGCTAAAATGTATTAAATACTAATATTAAAAAAAGTATTTATAATAAGCACTATTGAAAAATATTAAGGCCTTTAAAAATGAGGGTGCTGTTGACTGAATAGTTAGCGGTTTTGACTACAAGCCCTGAGGTCTTGAGTTCAAGACTAGTTTCAGGCAAGCCAAAAAACATCATGCATTTTTCTCATGTGCATTGGTTTGTGTTATTGTGTTCTGATGAAAGCATAGCACTGGTTACTTGGCAGTACCGGGAGCGATTAATACTAATATATCCTAATGCACTTCACAGCACCCTCCTTCGTCGGTATTGTAGCAGAACGGTCTGCTATTAATAAAATGGCTATACAGCTTAAGCAACTCATTGCCTCCAATTTACACCAGAGTAACTTGCAACACTGCTCTACAAAAAACGCGAAATTGCAGAGTTGTAAATAAATAAGCTTTCTATCTCTCGCCCACTTCACCACCTGTGGTCTCTACACTAACCCTTTCCCAAAGAAGGTAACACATTAATTAATTAACTGGTAAGCATTAATTGCCTGATTGTGTTACTTCTCTTTAAGTTTGACTATGTTTTGTCTCTAAATTAATGAATATATAGTGGCGTTTCTACCAAAAAAAAAATGTTGTGACGCGGTGATATTACATACTAATTAATTTTCAGTTATTTTTTTTCGCAGTTAATAACGCTTTCAGTCTAAAACACTGAGAAGAAAAGGGCTGCAAGTGCGGAAAAGAGTAATTAAACTTCAAAGTTTTTTTTAATATCTGCACCTCGGAGGTAAACTGCACTATGTCGATGTAGTGCTATTTTCTAAAAGTTCCATTTTTGAATTCAGTTCATGAACCCCTTTCCGGGACTTTTGACAAAAGCACTTAAGTCGAGTTGAGACAGTTTCACAGTTATTGGTATTTCTAAATGCAGAACATTAAGATGAGTTTTTTTATGTAATTTGATTATTTCTAGGATATTTAGTTAGAAAAATATGAATATTTTTAAAATCTACCTTATATTCATTTTTTGCTGATTTGGGACTGATCAACAGCTAATTTCGAAGGTATCAAAAAAAAAACTAAACAAAAAGTTAACTAAAATGGCATAGTGCAGTTTTCTTCCGAGGTACATACAATTTTTTGAGAATATCACAGTTCCGAATTTTCTAAAGTGACTGATATTATTATTAAGTGTTGATTCCTGCATCTAACTCATTTTTTAGTTTTGATACTTGCGTTCCTTTCCTCCTCAGACCCTCAATTATAATGCAATTCCTTGTAAGTTGTAAAAATCAGTTGCGTGTTATCAACGTATGCCATACAATATCTTATAGAAATTTTCGCTGATAATAAACTAATGCTATGCTGCATGCTTTGCCATGAAGGCCATGATCTATAGAGCGGTCTGACTGTCTAAGCAACATAGGAGCCAAAAGTAGATTAATAGGTCCGGAACCCTTCTTTGCCATCTCACGGGGATACGTCAAAAAGAAGAATAGTTCCTAAGCTCAGGTGGTGCTTGCTCGCCATTTACTGTTAATGAACATAAATGACCTCAGACTACTAGCCCGACACAGTGGTCTCAACCGACAACAATTTATTGTTGGTAGCTCTGAGACCCTATGAAACTCAAAAAGAATCAAAATACTACTATCATTTATACGTAATATAATACGCAGATGACTTAAAAAAATTGTATTTTTATTGAATGATAGTGCTTATAATAAAAAAAATGTTTGGGGGGAAATTTGGGGACTTTTACTTTTGAAATGGGAATTTTTCGGGACATCATTCTTTAAATTAGGGACATGAATAACGTGACCAGAAGGTTTTTTCAAAAAGCGGGACAAGAACTATTGAAAAGCGGGATTCTGAAGAAAATACGACCAAAATTGGGGAAAGCGGGATGATGTAAAAACACTAAATTTCTATAATAATACGAGTATACACATGATTTCTTGTAAATATGTAAATACAACTATACAGTTCCATATCGTTATTTGAAATACACAACCACGTAACTAATAAATAATTCAAAATCGCATTGTTATTTAATTATTGCGTACTACATTGAAGGGAATGTTTTTCTTAAATTGTCATTTTTAATTTCTCCGTTACGATGAAAAAAAAATCTACTGATGAATTGGCATTAGCACCCAACGAAATACAGGCATAAAGATGAGCTAATGCACAACTAATATAATATTTTCGATCAAAAGCAATTTTGTATGGAAAAAATTCTGTCTTAGAACTTTGATATTTTTGTCAAATCTAAGAATCTTATATTTTATATACTTTTTCAATTTTAAAGGGGTTTAACTCCATGAGTTGTACTGGCTGAAAAATGAGAAAGATATTTTTTATTCATTTGAAAATTTTTCAAAATTTTTGGCAATAATTAAAAAAGTAGAATTAAAAATTTTAAGACTCGAAAAACCGGGAGGAAGCGGGATACAAATATTAGCCATGATGGAACTCTTAAAAGCGGGATAATCCCGCCCAAAGTGGGATGTTTGGTCAAGTTAGACATGATTCACAACTTTTCTGGCAACACTGAACAGCAGCAAGAAACTCAACACAAAAAAACAATAAAAAATTTTTTTTTTTTGTATAAATGAATGAATTACACTTGCTTTTTATTAAAGTAAACAAGGAAGCTAAGATGTTAACATTGTTTGTTTTTATTTGTTGCTATTTGTTGCATGTAACATGTAGTTTACATCATACGCTTTTGCTTGTACTTAATAGAAGTGCATGTTAAATGAAAAGAGTTAAGTACTTATACATAAATAGGTATATAACAGCATTTGCAATTATGCTATGAAAAATAATTTTCTTTTAGTTTCAATTACCAACTCATAAATCACGTGAACAACATTTAGATTTTAGTGCATAAAATGAATAAATAGCATATTCGTTTTATATTCTTCAACACAGCTGGAAGTTAAATATATAACATTACAAGTTCGATCATAATTGCAGCAATTACAGCGCTCGATTGTCAACCTTTGTATTTTAATATTGTCGATGTTATTGAAAGAAATGTCGTCGGATTTCTCTATAACGTAGTAGCTGGTGAAAGACAAACTTCTACGATATAGAGAAGTTACACTATGCCACTAAAATCTACGACAATTCGATTTTTAGATATTTCATAATATTTAGAGAATAAAAATATATATTTATTATTATTTTTTATTGCAATATATTGTTTTTACTACATGTAACGTATAAAGACTGCATTTTTGTCATAACTAAAATTTTTTGAAAAAAAATCACAATTCCTGTTTTCCTGTTATTTGCCGTCCCACAAAAGTCTACGGCCGACTAAAACTAAACATGGTTTTAGAAAAGATTTGTAACTTTTTAGATCAGATATTAAATTCGAAACTTTCATTCGTCTCTTGGACATTGAATGAGCAAATATTTTGCATGAGTTTAAAAGTATCCTTTAAGCATTTGGTGATTAAAATTGGCTTTCTCTATTTCACTAAGGGCGAGTAACATTTTGCACTATTTGCTTCAAAAAGGTCCATAAATAATTAGTAAAAACTAAATCAGAAGATTGAGGGGACGTTCCAACTTGGATTTGACATTATACAACAACAACTGCATTCCAAAGAACGGCCCACGCCTACGGCCTTAGTCATGCATAATAGTGTAACAGCAGTTTAGATGCATTTTTTCTGTAACCACTGCGAAATGGTTTCTTAGAATATAAATGGTCATATGCGCATTCTTTGTTCCTTCAATTAATTGTAATTTGTCATCAATGTTTGGCCGATATGCAGCCCCTCATGGTTTATAAGCCACCCTCATGTTTAACAGAAGCTCTTAAGTTTTTAGGTACTATGCCATACTTTGTGTTTCTCAATATTTTGGCGATGGCGTCACTATAAAAACGTTATGCTCAGATTCGCTAGTGAAGAACCTTTATTTCCATAAAGATGAGTCCGTTGGGTGAGGGTTTTCCTAGGTTAAGGTGAATGCTAGCCCCACCTCATATTTACTTAAAAAGTAAATGGCTTTGTATTTAAAAATGTGGAAGCATGCTGGCAAACATTGTTGGTAAATTATAGTTCGTCGAAGGAATAGTGAATCGCATATGGACCTTGACATTCTAAAATTAAATTTGACCGACAATAGAGAAACACCTCATTCGAACGCCTGTTACACCTTCATGCATGACTAAAACCTCAAGCATTCGTCGTTCCTGAGAATACAGTTGTTATTGTACAATGTCAAATCGAAGTTGAAACATTCTCCTCAATGTTCCGATTTAGTTTTTAGCAAATATTGCAAAATGTTACCCGCCCTTAGTGAAGTAAAGAAAACCAATTTTAATCACCGAATGGTTAAAGGGTGCCTCTAAATTCATGTAAAATATTTCGTCATTCAATGTCCAAGAGATGAATGGAAGTTGTAAATGAAAAATCTCGTCCAAAAAGTTACTAATTTTCTTTAAAACCATGTTTAGTTTCAGTCGTCCGTAGACTTTTGTGGGACGCAACATGAAAGGAAATGTAATTTTTACTTTTAAAAAATTTAGCCATGGCAAAATATTCAGTATTTTCACGTCATGTGTATTGAAAACAATTAATTGAATTAAAAAATAAAAAACAACATCTAATTTTATTCTCTCAATATAAAAAAATCTAAAAATCACATGTATGTATTTGTTCAGTGCATAATAGCATAACAGTCATAGAATAGAACTTTTGAAACGGGAAGACTGGATCAGTGATAAACTTGGACCACCAGAGCTACTTAGTTTTCGTTCCATAGTAAAAAAAAACAAATTTGTCATCATAATTCGTGATATATTAGATTAAAAACTAAAACAAAAAATGACATATAGTAAATGTTGATTGCTTCTTTGGATTGGTATAACAAAAAAATCAACATTTTGATAAAAAATCTTAAGTTCCTAATATGATTATTTCGAACTTATTTGCTTGTGAATCCAAAGTCATTATTAGGCTAAGGTTCGTAACGTTTAATTAAAAATAAATTGGGCATAATTAATATTCCAAAGAAACAAGGGAAAAATTAACATCAACTTAATTTTTCTACGCACACAGCGGAATAGAGTAGCCCTACTTTCGGAAACCGCTACACTTCCACCGTCAGTACTCACGTGTATTTTGCTTATTACCACTTGTCAGGTAGATATTTTGAATGTGATTTAAATTCTTATATATAAAACGAGAATTAATTAATTTAAGATGATATTTTACTGCACTTTCCCAGTATTGCCATTGGTTTATTATTCTTCATTTCAATTTTTCTGATATTTTGTTCCACTTAAGACCAACTGTTTTGGTTTGATTTTATACTTACCCAGCAGAAACTTTCGTCATTTTTGTAATCGGTAGTACTTTAATAATGGGTTGTAAAGTAATCAGTGTTACTTATATAACTTATTACTATGCTTCTGATTAGAACTACTACCTAGTTTTTAACAAAAGTAGCATGTTTTTTTCTCATTATTTGAAAGTAGTTACATTTTATTGACATGTATTAATAAAATAACCAACCACTTTTTGAATCAACATGTTGTATATGAAAACTAACTTTTGTCGATTAAACTTATAAGTAAACAATAGATGAGTGAGCAAAGTACTTGTCTTCAAATCTGAACGAGCATAGGTTCGTATCACAGCTGTGTAAAACAAATAAAACCCTTTTAAATATACATAAATAAAATATAATGGCGTATACTCATAGTCAAAACAAAGTATACTTTTGGAACTTAAAACCAGTATTTTGTATGGCAATACTAGTTTTAAATTCCTAAAGTATTCTTTGTTTCTGACTATAAGTATGCGCCAATGTGTATAACTTTTTTTTAATATTAATTTGTTTATCTGGCTACTTAATTTTTAGCTTCAAGTAATCCATATAGTAACTGGTTTAATGAGGTGACAATGTAAATACATTTGTAAGGGGTACCCCTACTTTTTGGATTTCTCAAACAAAAATAAGTAGTTATCGAGTTAAATTGTATGTACAGTATACAAAGTTCATATTCGTACACCCTCAGCTTTTAAAAAAGAAAACCTCTTGTAATAAAATAAATAACTATAATACTATTATGTTTCTTGCACAAATTTATTTATAGAGGCTCCATTTAACAAATCAAATAATTAAAAACGACATTTCGTTCAATAATTTTATAGAAAATAGCGGAATTCACTAGATATTGTTAAGAAACAGAGTTTATATTATTACACAAAAATGATTAAAAACATTTATTTTAAAAACTAGTTTTAGTATCAAAAAGGCATATTTTTTGAATCCAAATTGATTATTAGGCTAAAGTTCGTAACGTTATATTCAGAAAGAATTGAGCATGATGAACAGAGTAGCGCCACTTTCGGAAGCCGCTACACTTTCATCGTCAGTACTCACGTGTGTGTACGTATCACCACTTGTCAGGTGGCTCTGTTGAATGTGATTTTAGTTCTTATATATACAACTTTTTCGTGAAAATTGAATACGAGAATTAAATCACTTTCAAGCTTATATTGAAGTGCACTTTTTCAGCGTTGCCATCGGTTTATTTTTCTTCGTTCCCATTTTTCTGATTTTTGTTCTACTGAAGACAAACTTTTTTAGTTTGATTTTATACTTAAGTATAAATGAACATGTAAACATGTGATTTTTCTTTTTACCCGACTGCGCGACGCAAAGAAGAGTATTGTGTTTATCAGCCTATGTATGTATGTATGTTAATTTGCGGGACTATATAAACCGAACGCGTAGACCGGTTTTGGACGATTCCTACGTTAATCGATTCGTCTTAGTCCGGGGAGTGTCACTAAAGATATGACAGTAGTGAAAATTTAATATGGCGGCCAACAGACGCCATTTTGTTTATACGAAAAAAATGAAAAGTCCGCGAACCATATCAAAATGGGTATCAATCGACAGGTATTTGAAAATCATATTTACGTTTTTTTATGATTTTTAATTTTGAATGACCATTTAGGATCTGTGACGGATTAAAGTTGTTTTATTATTTTACGCAGTCGGGTTTTTTTTTATTATTTTAATTTATTACTTATATAAAAGCTTCGTACACAAGTTATACAAAACGCTAACTTTATAGTGCTGATCCAATGCTGGTTCTTAAACGAGAATGAAGAGGAAGCTTATTTGAGTCTCTTGGTGCCGTTTTACAACAGTGTTTTTGGCCGAGTGGTAGGTACGTTGGACTTCAAACCTGAAGGATCTTAGTTCGATACTAGTTGAGGTTAAAATAACAAATAGTGAGTAAAAATATAATATTAATAAAAATAAATACAGTTACAAAATAATAGAAACTCAAAATGGCGTTAACTCCTCCATGGAACCATTTTTTTCATATATTTTCAAATTTTAGTACCGAAAATGTTGATGATTTTCAGCGCTTCGAAAGGCAAAGTAAGCAAAAATATAGTACTCCAAACCGGGAACTCGCCATAAACAAATCAGCAGCGATATCACCAGATTTATCAGCACTAATTTTACTCCATAATAGTAGAAACCTACTGTTTGTTGAAAATAAATTTTTAAAAAATTCATTAGGGAAAAATAAAATACTTTCAACAAAACTGTTTTTTATCAAATATAGAAAAAATCTTTATCACAGAAAATTCAAAAACTTTTTTATGGAATTTAACACATTTCCATAGAACATTATATAAAAATCTTTATCACAGAAAATTCAACAATTTTCTTCTGTGTAAAATAACAGTACACACAGAAAAATTTCCATGTAAAATCATCGAAAACCAGGTTAATTTAAAATTTTTCGGTAGTGATTTTGTTTCATAGGTGTTTCATGTTAAATCGACATGATTTACAATACTCTTGAAAGAAAAATTTTCCTTTTGAATTAACTATATTTCATGTTGATTTAATATTCCAGTACAGTTAAATCAAAATGAAGTTTATACTGAAATAATACGAAAAATCATATTGAATCAAAGTAATTTCGAGTTGAAACAACGTGAGTTTGATATTGAAACAACACGAAGAATCATGTTGAATCAAATTTATTTCAAGTTGAAACAACGTGAATTCGATATTGAAACAACACGAAGAATCATGTTGAATTAAAGTTATATCAAGCTGAAACAACATGACTTTAATGTAGCTATTTTATTAATTATTTTACTTACGTGATAGTCATCAGAAAACTTTGCGTTGTAGCTGACTGCCCCAGCTAAGATTTGAACTCGTGCCACCTGCATGATAGTCAACGCGCTAACCACTACAGCCACAACAGCTTCAAACTTTTCTTTACTTATACACTAAATAAATACCATCGTTTGTAAAATGCATTTCATTTTAATTCAACATGATTTAAATGATTATTTAACATAAAGCTTATTTGAAATTAAATTTATAGTCATGCAATTGAAAATGAAACTTATCGTTTATAGCAAAATTTTCCTTTTGAAACTAATTTAACATTTAGTGACAAAGTTTGATATTTAGTGACCAGATATAAGTTAGAAAATTTATAACAATTTTTAGTTTTAAAAGTAACTAAAAAAATAAGACAAAAAGTGTTTTAAATGTTTTAGCACCTCACTTTTCTACTAAATTAAACTAAAAACCGCCATAACTTGTTTGCTTCTTATTCGACTTTTACGTTCTATAACAAATATTAAAGGCCAAAGTCCCACTTATGCTGACTTTAGACGACATGTATTTTACACCTGACTTGTCAAATTGCCCACTGCAAAAGTGATACATGCCGTGTGAAACATATGAAACATTGTCAGATGACATTTACAGAAGCAAAGTCAGATGAAAAATTTTCAATTAGAGCGTATTCTATTTTCATCTGACAAGGCATCTGACATCAGCTGTATTAAATGATCAAAAGTGTGGTTTGGCAGAAAAAACATTAAAAAGCAAAGAGCGCTTTATATATTTACGAAAATTGTGCAAAAACTCAGCTGTTGTGAACACTCAGAGGCTATGTCAGATGTAATTGCACATGTACGTGTGAAAGCAAATATTATAAACCGTCTGTAAATTGACAATTTTGACAAACATGCGAAGTTACATATGTCTCACACACCTAACAAGCCATATGTAAAAAACATGTCGTCTAAGGTCAGCATTACTAAACAAAGAGAAACCGCATATCAAAAGTCCAATCCAATCTATAGTTATGGACTTTTGACCGTATTTTCATGAAATAGTCCCTGTGCAGTGATCAGAGTTCTAATCTTATATATAAATAGGCCACAACATTTTTTGTCGTACACTTTTAGTATATTATTGTCCACCAATATTGATGAAACATATCGATGGTCATACGTTGATAACACGTAATTGATTTTTTATTGTTTTTCACAAAACGCAGAAATTGTTATATAAATCGCTAAAAAAAACTTCCTATTCTCAAAATAATAAAAACCAAATTAGTTAAGAGTATCTGCTAAATTATTTTCAGTTATTTTAATTCGTCGATAGTAACGCTTTCAGCCTAATTATTATGTAATATTTTCAACTGAAAAGCTATAAAAGTCAGTTTCGTGTTGTCAACACATTTTTTATTTCACAAAAAAAAGTTTCCTTTACAATAAGATTAAAACATTTTTTAAAAAGCACTAGCATTCAAGTTTATTTTTTTTTCTATTTCCTTAATTTAGAAAAAATGCTAACATATATTTTTGCATCATATCGAAATATTTTTTAATTAAATCTACCCAACAATAAGAATATAATTAAACCAAATTTTATAAAATAAAATTGTTGTAAAGTTAATTAAACTGTCATTAAATTATCCACTGAACTTTACTGCAATATAAAAGATAATTAAACACACGAATCCAAATTAAAAGTGCATCGATTTTTTTTAAATAAATTTTCCAAAAAAAAAAGTCTTAACGAGGGAAATTGGCTAACAAGGGAGAGCAAAAAATCGATAAAATCCATTGCTGTGTAAAACAATGTGAAGTGTGCATGAAGATGAAAATCTACAACAATGAATACTTTTGTTTCGAATTCCTGTATATTTTTTAGGGTGTGTGAATATTTATTTGGCAGCATTGTTGTTTCTCTTAATGAAGTTGGTATTTTTGCTTTAGGGGCTATTCACATATTACGTAACGTTTGTTTTTTGTTTTTTTTTATATCCCCCCTTCGTAACGCTTTTTACAAAATTTTCAGTATAAATTATCTAATCCGTAACAAATCTCATTGTGCTAAAATAATATCTTCTGCAAGAAAGGTGCAAAAATTTATAAATTTTAAAAAATGCTCAACTTTGAGTTTCAAAAAAGTCATGTGGGGATATAGGTACAAATCTGATATTTTCAGAAAGTATAGGCCAGTATTTCGTTATTATGTCCACTTAGTGCCGTTTTTGATATTTCCACTATATTACGAAATAAGATTTTTTTAAAAGGAATTTTTATAAAAAAATAACGAGCCCTAAAATATATGTGGGAATACAGATAAGAATCTAAAATTTTTAGAATATATAGCTTATACTTTGTCCGTAATGACCATTTAGTAATATGTAATCTGTTATTTTGATTTGTTCACGAAATATTATTTTCCAAGTGATGCTCTTAGAAAAACTAGAAAGTAAAATATGAGGCAAATAAAAATGGCTCAAAAATAAATATTTTTATATTATTTTCTTTAATAAATTTATTATTTGACATATTTGGTAGAGTTTATACTATATAGTTCTAAGCACTAGCACTAGCTTTAACTTTTCAGTACTAGCTAGCATAAACTACAAAAAGTGTGAATAAATCTTTGCTAGTAGCAAATAGTAGCTAGTAGCAAAATATGAAAAAATATGACACACAGAATATGAAACAGAATCCACAACTTTGACGTTTAAAAGAGCATGTCATAATTTGTTATGCATCAGCACTACAGCGTGAAAGTGATAGTCAAATTAGAAGCAACAAGATTTGCTACTCCTTTCATATAATCGTGATAATTTTTTTGTAAGTTGTCTGGTTCAGATAGTAGTCTATGCTGTGACTGTTAAAACAGCTGACAGAGATCGTTTATGAGCTACCAGCTTTTTCATTAATGTACATGAGTGATATTTCGAAGAATTATAAAAATTTATTTAAAAAATTCCAGCTGCCTTTAAAAATCAGCAAAAGATGATGCAGACATATTAATATTTAAACCGAAATTTTTATTCACCTCTAAGCTAGTTTAAACTTAAATTTTGCTAGTATTAGCTTTAGCTACCTTTTTATTCACACGGTCCGTTGTCATAATTTTATTTTAAATGAAATTTATTTGTTGGTGGTTAAGCATTGTCTATACATATGCATTTCATTGGTGCTTTACAAAAACATTTACAAAATAATACAATAAATTTCTCGTGTTTGGAGATATTATCAATTTACTGTAACATTTGTTGCGTTATTGTTGGAGAAATTTAAAAAGTAAACCGTGAACACTTTTTCGAAAATTGGAGTATGTATTGAAAACGGACTGGACCGAAATGGGGATTGTAGGAAGGTGAACCAGAAAATACCGTTAACTTGATTTTGACGTAACTTGCCTTAAGATGGTATGACAAAACGACACAGATATGTAACCGGTAAGCAATATATTGAAACACTAATAAAAATGCTACCATATCTGCATCAATCTGCAGCAGCAGTACCAATTGTTCGCGTACAGAAACTTTTTACGAAGAAAAGTATTACCCAATGCTGGTTGCTGAACGCAGGACCTTGATTTCGCAATATTTTTAATTTGACATTATACGCCACTTTCATAGAGCAAATATATGCAAACATATTCACCATCAACTCTAAAGTTACGATGTCCAAGAGTTTTATATACAGTTGGGCATTTTTTTACAATTTGTAATCAATATGAAGGATATCACTATATTGTTTAACCGATAGGACTACATTTAGTTACATATTTATTTTTAATGTATTTTTACTGTACTTTAAAAGACGAAAATACCTTTAATAAATTTTTTATTCGAAATAAAGATTTATTTGTTAAGGGTTAAGCAATGTCTATATGCGTTTCATTGGTGCTTTACCAAATCGTGAGTAGACTTCAACCATAATTTTGAAAAGTTTCAGACCTCATAAAATAAGATGTTTAAAACTTTTCAAAAGTATGCTTGAGTTATACTGACGATTTGGTAAACCACAAATGAAATTCGTACAGACATTGTTTAACCCTCAACAAATAAATCTTTATATTATACGAAAATACCGTTATTTAAAAAGTTTCATTTAATATAAATTACTAAGAGTATTTCAAGTGCTAATTCGATGCATATTTGAATGATGTTTGTTTTGAAGTACATACAAAAAACTAGCAAATCCAGCAAACGTTGTATATTCATATATAAACAAATTAAGAATTTAGTATTTATTATTGCAAACTATTGCAACTCAACGGTTTTGTTAATATACATAAATAATTTTTTTTAATGAAAAGCATTATATATTTGTTCTCCTCTTGAAAAAAATATAATTTATCAATTAGGTTACAAAAATGATTAATCAAGGCAATACTGGTTGTTATATCCCAGTAAAATATGGTCATGTTTTTTGAAGCACTAAGGCAATAAAGCGCATAATAATACGCTTTAAAAGAAGAGCTTATTGCAGAGCAGTGAATGTATATGAAAGAAACTATACATAAAAGCTGATTTTTCACTGCTGATACAATGAAGGTTTTTAACCGAGAAAGTTCCATATACTTACAGTTTTAGTTCTGAAAATGGTGATGATTTTCTGCGCTTCAAAAAGTACTTTTTGTGTCAAAAATGTAGTACTCAAAGCCGGGAACTCGCTATACAAAAATCAGCAGCAATATCAGCAGGTTTGTAAGCACTACTTTTATTCTCTCATAGTAAGAACCTGCCTTATTTGAAGCAATTTATTTACTGGGATATGTTTTTCCAGAAAGACTAACTACAAAAATTTAGCTACAGTACGGAACAGAACAGAACCACAACAGAAAGTAAAGACTAATAAGGCCTTTATTTCAAGGATTTCTAATTATATAAAGGTGTAGAAAAATAAAATACATTCATATCGGATACAAATTAGTTGTTGGCTTTTGCATACGTTTCAAAGCCTATTATGCTTATGTTTGAAAATCATTTGTAAATTCTCAAAGGGTTTTTGAAAGCCTGTACTTAAGATAAGGGGTTTGTAACTGTTCAAAAGTGTGGTTGAAGTCTACTGACGATTTGGTACAGCACCAATGAAATGCATATAGACAATGCTGAACCATCAACAAATAAATTTAATTTAAAGTAATATAACTATTTCGATTTAAAAATCAGATAGCTGAAAATGTGTGATACCTTCACACTTACAAGACAAAATAGTTTTCATGAATTTTTAGAAAAACATTAAAAGGCTGAAACTAAAATATGACTATTTCTTTGTGAAGATTTTTCTTAAAATTTAGTAATATTTGTACTAGTGTATTCATTCGGTTAACCGTTAATCGGTTAACCGATTAATTAGTACCCAATTAAGTAATCGGTTAATTTAAAATTGGCTATTTTCGATTAACGATTAAGCCGGTTAGTTTCAGTAAACGTAAACTAAACGTTTAACCGAAGTCGCACTATTTTTAATTTTTTGTAGTATTATAAAACATAATAAGGGTTTTCATGAAAGCGATTAAAATTGCCATTTGTGCAATTGCGCAAACGTGCGAGGCGTATTTCATGAAGCCCCTTTTGAAACTATTGTGCAAATTTTAACATCCAATGTCAACTTACTTCTCCAGCTACTTCTTGTACTTGCATCTGCATCACAACAACAATGAGTTATATGTATTTTTTGTCTCCTTAACGGCCATTTTCACAATGTACGATTAAGAGTAAACATGAACTTTAACGAAAACTTCGCCATACAAAACTTGCCGTTAAAGTCCACCTTTACTCTTAATCATACAATGTGAAAAGGGGCGTAAGTCTTTTTTTTGCTATATATTATTATTTTTTCACATAAATTATTAAAAAAAATTTTGTAAGTTAAAATTTTAATTTAGATTTCTATGACGTTTTTTCAAATGCACAAATACTCTGTGCAAGTTTGCGAGCCTGAACTGTCTCGTATATTTTTATTAGTTGTGCAAATTAACTTTCAAACGTTTTTTGACAATTCATTTACGAGAAGGGAAACATGCACAGTTGGCGCAGTTTGCGAGGATCTTAAATGTTTTCACGTGGAACCTTAACATTTTGTATGTCTAATAATTTCTTTCGTCTTAAGTACAAAAGATATGTGTTTAGAAATCATTTTTTTATGCAAACAAAAAAGTGTGCTTAGAGATCTAATTCAAGTGAAACTTTAAAACGTTTGAAAGTAGTTATAAAAGAGCTTAGTAAAGACCCTGCTACTCTAACTAATTGAACTTGAGGGAATTATTAAGCTTTTTATTAATAATTTAATAAATGCCAATAATAATATTAAATTTTTAATTAAATCTTTAATTAAAATTTTAAGGATTATAGCTAATGAGAGACGAATTCAAGTTTTAAGTACACCTATTTTATACCTCCACTCAGGAATATTTCCTCCTAGCGACAGTGTTGTAAAATACAGTGCAAAAACTGAAACTAAGGAATTCGGAAATAAACATTTTTGCGAAAGGAAAGCTCAGCATTGTAAGGACAAGTCAGATGATAACCTGACAACAGTAATACAAACTATCGATAGTTATTCAAAGAATCTTTTAACATAATTAACCGAAACAACTAGAAGTCTAAGAATTTCAAAAAATTAAAACCGGAATCTATAGGCATAATGCAAGATTTAATGTGTTTAGAGAAATCCAAAAAATGAACTGAGAAATTTTATATGATTGCTGTCGATTTCTCCAACATCTACGATGAGTAAAAGGATTTTTTTCCAGTCAATTTTTATCAAAACTAAAGAAAAGAATAGCTTAAATCCTGAAATTTAAACCAAATTGTTTTGTTAAAGATTATTTTAGAATATCTCCTTAAACTATTGCAATAACTAATAAAATGATGTCACAAACTTGTTTATTTTTTATTTTTACGTAATTTTTATTTTGAAGTGAATAGGTATAAGTCTGAAGTTTTATTATTTCAGATTTTTAGTTCAATATTTGAATTAAAGTAAATTCAAATTATTTTTATTAAGAGCGGAGTGTTGTTGTTTACTTTTTAATTAATACATATACATGAATTCTTTTTCTTATTTAGTTCATGCATTATGTTTGTTATTGTTTTTTTACTACTAAACTCAAAATAATAAATAGTTTTTATTTATTGATTTAATGAAAAAAAAACGTTATTAATCGGTTAACCGATTATTAACCGAATAAACAAAAACTCGATTAATTAATCGAGCGATTAACCGATTAAAGCAGATACCCGATTAAATGAATATCATTGTATGTGCAGATCTGCATATAAGAAATTAAAATTATATATCTTGAAATTCTTTGCATGTGGTTTCTTTTTTCGAATTATTTTCACGGACGGGCCTAGTATAGATCACAGGGATGCAAAATTTGATTTATCAAATTTTGCTAATTTTCAAGAAAAAGTGTACTTTTTCAGTCCGATTGTACTAAATTTGTTTATATTATTTTTTTAATATTTTTTATCCAAGAATAACTAAAATATGTAAATAAAGATTCATTTGTACATTTGTACTACAAATTTGTATGTGCGTAAAGAACGTAACAATTAAAAAAAGGCGCTTTGACGTTAATTTACACTGAGTACTTTATATGTTATGATAATGATAAAAAGAGACCTTTTCTACCGAAGGTCCAAATTGATTTAGCTACATTTTGTAAAACTAGATGAAGTTTGGCAATATTGTCGAAGATTTTCCGCAACAATAAGACCACTTAGATAATTCCAAAATATTTCTATCTTTTATAATTTTTTATCTAGTTTCCAAAGTATTTTACTCTGTATTGTTCTGTTTTTTTCTACGAGATAAAAACTGAAGTAAAATCTTGTGTATAAAAATTGCATTTCGGAACAAGGACCCTAAATCCCCCATGCATTTCATATGAGAGAAGTTAAGGTCTTTTGAATTCATTTAAGGGATAATTTCAATTGTAAAGTGCGGGGAACATGCGTGAGCAGTGATACAAATCATAATCTTGAAATCTACCAAATATACGCAAATAGCTATTTTTGACCCTACTAAAGATTCTTGCTGGTAAGCTTAGGTCCCTTTTCAACAGGATCACTAAATCTGTAGATAAACTTAACAATTAATATTAGTGTATAATTATAAAAGGTACACAAAAACTATAAGTTGTTGAGTTCAGAATATAAAATTATTTGGGATATTCTTCTTGCTAAAAACTCTAATATCCATATTTATTTCCGTCATTCAGCAAAGCCCTTGTTTGGATTATATTGAATACAGCCGGTCTCCTGAATATTCAAGAGACCACTGAAGATGACACATAGCCGAAATCGGTCTGTTTATCAACCAAACTTGACGTGGGATGGCTGAAAATCGTTCCAAGTTCAAACAAACCCCGTCGGAAAAAATCAACTTAATAATTTCTACAAAGATTCAATATTTTTATTCTCATTAGGAAAAAGTTCTTCCTGAAACAACATTTTCTGACGTAAACTTGTTAAACGATAACAGCATTTCATTATTAAAATCAAAATAGGGAACATATTCCAAATAGTGCTAGGTTAGTGCTAAATTGTACTTTTGACTTGCAAATAGTGCTAAAAAAAAGTACGATTGTACCAACTTTTGTATCCCTGAGATATCATGCATGATGGGAACAAGAGAAAAACGATGTGAAGACTTTATACAGTCAAAAGAAATATCAAGCCATCCGTACTTAAATCAATCCAAAGTGGTTTCAAAAATATGGTAAGCACACACAACAAACTTTAAACCCCCAAAATTAAAAGTAATTGCTTTTTATTGAAATAGTACTTAATACAAACTCGAGTGGTCCTTAAAAATTAATATTTCGCGGACTCCACTAAAAAACTTCCTTTTGATGAAAATAGAATATAAATTGATTTCTTTTTTTTACAAACAGAACACGTGGCTCAAGCCGATATGAGATAATTTTTGGTAAGATCGCAATTTTTTCAAAATATCTCTTAAATTAGATGAACTTGGGAAAATTTGATCCAATTTTGTACTAAAGTAAATTCTATACAAAAAAAGGTCTTGTATGATTTTTCATAAAGTGCATATAACGAGTGATTTTTTTGCTATTATCTTTTTGGCAACACTAGTTTTGACAGCTCACGAACGTTTTGTATCTTGTGTCACTGTCAAACATCTTCAGTTTGGTCTATAATTTAATCATGAATCGTCTTACAAACGAACAACGCTTGCAAATTATTGAATTTTATTACCAAAATGCGTGCTCTGTTAAGAAAGTTCATCGCGCGCTTCTTCCATTTTATGGTCAGTTTAATCGACCTACTGAGGCTTCTATTCGGGCTATTGTAAAAAAATTTCGCACCAAATTTACATTGTTGGACATTAAACCACCAACACGTTTACGTAGAGTGCGAACTGAAGAAAATATGGCAGCCGTATCGGCCAGTGTTGGTGATGACCGTGAATTATCGATTCGGCGCCGTTCGCAGCAATTGGGCCTCTGTTACTCCACTACGTGGAAAAATTTGCGGAAGGATTTGGGTGTGAAGCCTTATAAGATACAGCTGGTGCAAGAATTGAAGCCAAACGACCTACCACAACGCCAAATTTTTGGTGAATGGGCTCTTGAAAAGTAAGATGAAGATCCACTTTTTTATCGAAGAATTGTGTTCAGCGACGAGGCTCATTTCTGGTTGAATGGATACGTGAACAAGCAAAACTGCCGTATTTGGAGTGAAGAGCAGCCAGAAGCATTGCAAGAGCTACCAATGCATCCACAAAAAACAACCGTTTGGTGCGGATTATGGGCTGGCGGCATCATTGGGCCGTATTTCTTCAAAGATGATGCGAATCACAACGTTACTGTGAATGGTGAGCGCTACCGTGCGATGATAACAAACTTTTTTCTGCCCAAAATGGAAGAGCTTGACTTGCATGACATGTGGTTTCAACAAGACGGTGACACATGCCACACAGCACGCGAAACAATGGACCAATTGAGAGGCGAGTTCGGTGAACAGTTTATTTCACGCTTGGGACCAGTCAATTGGCCGCCCAGATCGTGCGATTTAACGCCTCTAGACTATTTTTTGTGGGGCTATGTTAAGGCTAATGTCTATAGCGACAAGCCCGCTTCGATTGACGTACTGGAAGCCAACATTGCCAACATTATTCGTGAGATACCGGCCGAAATGTTGGAAAGAGTATGCCAAAATTGGACTAAGCGGATGGACCATTTGAGGCGCAGCCGCGGCCAACATTTGCATGAAATAATCTTCAAACATTAAATTATATCGACCCAACTATCGATCCAAATAAATATTTCATGCATTTTTCTGAATTTTATGTGTTTTTTTTTTTACTTTCCGATAGTTCTTATAAAATCACCCATTATATGGAGCTATTTTCAATAACAAAATATATTTATTGAAAGCTTCGACCGGCTTGCGCCAATTGTTCTTTTTGTTAAAAAAAGAAAAATCTACTTATATTTATTTTTCGTTAACTGGGAGGTTTGTGTTGGGGAGTCCTGGAAAATTTAGTTTTTAGGACCCCCTAATACAAACACAGAATAATTTTTGTATACACACATATACATTCAAAATAAAGCATTCTAACTAATTTGTTTTGTTTATTTGTAATTCGACCTTTCCAATATGTTTTTTGGGGTCCCTTGAGACCTCATACGACTAATTGTGTGAATTTCTTAACGCGCCTAATTAAGAGTTAAATGTTGTCATCTTAAATATCTTTTAAAATTGACCTTTCTTCCATCCATTCGCACTACAAAACGAAACGGATCAGCAATGAAATCACATCAACAAACACACTCAGCTACAAGGGCAGTTGTAATATCGCACAAAATCATTATCATTAAATATCAACCCTAACGCTTACAAAAATACTTTGTACTCTCCACACGTATTTATTCAGATATTTAAAAGAAATAAAGTATTTGTGGGTGCACGTATCTTTAAAGACAATTGGAAAGATAATCGATTTTTTTTTGTCATCAATGGATAAGTTTTACTTTCATACTTTCATCTAAATACAACAACACATTGAAAATTATATCTTGTAACCTTTCTTCAGTTATACGTACCTGCATAATGCGTAGAAAATATGGCAAATTTTGCTAAAAGTATTAGAAAATCAAAGTCAGATTTTCAATGGAAAATTTGTTAACTATTTTTATTTAGATTTAAAAAATATTTAAAGTTTTAAAGGGGTCACTATTTTGATATGCGTTTAAAAAAAATTAAATGAGAAAAGAATGACCCTAGTCAACAAAATTCACTTAGACCAAATAACAATGAATGTGTTTACTAATTTATTTTATGATATTTATTTTGAGTTGATCACGTCTAGTTTTTTCAACATCGCTGTTTTTAATTAACGCGCTGCGCTGCGTTTTTTCGTACTCTGATAGTAACCTTGTTTTCGAAAGCCACAACATTACCTCAGCAGTGTTTATTTGTGTGTCATATATTTCACTACTTTTAGTGATGTTAGCTGTACGTAAATCAAAGCTTTATGTATGAGCCATTTCAAGTGGAATTAAGAGTAGGCTTTTCCGCATGATTTTGAAAACTAATAAAATAAGTAAAACTGTTAAACCAACATCATTTACATAGTGTATATTTTTTTATTTCTAATTCTTATATTGGAAGGACAGGCCGCTACATCATCTCATCAGCGTTCTTGTTCACTTTTACCACTTATGAAGGTGGATGCTTTTCACAAGGAAACATCAGCTATTTAACTGATTTTTGCCAGCAAATAGAATACAGGACTTCTTTTAAATTCGTGCCATGCATTTGTTTTATTTATTGTGACTCAACTTAGTTTTTGCCGAAATTTCCCTATCTGGTTAATAATCCAAAAAAAGTGAACAAGAACGCTTATGAGACGGTGTAGCGGCCTGTCGAAATCAGTAGTACTGATCCGTTCTGCTAATCTGATTTGAATATTCCAACATTTCACTCTTAATAATAAAAATAATTTGAATTTACATTAATTCAATATATTGAACTAGAAAGCCGAAATTAAAAAATTACGGCCCCTATTATGATCGTTGAGTTGTCAATGTTACGACTCAACTCAACCATTTTTTTGTATTATGATTCACAACTAATTTTAGTTGTCTTCAAAACAATGTTCGAAAAAAGGTTCTTATCTATACTCTCTATTTTTTTAAATCATAGTAGTCATCATAAAATATTTAAAATGTTTTTAGTTTTGGCCTTACTATTTTTTCTTGAGATTTTATGTTTTATGGATTATGATTGACAACTCAACTAGGTTGAGTTGTCAATTCTACGACCCAACTCAACCATTTTTTTGGATTATGATTGACAACTAATTTTAGTTGTCTTCGAAAAAATTTCCGAAAAAAGGTTCTTATCTATACTCTCTGTTTTTTGAAACCATAGTAGCCATCACAAAATATTTTAAATATTTTTAGTTTTCGCCTTACTACTTTTTCTTGAGATTTTATGTTTTATGGATACGGCAACAATATGGGTTGACAAATGGGATAAAAGTACCATTTTAAATGTAATTAAAAGTAACACAATGGAAATAAAAACCAAAACACAACTGATAAAAACTGAGACAACTGCTTTGATGAAGTTGTATTCCATAATATGATTTGACAACTACGACTCAACTATCAATTTAGTTGTGAATCATAATATCGCGAAAATTCGCGAAAAATTGCAAAACTTTAAACAAGCGATAATTCTGACTAAAAATTTATAAAAGTGCAAGAAATGGCAAAAGTTCGAAAAAAATCGCAAAAATGGCGAAAATTATCAAAAACTTGCTGCCAGCGGCATGATAACAAAGCCTAATATGATTTAAAGTTAGCGTAAAGTTTAAAGATCCTACCAACTTGAAAAAGTAGCTCCTATCCCGAACATTACGAAAATTCGCCAGAAGTTGCAACATCGGAAGCAAGCCCCAACTTTAATTAGAGACCGCCAAGACAGCATGTTCACGAAAAATTGCTAAATATATTGAAAAAATTACTAATACATATTATTGTAAAGAATAACACAATTTCAGAGAAAATTGCTAACATCGCGGAAATCGTGATGTATAGTAAATGTTTTTGTTTTCTAATTTTGATGTCTCAATAAAACTTAATCATATTATTAGTTAATAATTTACTAAATTCATTTTTTCACTATTTGCTGACAATAAAAAGTCCGCTATCTTATGACGTAGTGAGTATCTTTGAATAACAAAACCCTCTATCTTTTCATAAAATTGCCAATAATGTAAAATTTTAAAAACAAACTACACATCATGTTGAGATCTGTGTTTTAAAAGATATTATAGAACAAATTTTTTTCAAATAACCTATCAATGAACGAAATGAACAGTTTTTATGCTCTCCTGAAAAGTTGTGATTTTTAATATAGAGCATTTTGAATATAGGCCGTCGATGTATATCTTGACCGCCACCAAATCAACATCGGCAACATGGTGGAAGATTATACATTAACTTCAGAAGTTTAATTTTTAGAACTTGTAGTCTTTTCACGTGGAACTTTGCGCTTTTTGCCCAAACCGCAACTGAATAAAACATGACAGCTTGAAACATTAATTTAAATGTCAACATTTTGTTTCAATATTTAAAGCTGACGTTCTATTTATTAAAGGGTAGAGAGTTCTTATAAGTATGTTTCATTTATTAACAACATATGATATGTGATCTCTAACGGACAACTTTGAATCTAGAAATATACTTAAATACTTTACGTTCTTTTCTCATTCGATTTCTATATTATATAAAATTATGTTACTCTGAGGAATAAAACATAGTTTCCTTTTTCTGGTGAAATATATTGCCTGATTTTTATTGCAATTTAGTGCTATCTTCCATTTTGTAAAATATTAAATTAATGCTTCGATAGCCAACTGCGGGCTTGCTCATGTTTCTGACGCTATAGTACCTGAGCACAATACTGCTGTATCGTTTGCGAACATGGATATTATACAGTGGTCTATAGTAGAAATATCTGCTATGTACATGTTATACAGAACTAGTGCTAAACAAGATCCGTGAGGACATCCTGCGTTTATTTGGTAAACATCAGAAAACTTGGAACCAATATGAAATCCAAAAAATCTGAAGAATAAATGCTTTGAATCATTTTGATAATATTTGGTGGGAAATTAAACTGTATATTAAATTAGTCCGTCAAATGCAGCTTTTATATCTAATTACACCATTCCGTTTGACTTTTGTTGGTTGAAGTTACACTTCACGATGTTTCGTATTCGGACCAATGGATGTATTGTGTTGTGCTCGCTACGAAAACCGAACTGTTGGGAAGGTAAAATATTGCTGGAGTCTAAGAACTCTTTAATTTTGCCTTTGATAAGCTGATGGGGCGGTATGAAGTTGGAGAATCAGTAGATTTATTTGGTTTTTTAATTGAAATGAACTTTGCCTCTTTAAACTCATCTGGGCAATAGCATTACTTGAGGCAACTGTTAATAAAGAGTGTTAAAAGTTTTAAACCTTTTCTTGAAAGAGCTTTTAGGACTTTATTATTTGTGCCATCCACCTCCGTTGACTTCCTATTTTTCAAAGTTTTTACTACGTCAGAAACTTTTTTATACATAACGGATATATTACCGTTTGCAAGAAAGCTAGAATTGAACTCATTTATATTGTTTTGCAATTACTGAGTCACGTATACTTGAAGAAAGGGAGTGATAATCACAAAATATATAAGCCAATAATTCGCATTTCTCTTCTGTCGAGGAAAAACGCGAATTATTATGTTTCAATATTGAAATATTTTTAGACCTCCTCCTTAATATTTTTTTTAATTCCAAAAAGGATCAGCGCCTTTGTCTAATGCAGACAGCAAATGATCCCTGTAATATTATGGGGAAAAGTTTTTCTGTTGTTTCCTCAAAATTTTTGTGGAACACTATAAGAAAGTGCATCATTTAAAGTACAAATAAAGTGACGAAGTACAGAGTCAATAATCTCTCTGCTTGAATATAGGCTATTATTGGAAAAAGTAAAATGTCTGTTTATAAATTTAGGAAAACGTTACCGATTAGCGTTTTTGAAATCAAAATATTTGTTATTGGTATTCTGATAATTACTTTTCAAGGTAATACTAAAGGGAAGATTGTCGGAACTTAAGTCATTAATAATTTCAGAGGAAGATAAATTAATTCAATATTTGTTATGGAAAGATCAAGGGTTGAACTTTAACGGCTTAACTGGTATGTGCTTTCATTAGGAAATAAGATATTTAAATAATAAGAGTCGTATTTTACATATAATATGTTGCCCCAATAATTTGCTTTTGCGCAACCCAATAATTGATGCAGACAGTTAAAATCGCCAGCAATAATATATTTGAGATAATTTTATTTATTTTATTTGTATGTTCAAGTCCTGTGCAACAAGAGTTAATCTTATATTTAGAGTACAGAAAGTAGTATCAATAAGTTAAAGCGGCAAACATAAGTATACAAATTTAGACAAAATTAACTACAAATTATTTATATATTATGTATGTTTTCCTATTGTGAAAAATAATTAAATAAGAAGTGCTTAAAGCTTGTTGCGTTGCTTTTAAGTTGTTGTGCTTGTTCGGAAACAAGAAAACGGTGTAAAGGAATTATAATCTTTCTTCCCCTGACTGATCTGGCAAACCGGATTTTATCAATAAGATATAGTGGCATTTCAGAATAAATGATTTTATGCAAAAATAAAAGCACGCGTATGCTAAGAAGGTTGTTGAACGTAACGACATACAATTTCGTGGCAAATTGAGAAACATGATCATATCTTTTCAATCCGTATACATATCTAATAATATTGTTGTATAAAACGTTTAGCTTTCTTTTGCTAACAGAGTCACAGCTTGCAAAAAGTTCACAACCGTAGATTAAACCAGGAACAAGATAAGCTTTTGCAAGAAGTTGCCTTATGTTGAAAGGAGTATAATACTGTAACGACCAAAGACACCTCAGCTTAGAGTAAGTCTAATCCACAAGTGTGTTAATATAGTTTGTCCAAGTAAGACCGTTATTAAAAATTAATCCCAGGTTTTTGGCAGCATTAACAATAGTAATTTTTTTCCATTTATTAAACCATGGAAATCAGCAATATGAGTAAATGTTTTCTTGCGAATTATGATACACTTTGATTTGCAAGGGTTTATATAAAGTCCATTTGCACTTGCCCAGCAATAAACTCTATTCAGATCTGCATTAAGTCTTGCAATATTTTCAGCAACGGAAATGACTGGGCTACTTAAATACAACTGCACATCATCTGCGTACATTTTAATTTGGCTATGTAAAAGTTGTTTTGGCAATTCATTTGCATAAATGGAAAAAAGGAGTGGCCCAAGGATTGACCCTTGAGGCACACCCCTAGATAAATCTAATACCGAATTGATTATTTTTCGAATACACAAATTGCCGACGACTAGAAAGGTATGAAGATAGCAGTCGTGTGGAAGTTAAAGAGAAATTAAAGAAGTGTCGAAGTTTCATGCAGAGCATGCTATGGTCAACCGTGTCAAATGCTTTAGAATGATCAAGAAGAACCAAGAAATTGATTTTTCCTTCGCCCAGCTCACGTCGTATATTTTCAGTTACGTTAAGTAAGGCAGAAACACAGCTATGATTTTGGCGAAAACCAGATTGCTTATCAGACAACAAATTATGATTTTTAATATATAGCGACATTTGATTATAAAGAATTTTTTCAAGAGCCTTAGATAGATAGCACAGTATGGCAATTGGCCTGAACTCTGAGTCGTTTTTCGGTATTGGTACTATTTTTTCCTATTTCCACTTCAACGGAAAAGTGCTAGTCATTATAATGGTATTGAATAAATGTGTTATATATGGTAAGAGGACTGGCAACAATATCTTTAAAAATTTAGGGTGAATGTTATCAGAGCCCACTGCATTTGACTTAATTAGATTGAAGCTTAAATAGACTTCAGATTGGCTTATACAAGTGAATTGGAACACATTACTATTGACTTCGTAAGCATTAGAAATTATACTAGAAAAGTTATAAAAAGTATCATCTGTAGGTAATAGAGGTATACTTGTGAAAGTTCTATTAAGCTCTTCGACATCGACATGACAACTGCTTGAACTCTCAGATCTACCAACCCCAATCTTACGAATGTATTTCCAAGTTTCCCTAGAGCCTATTGCAGAGCCAAAGCGTCTACAATAATACTCAGTTTTTGCATATCTTATTCCAATATTAACGTTTCTTCTTGCAGTTTTAAATTCAGCTTTCAACTCTGAGGTTCTAAATCGCTTCCACCTTGAGTAAGCACAGTCTCTCTTAGCTATTAGAAGTTTTATATTGGCAGAAAACCAAGGCTTTTCCCTACCAGATATTGTTTTAGATATTACTGGAACTGTTTCATCAAATAGACGTTGAATATTGTTTTCAAAAAATGCTACTTGCTCATCGACTGAGGGCATGTAGTACATATGAGACCAATCAATACTAGAGACACTTTCGCGGAGCACATTGCAGTTCAAGCTTTTGAAGTCACGGTAATAGACTGTATGTTCTGACAAAGGAATTCTAAAATTGTAAGTTAAAAAAATTAAATCATGCTTTGAAAAACACGGGGCTGACAATTGTTCATACAACATTACATTTACGGTATTCGCAACAAAAACAACGTCAAGCAATGTTCTGTTAGTTGCTGTATGATGAGTTGGGTTAACTGAGTTCGTGGGATTTAGTCCAAAGGATAGCATATTGTCAGTTAATTCTGATTCCAAAAGCAGGTTAGAATTAAAATCACCTGCAATAGTTATATCGTCATAAGCAGCGGCAAGAGTTTCCATCGCACAGAAAAAATTTGAAAAAGATATTCTTTTATTCGGCCTGTAAACACACCCTACCAACATCTTCTTAAATTCAACATATTTATCATTTAATGGTAAATTGGTTGAAGACTTTAAACAAAGTGTACAAGATATATCGTTCTTCACAAAAATAGCTACACCGCCAGCATTACCCTCGCGATCCTCTCTAAACACTTTATAACCACTAAGGCAAATTAATCTATCCAGAGTCCCAGACGAAAGCCAGGTTTCGGAAACGCAGACAATATCAGTGTTGGAATTTTCAAAAACAAATCTAAATTCATCAATTTTATTGTTTAGGCTTTGGGCATTGATATGGGTTAGCGTTAGCCCTTTCTTGTAATTGGCAAGGATCTTAACCATGCTCATTGTTATTTCCCTGGAGTTTCCTCCCGCAGCATCACCATTATCCGTGATCATGGTCAAATATATTAAAAATTCCTAATAGCAACGCAAAATACAACAATTTTGTTTTTAATAAAAATAATGATTAGACATTGAAATAAAAAATACTGATAACATTCTCTAAACAAAAGGTAAAAGAGTTTCAAAAACACATTTATAAAAATTAAAAAATAAGAAAATGTAAAATTGATCTTATTCTCGAAAGAATTTTTGCAATTGGTCAGGAAAATCGATTTTAATAGGGTCGTCATTTTCATATACTTTTACACGATGTGTAAATACAGCTTTCAAGCAATTCCTCTTTTTCAAAATTAGCGCTGATTTAAATATCCAATAGTTGTGCGCAGTTAAGTTTTCGTTGATAAAGAAAGGCATATTACTATCAAAGCCTGCATTCCGCAGACGTAATAGTGATTTGTGTTGACGGCGATAATCGGCAGCGTTTTTGTCGCCTCTCTTTTTGATATTATCAGCGCCAGCATGGCCATCTGGAAAATAGCAAGCATTAATGTTTATACTACCGGTGCTTATTGATATTTTAATACCGATATTCTCTATGAGGGTAGTGTTGGCAATGGGTATTTTCGAATGAGAAATGTTATTTCTTACTATTATAGCCACCCCTCCTCCTCTTTTTCACTTTCTATCATTTCTATGAATTCTTCATGACTAAGTGGTATATTTGGTTTAGGTCAAGTTTCTGACAGTAAAAATATGTGTATATTGTTAATTAATAGGAACTGAAAACGTTCAATACTTTAGTTTGTAACGCCTTGCGCACTCCAAGCAATTATATCTAATTCATCAGTTGCCATTACAGTACGAACTTAGTGGCGAGGTTTGTTATCACCGCGAATTGGTCTAATTTATTTCTACAATTTCTAAGATTTTTAGTTTTCAATTATACAATTTAACTAAATTTTAGTGTGTTTAAAGTGATTTGTGAATTATATTTGGCATCTCTTCGCGATAATTTGCCGCGTTCGTTTGCCTACCTATAGAATTTCTAGCGGAAAACTCGACAGATGATTGCCGCCCGCAGCCGCTTGCCGCATAAATTGCGCAATCACAAACAAAGAAACAAAATTTTTTTCATTTATCAAAAGAAAATTTATCAAAAGAAAAACTTTCCTTTTGATAAATAATATAAGCTACGCTTTTTTTTTGTTTTTTAAATAAAAATATCAAGTGCCGATCTAAATTTATTTTTTCAATAAAATCTAAGAAATTTTTTAGGAAATGAAATTCTCTCAAAAAAGATTTAATATGATTTCTTCTTAAAATTCATATTTATGGAGGTATTACTAATAATAAACTCATCCACTCATCATCATCAGTTATTTTTCCTCTATCAAAAAATAAATGTAGATCAACTAGCAGCACGTGTTCTTTTTGTTTAAAAATAAAAAATTAACACATATTATTTTTTCACCTAACGGAAGGTTTTATGGGGGTCCCAAAAAATTTAATTTTTAACGATCACTGTAATGTGTACATACACTCTAAAGCACTTTTGTTGAAAATTAGGTCGATACTAGTCGGCAACACTTCACAGATTATTTTCAAACTAAAATTAGACAAGTAATCTTTTAATTTTTTAAAAAAATATGTACAATAAAATAAAATAAAAACGCCTGTGAAGCGATTGGCTATGTACAGCTTCGAACCGTGACCTCCTGGATGATAGTCTATCGTAGCTACCATTCAGCCATAGGCATATTATACTTTATGTTAAATTTTTTCATTTGGAACAAAATGTTTAATTTGAAAAGTTGTTTCTTTAATAAAAATATATGAGGTGCATTTTCTTAATTCATTACACATATTAAAATAAGAAAAAGCCTTAGAATTTTCTTTATAAGTTAACAATATTTACTTATCAGTACTTACAAAGTTTATATGTGAAAACTTTTAAATACCAGAAATTAAATGTTGATGACCGAAGAAAAATATGGCGTGCTTCTATTTTTTAAACATTTTTGTACTGTTTTTTAGGCAGATTGCTTAATATTAATATTTTGCTCAAAAATAAATACTTTTAACAGCAGATTTGTATTTTTGCGAAAAATTAGACAAATTATGTTTTTTTGTTACAAGTAACTACAAACTCAGTGCAATTTTAGACAAGCAGAATTTTTCAACAAAAATTTAACAATATATGATACTAAATTTCAAGTAATGTTTGAGAGTGTACATTAATTAGAGTGTACATTGGTGTATGAAGGAAAAAAAAGTCATCCATTAAATTTCGAATACCGCCGGAATGATGCATCTAGCTAAGTTATATACAAAAACGATTTTTTTAATTTTTTGCGACATATTTTTTAGCCCTCTACCACGGCTGGAAGCTGGAGAAATTATATGAATTTTACATTAATTTGCTTCATTAATATAGAAAAAAATTTTAATAGTTTTTTTAAGGCTTCACGTAAAAACATTTTTGTGCCGAGTGAAAAAATTATAAGATCGAGGAGATCTGACAAAATATAAGAAAGTTATAAGCCATTAAGTGAAAAAAGTTGATTTTATATCAATACAAAATTATTTTCAATAAAAAAAAATTTTTTTCAATACAAACTGATTTAAATTAATTTTGTATGAAGAATAACTAAAAACTTTCTTTTTTTTTCAGAATTTAGCAATTGCATCCATCGTGTGATTGTCACAAAATTTTCTTTGAAATACAGCAATTTAAAATGACAGTTTTTGGGAAAGGTCTAAATTATACTAAGAAAAATAAATGAATTTCATTTTCGTGCTCAACGACCTTAAATTATCTTAGAAAATCCTTTTTTTTTTTGCAAGATATGATAAAGACTTAGAAGTTTGAAAATCTCCTTCATTATTTGATCTTTAGTTTGTCTCAAATCTGACCTTGTATATATAAAATAGTGGATATTTTGTGTGTAATGAGTTATAACAGCTATAAAGAATATATAATGTTGCATCATATGATGTTTCACAAATTGATCAATTTGATCTCATATTCAAAATCTTAATGCTGCGGTAGAGGGCTAAAAGTAAATCCAAATATTTTTTTCATTATTTTTCCCATGTATCTAAAAATAAAATGCAACCTTTTTTTGCTTTTCGAAATTGAAATTCTCAAAAATATCTAACGCTCCACCCTAGTGTACATTTGTATATATCTGTTTTAGCTCTTTACTTAGAATAAATATTGAAAAGATTGATGCATTGCATTATTAAACATATTCATTTTTTAAAATAAAACTGAACCGCAACTATTTGAAATAATGCTGAGACCACCTTAAATTTATATAAGTTTTTCTCGTTTCTACGATTTTCAATTGGGCTCTGTGTCAACCCTGTTGAATATTGGGCAATAATTTCTTTCTCTGAAGTAATATGTTGTATGAAAAATTATTCGAAGGCTGAAAATTTTTTAAAAACTGCTTAATTTTCATAAAAAAAGCCCTTTGGAGGAAATAATACAAATCGGTAGCCGTATTCCTAAAAAACTTTGCAATGCAAAATTTTGCAATTAAATTTTTAAAGATATTATTAGATCGAAATCACATATATTAAAGAATTAAAAAATTTCAGCTCAACGTTGTGAGTGAAACCACATCTGATATAAATTTTTCCTCCTTAATTAAATATATGCGCAGTCTTAAAATAATAATAATAACTTCGAAATAAACCAATGAATGTACGTACATAGCTTATCATAATTTTATTCTTATATCGAAAATTAAATTACATCCGTTAAATTTTTTTGCTACCTGGTTTTGTATAACCAGACTGAGGAAGCATATTGTAATACCAGAACCTTGGAATGGAAAAGTTGAAATTCATGTTGCTGTATTAACCATATACATACTTATTTATATCAATTTAATACACAACATTTTTTATCTACAATTTAGCTAAAACGGACCAACTTTTCATTTACTTTATGAATAATTCATACAATTCATTTCGATTATTTGCTTGATAAGAAGAAAAAAAAGAACATGAGAATAACAAATGTTAAAGCATTTTCTTTTCCACCCTAACCACTTTTTCTTATACATAGTATAGCAAATTAAGTTTTTTGTTTTTTTTTACATATATTTATTCATAGTGTATTTAAAGAAAGTATTTATTTTCCCTTACTTTTCTAACAAAGAGAACTTTATAGTAACACAAATGAATTGGAGATGTTAGAAAACTTTTTTCTTTTTGTTAGCAGGAAAAGTTCATAAAAATTCACAAAGTAAATAGTTTCAACAGACATACCCTGTTAAACGCCATGATGATAAAATACAACATATTAAAATTTGTTGTTAAACTTATGTGTACAAAGTACTCGCATAATTCATATTAAGGCTGAGAGCGGATAAAATTGAAGGTTGTTTAAAAAAAGCAAAACGCAAACGCAGTCAGCGTTTTTGTTGTATTCAACAATTTATACGACTTTCGTTAAAGTACATCTTCAATTATGTAAATGATATATAAGACAATTAATTCAGTAAATGGATGTTTTCCACTCGTCCTATATATGTATAGGGTCGACATGTTTATCAGCTTAGGACCAATGGATAATGATATGCATATCGCTTATTTACTGCAGCAACATAATAATTAAACAAAGTGAGTTTCGAGTTTGTAGTGCTTTTAATCTCCACCTGGGGTAGGCGTCATCCTACCCAGGATCTTTGTAAAATTATATAGGAATATGTTTAGTGGTTTTTTCTATCAATGAACACACTTCTTTATTTATGAAACTTAACTTAACAACTGACAACTTACGAGTATCAACTGACAACTTACGAGTATCATTAAGGCCCAGTATCACATCCTTTGAGCTAGATCGGTGAAACTTTCAGAATAATTTTATTTTGGCCTTAATATGACAGAAACAAAGTTTAATTAAAATGGAATAGGTGACAGATGAGATAATCCACGTTGCGAACACGCAACGCTTGACCTTAACAATATATATATATATACTAAACTTTTTTGCACACTTATAATTTAAAATTTTTTTCTCAAAATAAAAGTAATTAAAATTAACTCAATATTTTTAATTATCATAAGCTTCGAAGCACTTGGAATTCACTACTACATTGCTTTTTCCACATTTATAAATAATTTGCTTTGAAAATATTACCTTTTGCAAAATTTCCTAATCTTGATAAATGAACTACACCATTTTTCATTGAAATTGAGAAAATTCAAAATGAAATTGAGAAAATTCCAAATGAAATTGAGAAATTCAATTTCAAATTGAGAAAATTCAAAATGAAATTGAGAATTTCAATTTGAAATTAAGAAAATTCCAAATGAAATTAAGAATTTCAATTTGAAATTGAGAAAGTTCAATATAAAATTAAGAAATTTCAGTTTTAAATTGAGAAAATTCCAAATTAAATTAAGAAAATTTAAAAGTAGCAAGTAATTTAAAATTATTTTCTCATTTGGACGAACAATTTGGAGCTTAAAGGTAATATGAAATAAGTTTAATAAGCATGATGCGTGATGAAATAAAACGACTCATTCCGTGTCGTCAATTATTTCACGAAAAATTTATAACTCGGAAAATGTCGAATTTTCCCATAATTAGAAGTGAAATGAAATAAGTGTTAGGTGTGTGCCAGATGGATAATGAAGTCGCCCCAACTTACACATAGTTACACAAACTTGCACGAAAAGCATTCCATATGATAAAAATTGGCCAATTGAGAGAGCTCATGAGAGAGTAATTTTATTTCATTTTCTGTCCAAAGTTGCACGAACTTTTTACCAATCTGCTCTGGATATGGAAGATATGCCTGTTGGTCAATTATACTATGTACAGTGTTTAAAATGCCATTGCCATTTTAGTAAAAATACCAAAATATTGAGCTTATTTTAGCTAAAATAAAAAATAAATTACAAAAGCTACCAAGAGGTATATGTAAAAAAGCCCTCACTTTTCAAAAGCAGTGGCACAAAATACACACTGCTTTTTAAATGTAACATTTTGAAGAGCACTAGCTCCCGTCAGCTTTTTTGTTTTTAACAATAGCCAAAGATGGTCAAATGAAGAAAGCCAAAACACAGCAAAAACACTAACAGTACATACAGGCACAAGTGAGTAGAATAAAACAAAAATTTTCTGAAAGCCGCCTAATAAAAATTGCTGGGTTTTGTATAAGTTTCTAAGCCTACTACGCCTATTTTATTATTTTGTGATTTTCAAAAAAGTGCAGGCAAACCCTTTCAAACCAAGAATTTTGAAAATCGGTTGACAAATGACAGAGTTATACATGGGGGGACCAAATTTCCCACCTCCGATTTTCGACAAAAAATTATTTATTTAAATATGGAAAATCAACGTACATGTCATTTTATATTAAGAGAGTGTAAACAGTATTCTCATTCTTTATTTTTAACACATAATGAGTGGACAGTCTTATATTAAAAAAAAATTTTACACTTTTATATTAAATGACGCTAAAGCAGATTTCATTTTCATTTTATGATATATTTTACTATATATACTTTCAACGGACACGAAAAATGCATTGTAAGTGAGAATTTATATGAGAAAGTTTTGAGAAATGGATCCCAGAATAGTTTGTTCGATAGCACAGAAAAATACGACAAAAATTAACTTTAAGTCGTCAAAAAAAATTTTTTTTATTTTAAATCGTTTCGGAGCTATTTTTTATTTTCGTTTTATAATATACATATACACATATATAAATGTCTTTGCTTTCATCATGTGAAAAAAGTTAAAAACAATTTTAATTTTTGTGATAAATATTAAAAACTATTTTTATTTTAAAAAGTATTTTTTTTAATCTTGCAACGTGCTATTTCGCAAATTAATATTTTACCAATCAGTAAAATATTAAATATTTAACTATTCAATAAAATATTAAAAGAATAGTGAAATAATAATTTGGGAAACTGAACATTATAAAATCAAAATTAATTGTAATTCAACAATGAAAAAAAAATCTGATATAAAAATTGTGTCTGATAACTTTTATTTATTTATATTTATTATATATTTAACTATATGATACGAAAATAAAAAGTTTTCTGGATAAATGTGGATAAATCAACAAAATAATAAGTGCCAGAAACACACTGGAAAAAGTAATAAATTTTAATTAAAAATATCTAAAACGGAAACACTGAACATCAGTTTATATATGTACATACATACATACATACATACATACATACATACATACATACATACATACATACATATAGATATGCAAGCATACGTTATATGTATATGTATGTAAGTAAAAATATTTGATTATTAATACGTTGTACATTTACAAGTAATTATTTCACTTCTTACTTTGTGAGTCGTGTCTATAAATTCTCACAACCGACTAATGGCGCTTGATCGTGCGGCTTTTGGCACCTTTTAAAGCAGCTGCTAGCTAGCTATTCTTCGTTTTTCTTTGTGTTGCTTTTTAATACTTTTAGGACTTTTTACTACTACCTTTTTTTAAGATAGCTATTTCTTTAGGTAAAAGTAGAAGAGCAATAGCCACAAATAACGATTTTCTCCAAATGTCTTTTAGCTGGCTTTTGATTTTTGCAATAGCTAGCTTAAAAAGCAGATGTCAAAAAACAAAAGCACACAAAATAAGGGATGGGCTTTTTTGCACAAACCAAAATGAAGACATTGGCTACTGCCATAAATTTCTCAAATTTTCAATAGCAGTAGAAAGAAAAGGCCAAAATAAAAAAGCACTTGGATGATACCTGCTTTTAAACACTGGAAAAAATCAAAGTGTCGTTTTATGATGTGTTTATTCAATCGTTTTAAACACAAAACTTTTTCAACAGTACGAAAGTATAGTTCTTCTGGTACTATAGCATATTAATTTTAAATCCCGAATAACGCGAATACGAGAGCTAACTTTGAAAAACGGCAAAAAAGTTGAAAATTCAAGCACAGTTTTATTATTTAAAACTTAAAAATTTAAAAACGAAGTTTTTGTTGACTCAGACAAAAAGTTTGTTTGATATGTTACAAAAAATTCAGTAAATATTTTTGTTTGATTCAGTAAACTATTTTGTTTAAAAATTGTAAATAATTTATGACAAATTGTTTTATATATTTGGAATTTTTTTTTTCAATAAAATTGTTGAGACATTTTTGTCCGTATTTGCAAATATGTTTGTAGGTCCGTTTTTAGAAGAAGTATTTACTAATTAATTGAATGTTTTTACTGAAATGATATTTTGTTGTTCCTGGATATAATGTGGTAAAAATAACAACACACATGAAGGTTAGATCTAGGACCTCCGTTAATGATGTCAATTGACTACCCCCAACGTCAACACCATCGCCTTTTTGTAAACTGGGATGCTAAAACACATGCAACAACTGTTTCCGTTTAAATTAAGATAATACAAATTAGTAGCGTGTTCTAGCATCTGAATTGAGAAGAAAAAATGGCATAATGGAAGATTTAAATTTTTCTTGATATTCTTCTTTCACTTTGAGCAAATAGTCTCTTATTTTTCTCTCTTGAAACCAATTTTGTAATAGCAAAACAAAACGAGAGCATCAAAAAAATGTGAAATCATCAGTTTTCACATATGTTCTTGTGAATTCGGATGATAGAATACATTCTATTAATTTGTATTTTCTTAATTTCAACCTAAACAGGTACAGCATGCGTTTTAGCATCCGAATTCACAAAAAGCAATCATAACGACAATTCGGAAGCCAGAACACAGGCGCATGTAAGGGTGACTGGTCCTTTTCATATAATATCTTACATGTAGAATATCTATCTACCACTTATGAACCGATACATTACTAGGTTTGTGTATGCAATAGGTTATTCACCCGAATAATGTTTATTCGATTAATCGAATAATTCCAATTTCGGGTAAAAACTTATTTTAGTAATTAAGATCAGTTAAACGACGAACTCCAGTAAAACATTTTATGTAAATTCTCCTTTCTTAATAACAAATGGCAAATCATTTAATTTTTATGAAATTTGATATCCAACAAAAATTTCCTGGTTCCCAAGGAGTCCTGGAACTTTATAGGAAATGATCGGTAATCTTAACATGGGTTTGGTCATTAGAGGGTTGTCAATTAACATAATTAAGATACTAAGTGGAAGTTTCTAGATACAAACTTAATGTACTTGTCTTGTAGTTGTTTCTTTAGTACTAGTTATATATATACCATACTTTAAGCAAATATTTTTGATTTGGAAAATAACTCCTCGTACAGTGAGTGTATTTTTCTAAAATTTTCATATAGTTTTGTGGTATCTACTCTTTTCACTGGTCACGATTCAGGAGCATTTTGAACCATTCCCATAATCAGCAGTCATAGAGCAAGACAATTGGTACAACATTTCCCCCACACTCAAAAAAATAATTAACTAAATCTTAAGAAAATTTACTAAAGTTGAGTTCAAAAAGGTTGTCGTATGGAGCCAAAGCCGCTTTTTGCAAGAATTTAGTACAAATTGCTTTAATATTTGGAAGTATATATGATGCTAATTTTATAAAAATTATACTTGAACAGAGTGAAATATTTACTGTAAGTTAGTTCATTGCTTATCTGATAAAAACTTTATTCTAGGAAAATTTTACTTAATTTTTGAAAATCTATAGATACATAATGAACTAGTTTATAGTAAGTATTTTGTTGTGTTTCAGTACAATTTTACTAAAATTAAGTAAAATTTTTCTATAAAATGCGGAGTTTGGAGAAAAAATTTCTTGCATCTCTGATCTCAAATTTAGTAAATTTTCCAAAGTTATTTTTGCATATGTCCTCAAATTAAGTAAATTTTCAAGTTCAATATGTCCTTAATTTTAGTACTTATTATTAAATTATATACCATATGAGATTTATTTACATATACATATTATATTCATAATTAACTTGCCAAACAAACATTTTAATTACCTTTGGAGGAGGCAAGTATTGAACCAGCAACCTTCCGGCTGATAGACTAGCACTCTAACCACTAGCCTAACAGGACACCCTAAATAAGCATTGAAACTATTGTGTTTTACCATTTTATTTTATTGACAAAAAAATATATTTAAAGTTCAAATATTCCTCGAAAATACTAAAAATGTTCTTAGATTTTAATAAAACTTTTCCTAAAAGCTAACAAAACCGATATATCTTTTCATTTGTATAAATAATATTTCTGAGATAATATATCCTATAATTTAGTTCAAAAGTACTTAAAACTGGTAAATATTTTTATAGAATTAAGTATTTTTTCACTAGTCCAAATATGTAGTTCTGTTTAGTTTTTTTTTATTTATTTGTTTTTTTAAGGAAAATTTTCCTATATTTTAGTACAGCCGAAGAAGTTTTTTACTCTTTCGTCTTTGATTTTATCTGAACTAGTTTTAAGGAAACTTTTCCCAAAAATTTGTAGGCTAGATATTATCAAAAAATAATTTTTTCTTAAATTCTAGAAAATTTTCCTAATATTAAGAAGAAATATGAACTCAAATTGAGAATAGCGTTTTACACTTTTTAAGTAAGTAAAATTTGATGAACAAATCAGGAGTAGGTCTTTTCCTAAGCCTTATTTTTTAGACTAATATGAAATTAACTAGTTCTTATGATACAATTTCCTTAAATTTATAAACCACTTTCTTATATTTAATAAATATTTTCTTCAAGTCAGTAAATATTTCTTTAAATATAAGAAAATTTTTGTGAATTTTTATGAACTATTTTTAAGGATATGAACTATTGGTTTTTTTACTCATATTAGGTACATTTTACTAGATTTTAGTAAAAATTTACTTATACTTAAACTTTAAAAACTTAAAATTTTACTTAAATTTAGGAAAATTATTTACTTAAACTTAGAATTTTTTTACTGAATTTTAGTATATGTATTTTTTTGAGTGCAGGGTATTTTCCAACTGTTTCCATCTATCATCATATATTATTTAACTTGAAACAATTCCGGAAAAAACTCCAAGCCTAAACATGAATAAAATTTCCAAATCGGTTCATAATTGGGGGTAAAACAATTTAATAAAAAATTAAACATAAAAAAATGTACAGGAATTGTTAAATTTTCTATTAAGTCGGCTAAACATGAGTGTGCATTAGGGTGTACATTAGGGGACTTTGCCCTAGAAATTATTAGTCCAAAATGGATTTCAGGCTTGCGGTAATCTTAAATTACGTTTTAAGACGCACTTATTATAGCAAATATTACAAAAATACTTGAAGCAATTTGCCGTATACCTAATATTTTATCAATACATTAAATAATGATACTCATACGCCATTTGTATTGAGACAAACTGCTTCAAGCAATTTTTTTAATTTTTCGTATAACAAGGACATCATAATTTGGGAACCTCAGATTTTTATGGTCAAATGTTAGTTGTACAAGACTTAACTGCTATACACCCAAAGAAAAAAACATTAATAAAATCCATATTGATTCAATAAGAAACTAAAGAAAGTCTAGTCAAGTTGAAAATATTTATTTCAATATTGAACAATATTAACAATGCTGGAGTTAATAAAACATTCGGCGGTAACAGTTTACTCGTTAAATTGGTAAAATTTTACATATATATTATTGCTATAAAATTTATTTAAACATTTTTTGACAACTAAATGTATCGGATATTTTAGCAATTTAACGAGTAAACAACTACCGAATGTTACGTGAACTTCACCAATATTAATTAAATTTGTTTTTATAATATTAATATGGAAACAATATAAAATACAATTTTTCGGTATGGAATTAATATTGAATTGTTATGGCTTCTATAGAGTTTAAATGTCTCTTATTAATAAAGTGTTGGCTTATAGAAATTAAAATGCGTCTGATAAATCCAATATTTTTATATATGAATTACAACTTAATTTAGCAATTAATAAAATAAAATTCTTGAAATAATGTCTCTAAACTTTGAAACAATGTTGTGTTTACATACTCCTCAAAATATATGTATATAAACTACCACCAGAATACGGGGGTACCCAAAAAATATTTACTGAACAAAAATATAAAAAAATTTCCTTTCAAATATATATCCATCCATATCCTGAAAAGTTTTCAGTAAAATTTTTTTTTGTAATTATAGGTTAAATAATCTCAATAACTCTTCCAACTTTTATGATTTTATCTCTCTTGGTAAAAAAACCTTGATTGCCGCCACAAAATAAATTTTTATAAAAATTGGAAGCAGAAAATTAGCTTAAAAAACTGTTATTTTGGATTTAATATTAATATATATTTCTATATATTTTGCAAAACAATCAATTCAAGATTTTGAAGAAAGTATTAGAAAAATTGTTCCAAAGGACATCTTTTATATTTTTCTTCCGTTGTTCTTCAAGTTTTCTTCCATATCTTTGCCATACAAACCTCTATAAATCAATTAATCGAGAGGTTAAACATAAGGAAACTGCGTACTTAGGTTTTCATTTTCACATCTTTTATCCTTTTTTAAGAACTTTACATTTTTTTGAGAATGCTTACTTTAATAATTTTTTCATATTAATATGATTTTTTTTTTAGAAAATATAGTAAACTCGTACCCTGCTGCGAGCGCGACGCTCAATTCTATTATTTAGGTGGAACGCTAACGGAGACAAAATCATAATATGTTTAGGTCTCATAGGGTTAACTTAAGGCTACAAGATGTAATTTTTAAAAGGCTTTTTGATGAAAAATTTAAAGGCTATAGAAGGATTTTTGAAGACTCTTTTTTGTTCAAGGCAACTGAAGGAATTATTTTTATAAAATTTTTCAGAGCCTTCCTTTTTATTTGGTACTACTATTGCTAAAAAATTTTACATATTAATATGAAAAAAAATTAAATTAAGCACTCTCAAAAAATGTCCCTTAAAAAGGACATGAGATGACGAAATGAAAAACCAAGCACGCAGTTTAACTATGTTTAGTGTCTAGATTAATTGATATATAGTGGTTTTTTCTACCAAGGATATGGAAGTATAGTGTCAGATCAACTGAACAAAAATTGAAAATATGTACTCGGAAACAATTTTTCTAATATTTGCTTCAAAACTTTTACTTCACTGTTTTGCTATATATATAAAAATATATATTAACTTAAAATAAACTCTAAAATGCACATAATTTGTACGATTTTATCGCTCTCGGCTCAAAAATAATGGCTGTTTTTATAAATTAATTTTCTACATGCAATTTTCTTAGAAATTAATTTTGCGCCGCAAAAAAAATGGTCACAGCTTTTGAAGTAAGAGATACAAAGTCATGAAGTATATATTTTTAGAAAATTCTACACAGCCTTCCCTTTTATTTGTTACCAAGTTTGCTAAGAAATATTGCATACTAATATTAAGAAAATATTGCTTAAAATAAGCAATCAAAAATGTTGAGTCCTTTAAAAAGAACAACAGATGAGGAAATGAAAAACCAAGTACGCAGTTTGGCTATGCTTCGTCTCTACCAAAGAAATGCTGTCACGCGGTGTTTTTATTAAATGCATTTCAATATAATTTTTCTTTTAATTTGAAAAATCTTTGAATAAAATGGCACATGTTTCATTATTTTTATATTGTAACTTTTCCTTGAGTGTACCCATTTTTTTCTATTCAGAGGTGGTGGCGCCCAACCAGTGGTTGGTTTTATACGAATTAAGTCGCTTACAAAGTTGCTTAGAAATGTTTGTATGACGATATTTGCACGTTGAAAAAGAAATAATGTCTATCAAGAAATGGAAATAAAGTTCATGAAAATAGTATCGCTCGGTAAAGACTATTTGCATAAACGGTCTACGGGCGGCCTTAAGTTTTTGCTCCTCTGGGTATGCCGAATAGTGGCTTCGCTAAGTAAAGATTTTCTGCCTGGCAAAAAATCTGTACGCAATGAAGTCACTATTATACATACCCCCAGAAGAAAATTCTTAAGCCCGGCCGAAGTTCGTCTAGGCAAAAAAAATTTACTCTACGAAACCAGTACTTTTCTTTTCAAAAAGGAAATAATGTCCACCGTACATAATGTCTATGGACATTATTTCCATAGATGTTATGGCATGCCACAGAGTCACCCCCTTGGCTTTTTCTATTTCTTAGCATCTATACCAATCGATTCACCCTAGCGTAGATATTATGAAAAATATTACATGTATGGCTTTAGCAGGTTCAGGTCGAAGTTAACTGGCATCATCGTTTAGGAAACAGAACTTTTACAATGTTAAATTAGCGTAAAAATTTTCCAGTGTAACATTGAACTTTTTAATAACTTTTTCCGTAACAATACATTTTTCGAAAAGTTAAAAAAAAACTTCTTTTTAACAAGAACGTTTTCAGTATCAAATTTCAAATCGAATAATGAAAGAAATTAAAAAACACACTTACCTATCGGGTTAAAAGCAAGTAATCCTAGCCATAAAATGATTATCCAAAATTGAGGCATTTTGTATTCAATTAGTTGTTTTCAGTAACGAGATATCCAAATAATTAATTTTTAATTTTAAATAACACAAAATTCTACACAATTTCAGTAAACAATTGTATTTTTACACTCGTATTTAACGATTACATATATTTAATTCACTTTTATAAATTATTTAAAAAAAAAAACTTACACATTTGCTAAATATTTTCTTTGTGGATAATTTAGATATATTGATTTCACTTGCACTAAATGTGGATATGAAATTTCACAACATTTGTATTAAGATTTTATGATTTGTATTTATTTCAGATTGAAGATATTTATTGAGAAAATCGGTGGTTGCTAATGAAACTTTTTGAGAATTTTTATAGAGAAACACATCTTTTACTATTTCTAAATATATATTTTAGAGATTAATTTGTTATTACCAAAACTTTTATTATATTTAAATGGTTTCTATTTGAAACAAGTTTAATATATTTTTAGTTGGAGGGGTTTGTTTAGGACTTAAGCAAATTTATTGTAAATTGATTATTTTTTGCAATAATTTTACATTTTGAATTTATTAACAACTTTTTGGCACATTTGCTACATGTTGTATATATTTTTTTAGAACAAAATTAGTGCCACCAGAATATATTTGTTTATAATTTAACATATAATTATATTTTTTTTCATATATATTTCGAACCCAACTTCTTATTTGTTAATGCGTCTTACGCAAATTTTATAGATCATATATATTTCGACTTGAATTTTTTATTTGTTAATGGGTCTTACGTAAATTTAGCTGCCACTTTACCATTAATTATTTTGTTTACTTTGATCGCTTATGCTGTTACTCTTTTCCTTAGATAATACAAAACCACCTTCAATGAATAAACATTGTTTAAAATAAATTTTTCATATTAAATGAACTTGTTTACTGTTTCCGTTTCCTTTCTGGTACACTTCCTTTAACTATAGTAAAACACTTGGCATAACACTTTTAAAGTTTTAAGAAAAAAAACTCATTTCAGCTTGTTATGTTCGTTAGATATAAAACTTGCCTTAAGTTATTAGTAATAATTTAAAGTATATTTTCGATTACTAAAAATAATTATGAGTTTTATAAAAAAAAATTAAGGCCCGATGCTGCCCAGGAATTAAAAAATTTTCTTTAGCGTTTGTTTTACAACTTGACTGTTGCTCTAGCTCCAAGTTTTATAACCACTTTTTTTTAAATGAACTTCAAATCTCAAGCCAGTGAGTGAAAGTGAATTGTGAGTGGGTATGTATGGTATATGCGTTTTTAGAATGTTTCAATTATATGAGGTTCTGGGTTTTGGTACTGTTTTTTCTTCGTTTTTTATTTACACGCGTACACTTGTTGTGCCGTTTTAAGCGTTTATCCTAGACTGACGGGCATAAAACCTGTTTTTGGAAAGCTGACACAAGCTAAATATCACTCACAGACAAATAAAAGCTTAGTTAGTGAGTAAATGTTGCACAGTGTGTGAGTGTGTGCGTGGTAATATGAAAATTGTTTTAATAAACCCCTACACACATTCGGACATAAATATCAACAACACCCACTTCGATATGAAACGATGTGGATATGTGTGTGTGTGTCTGGATTTCGTATAAGAAACAGATGTTATTCGTATTGTAATATAACACTTTCGTCCTTTGTGATAAATAAACATCCATTTACGTTTGACACTTTTTACACTCTCTACAATTTTTCCAGTTTGTGACAAATTTTCAGTGGAAGTTTTGTAAATAAATTCCCCTTTAATGAAAGCTTTCTACACGAGCTTTTCAAAAATCCATTTGTTGCTTCAGTTTGTTTTTGCAAGCGTTTTCTTTTTCAATTTTATTGTTCCTAATATTCATTTTCTAGTTTCTGCTCTCTTACAAAGATTCTGTAAGGAAATACACAAAAATACTGAGTGAGCTGCCACTTGGAATGAAAATTTTATTATCTAGCTATAGTATCTTGTCAAAACATTGATAATATTTTCATTTGTAACTTTTTCCTGCAAAAAGTTATACAAAACGTAATATCATAGAAATGCAGGTTTCTTATGAAAATTTTTTGATAACTTTACAAATGTGTATTAACCATTCCATTAGTTGTACATATGCCATGAAGTTTATAAATATATTATGGTTCATTGTTATCTCATAGAAAAATCGACAAAAAATTTAAAAGTTTTGGAAAAACTAAGCACATGCAACCGATCCAACTGTTAAGATAGAAATAGCGAGCTGTACCGTACTGTTTCGTTAAGAAAACGTGTCAGCTGTTTGCGTATGGCATGGCAAAACCAATGAAATAGCTTACCGAATTTAAAAGTCACTTTGCTGTAACGTCCCAAACAGTATAAACAGTGTTGTCAGATTAGTTTTTAGCCTCCCCGCCAAATATCGCCAATATAATAGAATCATTAAATGTAAAGTACAACATACAAATTATATTGTTTACGAAAACTAAGGAAAACCTTTTACATTAATTAACTACAGTTCATTTATAAAAGGCGCATTGGCTTAGTATAAGATACATATATAGTTAGTAGCCTATAAAAAATACTCAAAAATAGCTGATACCAAAACAAGTTCAATATAAATAAATAGGATTTATTAAACTGGCACACCGAAATAAAAATTGGTATTTAAATTTTGTGATAAAATATATATATTTAAGTACATACACATTTCAGCTATTGAACCAAAAGTTTCGTACGCATTATTTTCAGTACTATTATTGTTGTACAATTGTTTTGGAATAGTTACTGCCAGTTTTTATAAAATAAAACAAAAATTTCGTGTGGGAAATTATATTGACAACAAAAACAAATTTTCGTATTCTATTTTTGTTTTCAACATAAATTCTCACACGAAATTATCGTTTTATTTTAAAAAAACTGGCAGTAGCGTTACTTGTGGAAACAGCCACTAGCTGTCAGAAGGTCGACTTCATCAAGAAAATATTGCATTAGCAGATTAAGTAGGATTTACCCCAACTACTTTATGGTGTAGAAAAAAATTCCGTACATAAAATAGCTATATATTTATCATCATTCTATCTCATTGAAGTCATAAGCAATATAGCTAAAAATATCGCCAAGGAGTTCAAATATCGCCAAGTAAATCGCCAATCGCAATTTCAAAATTTTCTTCGCCAAAAAGAATTTTTTATCCCCACGTTTGGCGACAAATCGCCATATCTGACAACACTGAGTATGAAATAAAACTTCCTATCGTGATTAAGTGACATTTGTAAGCTAGTGATGAGCTAATTGTAAATTAATGGAATGGGTTATTTTTGCTCTGTTTTTTTGGTACTTTTGCTAATAATGATCCCTTTATGAGAAAACAACTTAAAATAATACATATGTACATAAATATATATGTTCATATGTATGTATATTAGGGTCGTTATTACTTTTAAATACATTTTTATTCCCAATCCGAAATTTTGTTTGATATATCGAAAAATAAGTACCCTGAAAGTTGTAGCCCTTAATATTATTTTTAAGTACCTTCCCGTAGCGTGAAAAGATTTTTCATACAAAATACACTTAAAAATATAGTGTTTCTTAAAAATGCTATAACTCAGTTGCTTTTTATGCAATTGCAGTGCAACTCGTACTGCTGAGTTGGTACAGGTCACTGAAGTTAATGTTTTCCTAAAATTCCCGTTTTTTGCTGTTATCTACGAAATAATCAATTTTATAAAAAAAATTTAATACAAAACCTGTTGAGAACTTAATTTCCTACAAAAATATTTAATAGAATAAATTTCTTAGATTAGTATGTCCTGAGATATTAAACTTTAACATATGGGTACTTATCAAGATGGTTTTCTTCCGAGTAAATCGAGACCAAATACAATGTAATTGCATAACGTGCAGCTGAGTTATGGAATATCTAAGAGAAACACAATATTTTTACGTGTATTTTATATGGAAAACCTTTTCTCGCTCTGGGAAAGTATAGCTTTCAGGGTACATGTTTTCGACATATCGAACAAAATTTCGGAATGGTACTAACAAAAAAGTAGTTGAAAAAATCCACCTTAATGTATATATATAATAAGGAAATACATTTCGAGGGCTTAATATAAGAAAGGCTTAACTCGAACTTTCGTTATTTTACAGGAAAAGGAAAAAACTGAATAAAAGCTAGAACACTTACATACAAAAAAAGATGTTGACTACCAGAAAACGTTGAAAACACGATTTCGAAAAAATCGAGACACGCCTTTTTTATATTCAGCCATCGATATGTACTTATGTATACATCTATCTATACATATAATAAAACTATAAAAGGGGCGTGACTGTACATGAAATATTTTTTGAAAATGTTTATGGTGACGTAAACAGTAATCGATGTAGAGAGCAAAACAACAAATTTTTGAATTTTTGTCTGTCTTTCTGTCTGTCCGAACACGCCTTAGGCAAAAACCACTGATTGGATTTTCGTGAAATTGGGTATGGAGGTGCTCTAGAGTCTGATTCAAACTTAGGTTACTTTTTACCTCGTTAAAATATCTCATTTCTAAGTTAAAATATAAAAAAAACGAAAATATACCCTATTTGGTAGCACTGTTTATTTTGCATAACGCGAACTTTAAACAATATGTAAAGATTGTTATATTATTATATTTTACAGATACCTTATAGTCCTAAAGCGGACTTTGTGCGCACGAAGCGGGTGGGCACATCTAGTACATACTCGTATAATACAATTTTAAAAGGCCGTGTCTGTACATGAAACATTTTTTGAAAATTTTTATGCTGGCGTAAACAGCAATCGATGTGGAACACAAAACACCAACTATTGGAATTTTTATCTGTCTGTCTGTCTGTCCGAACACGCATCACGGAAAAACCACTGAACGCATTTTCATGAAAATTGGTACGAAGCTACTTTGGAGTCCTAGTTCAAACTTAGGGTACTTTTCACAGCGATAATACATCTTGTTTCGAAGTTTAATTAGAAAAAAGCAAAAATACGCATTTTTACTAATATGAATTTCGCTGGAAATTAAAAAGATATTTTTAACGTTGTTAGCATTCTTTATTTTGTATTACGCCAAATTTAAACCATATCTAAAGATCTTTATATTAAGTGTTGTGTTTTTCTTCCGACGGGGTTTTTTGAATTTTGGAACGATTTTCCGTCATCCCACGTCAAATTTGGTTTCTAAACAGACCGGTTTCGGCTATGTGCCACCTTCAGTGTTCTATTGAATACTAAAATTATTCTGCTATCACCTTATAGTCATAAAATAAACTTTAAATGCGCGAACCGGGCAGGCTCCTCTAGAATAATATAAATGTGAGATATATAAAAGGATTTAAATGGTAACAAACCCTTTTTTTGTGTGTGTACATATAAAACATAATTTCAATTGTATGTATTTATTACATGTATATATTTCACATCGTCACCTGAAACGCAAAACGACGTAACTAATAGTTTCATAATTTTATAGGAGAAACAATAAATATGGTATATTATGCAATGGTCAGCTTGTTTTCCTTTTAGATTTTCTTACTTATGGCTTTTTTTTTGCATGTATACATAGATACATAATTATTTATTATAAATATATAATATACATATATTTTTATGTATATACACCAAATACAGTTTTAATAATATTTACTTCGTTTAGCTACTTTCTCTTCGCAAGAGTCACTATTTGTTGAATTATTTTATGTAAAATTTTTTGAATAGTTTTGTTGGAAAACATTTTAACCCTTATAGCTCTTTTTCTCCCTTTCATAAAAAAGGGAAAAATTCCCTTCAGCGGTGATTAAGCGGGCAAAAATCTTTTACAAAAATATTTGCTATAAAATTCTACTAGGTCTTCTAGGATACTTAACCTCCAGATTCAACCGGAACGTCAGAAATCATTCAAAACTTATTTAACTGTATTTAAAGGTTAATTTCGTATTTATTAACAATTAGTACTTGGCATAGCAAATGTTGTAAGCCTTACGTTTAAGGTATATGGTGTGTTCAACATTTTTATGTAAAACTTTAGGAAAAACATTTATGTAGAACATTTTAGTCTACTATATTGCCGCTGAAGGAGAGTTTTTCGCACCTTTTTAAGGGACAAAAACGCCAGTTCAAGGGACAAAAACGCCAGTTCAACGAAGAGTAAGGAGGTTAAAATGTTTCACAAAAATTTTCCTCGTAGTGTTTTACATAAAACCGCGGAGCACATCTTATACCTTAAACGTAAGGATTGCAAGATTTCCTGTGCCGGGTAGCTCTAACTATGTGCAAAATTGTATTATTTTAGAGTTTTCCATCTTGAATGTTTCCAAAGATATATCAAGTTCTAGTTAGTTTGAAGTTGTTTGCAAAAAATTTTAGCACGACATAAAACTTGAGTTTACCTAGAATATAGGAATCCCCTTTGGAGTCCATGGAAGTAGGTAAGTTCACTCCCCATAAAACGATAAAACTTTTCACAATATCACAAAAACATGATCGATTTAAAAACATCAAAATAAATACCAATAGCAAACATTTATCAAATATGTGTTCCAACAGTAAAAAATACACACCTCGAGTATTTAATTTTGTAAAAACTTTATTGCTTCACAGCTGATATACATAAACAGGGTTACCAACTGTCATACCTTTTTAAATTTTTCTTTCTAATATATTGGGAATGGAACCCTATAAAAATTTTAAAATGTAAAGTTATTGCCACAAAATTTGGAATTTCAGACACAGTGCATTGTTGTGAAGATACAAGAAAATTAATACATAATTATTTTGTCCTTCCTCCTATGCCACCAAAATTTTGTTTAAAAGCGCAATTTGTTTTCAGTGTAAGCTAAATCAAATTTAGAGTGGCTCTAGTTCTTCAGATATAGGATTATTACAAATTACTTTGAAATGACTGTAAGTCTCCCCATCCTCCTATACCATAAGAGTTTTTTTGAAAGTCGAAATATATTCTCAGTTTAACCTGCAGCCAAATTAGAGAGTCTCACTTTCTTCAGATATAGAAAAATCAATGATAGCTTCGTATGTTGGTATCCGTATCGCCCTCCTATTCCTCTAAGATTTTTTTGGATTTTGCACTTTGTTCTAAGACTTACCCACATCAAATTTAGATAGCTTCACTATTGTAATTTTGCAGATATACATAGGAAAATTATTAATTAGTTTGTATGGGTGGTAGCTGTCTTCCCTTCATATATCCCCCAGATTTTTTTTCAACTTTCACTTTATTTTAAGAGTTACCTACTGCAAATTTAGAGAGCCTTACTATTGTAGTTAATCAGATATACACCCAGAGAAAGAAATCAATAAAACCATATTGATTCAATGGTCGTGTTAGAAATTTTTATTTGAATATTGAACCATATTCAATATTCAAAGATGAAAATTATTGATTTACTGCCTGTCCCACAATAATGACAAGTCGATTTCATTCTCATATTTACATTGAAAACAATAATAAAAATTTAAATTTGTTTTTGTTTTCAATATTATTCAATATTGTTGTGAGACAGGCAGGAAGTTAGTGCATTTCAATAAAGTTTTTCTTTTGAATTGAAAATTATTGAACTAATATGAAGAGCTTTTATTTTTTAATTGCCGTTTTTCCCTTAGCGTAGGAAAATTAATAACACTATGCAACAAAATTAAACTCTTGCCTTCAACTTTGAAACAGTTGAAATTAAAAATTCTATGGATACGTTTTTTTAGTTTTGCTAAGATTTGAGCTCTTCCGAGAGGCTGATGCAAACATTTTATGATTACTTTGGAAGAGGTAGTCCAATTTTATAACAAAAATCAGAAAAACCTTGAAATAAAATTTCAGGGTTTGTTAAAACATTATTTTTTTTATATACTTAATGGTGTCGGTATTATTCAGACCGCAGTGGTGAAAGATATATTTTCTTATGTAAAATTATAGTTTGTTTTAATATATAATAATTCTGGCAAAAAAACCGACTTCAGTACAAAGAGCAAAATACTTGATGGTCTTTCATATAAACAATTTTGAAAATCAGAATGAAAATGGAGGAATTGTGCTCTAAAAAATATTTTGGGTGAAGGCGTGGAAGACTTGCCCCACTGATTTTCGTAGAAAAATTATGCGACCAAACTCTAAGCAAACCAATCCAAACAAAAAAAGAATTTTGGAAGTCGGCCCATAAGTGGAGGAGCTATGCGATAATCAATATTTCTGGGGAAGGGGGAATAATTATGGTACCAATCTGCAAGGAGGGCTTTCAGCAAATTTTCCAACTGATTTTCGAAAAAAAAACTATGAAACAAAACTTTAGTCAAATCCTTTCAAACAAAAAAACAAATTTGAAAATCGGTTCACAAATGACAAAGTTATGCATGGGGGAGTAAGTTTCCCCCTCCCATTTTCGAAAAGAGTTGTAGGGCCAAACTACTAGCGAACCCTTGCAAACAACACAATAATTTTGAAAATTGGTTCACAAATGACATAGTTATGGATTTGGGTGGGTGGAAGGAGGAGCAAATTTTCCCCTCCCATTTTCGAAAAGAGTTTTTGAACCAAAGTGCTAGCAAATCTTTTTAAACAAAAAACCATTTTGAAAATCTGTTCACAAATGACAAAGTTATGCATGGGGGGTGGGGAGGGGGGAGTAAGTTTCCACCTTCCATTTTCAAGAAGAATTATTAAGCCAAACTGCTAGCAAACCCTTTCAAAAAAAATAATTTTGAAAATGGGTTCACAAATGACAGAGTTATGGATAAGGGGGAGGGGCGGAGGGGTGAGCAAATTTTCCCCTACCATTTGAAAATCGGTTCACAAATGACAGAGTTATGCATGGAGTGGGGGGGAGCAAATTACCCCCTCCGATTTTCGACAAAAAATTATGGGACCGATTTTTCTCAAACGTTTTCAAATAAAACAAGAATTTTGAAAATCGGTTCACAAATGACAGAGTTATGCGTGGGTGGAGCAAATTTCCCCCCTCCGATTTTCGAAAAAACTGCAGTAAAACCCTTTCCAACAAAAAAAAAGAGTTTTAAAAATCGGTTGACAAATGATGGAGTTATGCGTGTACAAACATAAAAAAAGTAAAAAAATGAACATACACACGAATTGATAAAATCCTTCTTTTTTGAAGTCGGTTAAAAAATAAATATTAACTGATCACAAAGCTACATATACTACAAATAAAATAAGCTTTATTTCATAAAAATCGATGAATAAATATTGATTTTACCCATAATAAAGTAGTCACCTAATTTTTGCAAATATTTCGAACATTTACACGGTATAACAAAATAAATATATATATTTTTTAAATAACAAGGTTCTAAGGACTGATTGCGGTAGAGGCCACCAAACAAACAGACACATGTAACGGTGTTTTTAAAGCTTACATCTGGGATGCAATTTAATGGGAGTTAAATTCGCACATATTTATAGAGACTTGGCGTAGAATACCTTCTTTTTACAGAAATATGCCGTATAATTGCTATTGCACTTAATAGAATTTATAAAAGAGTTTACTGAAAATATTACTTTTTTTGTTGCTCTAAATGAAGCATTTACTGAATCAGCCAAACTAGTTAGTAAATTTAAAAGTCAATTTTAAATAAATGCTTGCCTGAAAATAAAATTTTTAAAATAATATTTTTTGTATAAGTATTTAAATCCAAAATTCTTCTGTCTAATTTTATTTCCATTTTTTTATATAATATTTTCATTTTTCATCCTCAATTCAAATTGTTGCTTTTTGTATGACATTTTTTTCTTATTTCCTTTATTTTTCCATTCACTTTTTTAAGCAACAACTTTTAATGGTTTTTTGTTATTTTTATTCTATCGTATTCCAAACAGGGGTTTTGTTCTCTTTTACATATTTTTTGCTGCTCCTTAAAAAATATTTTCTCATTGGAAATATTTGTACTTTTGTAATTTCGCCTTGTTGCTCCTGGTTGTTGAATGCTTTTTATTCTCTTTGTGTATTTCTTTATATTATTTTCATATTTTTGTTCTTTTTGTCATGCGTCTTGACCTTCTGTTGAAGCAACAGGCTGTTTTCAGCTGGTTGTTATTGTCGTGATTATTTAATATTTGGCTTAAATCAGTCTACATATTCATAATAAAATTGCTCAAGTTTGGTGGTGGCTGTTGCTCGTTTTTTGTTTGTTTTCTGTATGACCTGAGGCCGTGTCATTAAACCAATAATAAATTTAATGATAATTGCGATATTTTATAATATCTGTTTCATATTTGCTTTTCTTTATGCTTTCTAAGATAGTACATACGACTAAAAGTTTTATAAAAAAGCACAATCATATAGCGGTTAATGGCAATTGACTATATAATATATTTAATATAAAGATTATTTTTCCCTATGGGATTTGACACGCACAAGAGGCATGGTAAAACCATTTGAATATACGTACTACATATTGCAGATTTTTATTAAACTTGCTGCTTCCAAAGGCTATTGAACTGATTGGCTTTATGGATTTGGAGTAATTTAGGTATATTCACTGTCTTTAAAAAGACAGTCTTATTGTTATTTCTTCGGTTCTGTCTGCTGTGACACCCCTTTGCCTAAAAACTTTTTAATAAGACAATCTTATTGAAACTAGAAGACTTATTTGGGCCTGTGTACTATTGATAATGAAGCACAAAATCAGTTACAAGCTTTTAATAATATTAAAGCTATTCACAGCGAGTATCTTAAAATTTAAAAATGGAAATATTGCGATGCCTTAAATTTTCATTGTGAGGAACGATACAAAGCATATTATATTAAAGTATAAAAATAACAAAATTTAACTATATAATTTACACACCATGATATTAAATTTAATAATAATTATGAGCTTTATGTGGTTAAAATTGTATTTGACGGTTGTTTTCGATTTGTGTTTAATGTAGTGTTGCATGCAACACTACAATAGACGGGTTCACACAGGGAAATTTTTGTTGCACAATTTTTAATTCATCTGGGAGAACGACAGAGATAAACTGTGTTGTTTTTTCTGTCTTTCTGCCGGCTGAATTAAAAGTTGCACAATAAAAATGTCCTTGTGTGAACCCCGTCGTATATCCAATAAAAAACATCCCTAAAGAAGTTTGGATTCTTCAACGAAATGTCGGATGACAAAAATAAATATTAATGTTTTTTAATTGAAAAACTAGGGACTTTAAAACAGTGCTGGCCATCGACAGAAATATGTCTTTAATTTAGTATTACTGTTTATGAGCATGTGTTAGTAGTATTCAACTGTATGTATATTAAACAGAAAAACAGCAACGTAAAAAAACAAAAAATCTTTCATACAACTGAATGCAGTTGCTGTTTATTTTTTACTCTTCAGTGGGTACTTTTGTTTTCATTCGGCTGCATACATATACGACCCGATTAACGTTCGGAGTACTGGTGCAGGTATGAGCGACTAGGTTTTAAAAGCAAATTAATAGTTCAAATAGCACTTCATTTAAACAAAGCTATATCTAATTTATTTGAGATAGTATCAGAAATTAAATATTTTGCTCTGCAAAATACCAAAGAAAGCGAGAAATACAAATTATTGAAAGGGTGTTATTCTTTTTGTGAGCAGGCTCTTACCAGAGATCAGAAATGTTGATCTACGCGCGCTAAAATATGATCATTTTTGTATTTACATATATCGCTCATTTGCTGCAACAACGCCCTTGCGACCCGATTAGAAAACGGTGTATGTAAAAATCATAGAGGAGGGCCTAAGCTTTAAGATTGTTGAAGTTTGAACAACCCTGTTGAAGCACACTCTGAGGACAGGAGTCAAAGTTAACTACCTCGGCAATGAAAAAACTTGTTGTCCTCATAATTTTTACAAATATTATTCGATTTTAATGCATTTAAACTTCTTGCTTGGTACAATACAAAGAAAATACACTTTTATTCATTAAGATATCGCTAATATTGTCAGGTATGTTTAGTTTTGAACTTAAAAACTTTGTTTCTTGGCCTTGAGTTTATTACCCGATTTCGTAAATATTTTCGATAATAGCATAGCCAAAATTTAAAAAAAAAAATATTAAGTCATTTCTAACATCGTTGATAATAAGCAAAATAAATTTTTAAGTTATTTCATTTCATGTTGCCGTGAAAAAAATCAAAGTGAAGACTTTGAAATGAGTGTGAAAATTGGCAAAATTTGGACAAAAATTGAGCTTAATTGTTCGACTTTTTCTCAAATATTTTTGAAAACTAAAATTTGTTCTTTAAATATTTCAAATAGACTTAAAAATTGGCTACAGTAGAAATTTTAAATCGATTAAATCATGCTCGCTATATTCAGCAATGGACGAATATAGTGAATTTTTCTACAAAATTTTATATTATGTGCTGTTTATAGAACACAAGCGATCGAATTGACTGAACAATTTGTATGAAACGCACTAAGTTTTTCGAGTGGTTTTGATACAAATTTTCCATTCAATTCGATTACTGTGGCTCAGAAACAACACAGTAATCGCTTAAGCAAAAAAACCCCATAGATTTTTCCAAATTTCTTTACAGATTATATTAGATATATTTAATATAACTAATTTGGATTTTAATTGTTACCCGGCTGCTCAAAAATGTGGCCAGGAGAGCAGATTTTCCAAATATAGTAAAATGTTCAGAAGCATTTTATTTGCCAACATGAAAATTGCAGTAAATAATACTTTTTCATTTTTATTTCTTTGCTGTTTATTAAAAAACATAGCAGTCTTCTTAACTTTAAAAATTTATACATACATGTGAGTTATCAAAGCATTGTTGATACAAATTGATATTTACACCAACAATGCTGTGCCCATAACGAACACTTACATTCCGAATGGAATACAGAACAGACCTCATAATGTTATATAAAATAGCAATTTTTTTATGCATTTTTAGTTTAAAAAAATATGAAATGCGCATAGCAAGTTCTTTTAGCGTTTTTTCAATAAAACCCCTTATTTACTTTTCTGGCGGACTAAATCCGCATAAAATATTAAAATACACTTATTTATAAAAGTGTTGATTTACAATACTTACATACATATTTTATTTTCAATAGAAAAAATATTACAAGAAACAAACATCTCGGGTGAAATTAGACAAAAACGTATAGGCGCATATTCAGTGTTAACTTTTTTAAGTACCTATTTAAGTTATTTACAGTTGGTTACTTTCAGCACGAAAAGTTTGAACTTAATTATGGGCAAAACTGTAACTAAATGCTAACTAACTAACAAATTCAAAGAACAGCTAATTACGTAAATTTCTAATGCATCCAAAACAACAAAATTTTATTGCATAACTTAATTTTTATAGGCCCTGATATTAATCAATTTATATACAGACTGTAACTAAATTACTTTTTAGAATTTTCATAAATTTTTTACAGAACAAAAGTTTTGTTTTTAATAGCTTCATAAGCTTTTTAATTAATTACAGAGTATATAGCTCAAAATATTATCAATATTTTGTTTTCTCTATATGCCTATATGGAGGGTTGCATTTCTTTTGCCAACTAATAGCAGTTGCTGCACTAGATATGAATTGTGAATAAGATCTATAACTATGTATGAACTATGTTTTATTTTAAATTTTATTAGTTCTGACCTTGGTTATGATTTCTGAATATGCGCCATTATTTTCAAATGAATTAACTAAAAAGAACTGCGACGTATGAGCAATATGATAATTTGTTATCATATTACGTATACTACGTGATACACTTTGAAATTTATGGCTATTGTATTTGCTTCACATGTTTTTTTTTAATTAAACATTCATAAAAAATAGTCTGTTTAATATATCGACGGCCTATATTCAAAATCCTCTAAAGTCGATTTTGAGGAAAACCAGTTTTTGATGCCAAAGTATTGCGTAAAATAAATAAGTTTAATAAGAAATTATCTGATATTTTTATAATCTCATATGATTAAAGCTTGCTCAAACTGTAAGGAATGTCAAGACCAAGAAACATAACGAAAAGTACGAAAATTTGCAAAAACTTGCTTATATATGAAAGATTACAATGTTACGAATGATTAAATGCGCCAAAAATGTAAAAACACTATAAACTTCGGAAAAATTATGCCTAACGCTAAAATAGCGAAAATTCGCGAAAAATTTGCAAAACTTTAAACAAGCCATAATTTTGATTAAAAATCTTTAAAACTGTAAAGAAGGCAAAAATTCGAAAAAAATCACGAAAATGACTAAAATTCAAAAAACTTGTTAACAGCAGCATGATGATGATATTCCGCTATTCTCCAGCTGGGGAGCAAACGGTATCAATTAGTGACTTCCAACGGACTTTGTTGTGGGCTGTTCTTATTGCTTCGTTGCATGAAAACCCTGCTGTAGTCAGCTCACGGCCGGTTGCGATGCGCCAAGTTGTTTTTGGACGTCCACGGCGCCGACAACATTGGGGGTTGTACTGCAGCGCTGCCTTGGCTACCTCGTTATCGGATCTCAGTGTAGGACCAATCCATCAAAATTTCCTTTTCAGAATGTCGTACTGGATTGGTTGCTGGTTCGTGCTTTGGAGCAGCTCAGCATTATTTATTGTGTTGGGTCAAATAATCCTTCGTAAGCAACGCTTATAGAAGACTGGCAGTCATCGTACGTCGCTCTTGGATAAATCCCAAGTTTCACATCCGAATAGGAGTATGGGTTTCACACATGTGTTAAATACTTTGGCCTTCAATTGTGTTGATATCTCGGATGATACCCATACTTTTCTTAAACAATGCATGGAATGACGGTCCTTGTTGAAATATAAACATGAAACAAAAATTATTTGAAATAAAGAAGATATTTCGATAGAAACTAGTTAACTAGCTGTTTCGTATTAAAATATCCAATGTAATGTTCGGAATTATAAAAGCCTTAAGGTACGGTCACACTTGGCAAATATTTTCCGAAAAAAACGTAGCCCACAGAAAAATTAAAATTTTATTTGCATTAATTACAATATTTTTTTAAATATGGGTTCGCATTTATTAAAAATAATGTAAAAATAGCTTTTTGCGGCATAATTAACCTCATTTTGTGATATAAAAAACAAGTTAAATCCGAGTTAGCAAAAGCTCAGAGTTAGCAAAAGTAGTGGCTACAATTTTTTGGTCAAATATTTCCTAAATGTAACCGGGCCTTTATTGTTACAAGTTAATATTTATAACAACAATAATGATATGCCAATTCCGATTATTTTTATTCTGCATTGAATACAGGACAGGTCGGAATATTATTATATATTTCCTGGCGCAAAATTTTTTCAAAGCGCAACATTTGAATAATAAATTCAATGACATATACCGAAATTCCCACATACAGAATGCAAAATAATCGATGCTATTATTAGTAAATGACATATTATATATATTACATGTCCATTACAATCTAAGTACTTAAATTGCTCGCTTAGAACGTCACCCTGTCCCCATAAATTAATATCTAGGTACTTCGTTTCATTTATCAGTAGGTTGCTCTGGTGCTCCAAGTTTCGTTTCAAAAGTTCTCTTTTATGACTGTGTAGCTATCACTTTTTTTGTTGACAATTGTGTGCAAAAGTTTGCATACAAACAAAACTTTTCGCAAACGTTTCAAGCGAAGACACAAACTTTAAAAATATTTTTAGCCGTTTCGTACAAGAGCAAAAGCAAAACAAATACTTTTGCAATGACAAAGATTGCAAACAAAACAACTGGCTTTTCACTCATCTGTTTGATTTAATATTCCGTTTCAATCGTAAAATTGCAAACAAAACAAGAGCAGAAATGTAGTTTGTTGAATGGTTCATTGTACTTACCATAAACACAATAACCCATTCTATACTATGATGAGCAAATCAATCAGGAAACGTTTGCAAATGTATTTTCTTAAAACTTTTCAATTTTGTTCTCATTCACTCATTCTCACTAAAAACAATCATGAATTTTTTCTCAACAAAACGTTTTCGAGATTAACGCGAAAACGTGTTTTTCCTGATTTTTAGTTATTGACAAACATATCGAAAGTGTTTCAACTGAATAAAAGAAATTTTACTCTGATTCGTAGATATCGTTCTCCAGTATAACGGTTTCATTGATCGTATTAAAACTCACTGAGTTTAGGACTTTTAAAATTGAAAACAGTTCATTTTATAAGTTTCTGCAACATTCAGTATTTAAAAATTTCTTCATTAAGGTTGACCAAAAATTTTAAAAACGTTTTGAAAGCCAAAAGTTAAAAATAGTTGTGTACCGAACGCATGAAACATGGCTAAGATTCGACAAAAAAATAGCAAAGCTACAAGAAAAGAAATAAAAAGAGCCAAACTTTTTCAATACAAAATAGATTTTGATCGAAAATATTCCTTTGATTAAAATTTAAATTTGAGCAATTTGTTTGTATTTGTTTACTTACTGGCTTATAACTTTGTTATTTAAGTCGGATCTTAACGACCTTATGTCTGATTTGCTTGACACAAAATTACTTTTGTCTTGTATGCTTAAAACACTTTATAAGATTTTTGTTCGACCTTAATGAAGGAAATAAAAGTGATGAATTATATATATATATATATATATATATATATATATATATATATATATATATATATATATATATATATATATATATATATATATATATATATATATATATATATATATATATATATATATATATATATATATATATATATATATATATATATATATATATATATATATATATATATATAGATATATATATATATATATATATATATATTCCTTTAACTCCCAATGAAGCATAGGGCGCCAAAAAGTGATGAATATAAAAAAAATCTAAAATATACACTTTTTTTAATTTTAAGGCCTGTAACTGAATAAATTTTCTAAGTAAATATGGAACTGTGCAGTGTTTAAGAAACTGCAATTATTTTCATTTGATTTTGCTTCTGCTTTTGCTTTTATAAAAGTACGGCAGTTTCAGTAAAAGCAAAACCACTACACTTTCAACAGTCGACAATTTGAAAATTTTGAATTTGTTTTGCTTTTGCTTAGGGTTAGTACCGAAAGTAAAAGCAGATGCAGTCTGCATGCTTTTGCAAGTCGCAAACAGTCACAGTCAAAGAAGCAACAACTTTTGCTTTTACAAGTTGTAAGCAATCGCACGCAAGTGCTTTTTGTTTTTGCTTCTTATCTTAGTATAAAAACAACAATGAAAACGCGACAAAAAGCACAAAATACTTGACTGAACCTGCATACAATTTCAAAAAGGACGAGTTTTTAGTTCTTCGAGTGTGACTGATTGCGACTGCTGACAACTTTTAAAAGCAAAGACATTACTTGTCCTTTTACTTGCGATACTAGCCAAAAGCAAAAGAAAAACAAACTCAAACTTTTCAAATCGTCGACTGCTGAAAGTGCTGCGCAATTCTTCATAGATCGTTTTCTGTTCTGCTTCGACTGCTGATTTTTTCCTAAACATAAGCAAAAGCATTTTAAACAGTTGGAAAAACCCAAACAGTGAAAAGTAAAAATTTTACGACTTTTGTTATTTCGACTTAAGTTATTTAAACACTGAAACTGTGTATGGGCATATAGATATTTATAGGAAATCGTATACATTTAATCAATGAAATGGAGTGTATATACAACAATCCCGCTTTCCACAAGATATTTTTTTTAATAAACTCTTTTTTCACATTTTCTTCAAACTCCTTCAATCATTCTTGTCCAGGTTTTTGGAAAAACCTTCTGATCAAGTTACTTATGGGGCACTACCTCGACATCAAATATAGAGAAAATACACAGGTGGCAAAATAAAATTCTTTGATTACTACAGCAGCACCGCTGTATATCAAAAACCAGCGCAGTCATAAAGATCAAGATATTCCATTAGTAAAGACTGTATTTTCAAAACATTATAGTAAACTATTTTTAATTTTTTTTTAAGCACTAAGGCAATAAAGCGCATAATAATACGCTCTAAAATAAGATCTCATTGCAGAGCAGTGAATGCATGTTTTTAAGCGAGAAAATTCCATATAATTACAGTTTTAGTGCTCAAAATGGTGATGATTTTCAGCGCTTCAAAAAGCGCTTTTTATATCAAAAATGTAGTACTCCAAACCGGGAACTCGTCATACAAAAATCAGCAGCGATATCGGCAGTTTTGTAATAACTACTTTTATTCTCTCATAGTAAAAACCTGCTTTATTTGAAGCAATTTTTTACTGGGACGTGACAACATATATAAAAAAAGACTTGAGATGCCTTTAAATCCCCTAGCCCGCAATATCTTTAACTTTAGAGGTCATACTCGGCGACAAAGGAGAGACAGTCTTGCTTTCAGCAAAGAAGCAACCGTTGAACCTATTATTTTGTCTAGCAGTGGCTGGACGTATTATTGCCAATTTTATTTTTCAGAGTAGATTACTCATTGTTAGTTCAATTTATAATTGAAGATTCAATAAATAAATTGAATTTAAAAATATATATATTATAGCGAATACATTAAATTACAGCTAAGTTGATATTTTTCGAATGGTAGTTTTTAAGGAAGAAACAAATTAAAACAAAGTGTCTTAATGAAATCCTTTATAAGCATATTAACTTCCATATTTATTTAATTTCTATTATGATTTTATGGTGTGAAAAATTACGTAAACCGTCATCAACTTTGAAGAGGGATCAAATGACCAAAGTAATAAATCAAATTTAAAATTTCTAACCACTAATTAACTAAATAAATATAAAAAAATTATTATATCCCTAGTAAATTCATTTTTCTAACTGAGACAAGAGCAACAAACTTGTTTGAAATAAACATATATAAAAATTTGTTTAATTCTTCATTTCTTAAGAATTTTTGACATAAAGTATTATATTATATGACCTTAAAATACTTTATTCTTATTTTTTACATGATATTTTCATAAGAAGTATTTTATATTTCACCAAAGAATATTATATGCAGAGCAAAATTAAGTGAGAGTAAGTCGTAAAAAGTAGATATAAAAACGAAATATGACAAATCAAATTTCCATTTTCATGCTATATGCAAAAAGACTTTCATAGTACATGAGTACATACAAATACTGAAATATATGTGCACTGTGTAAACATGTAACTAAATATGATATTTTATGTTATCCTTTTACATATATATGTCTGTTTGTGTTAGGTTACCAGTATGCTTTCAAAAGAACAACGCACAAAAATATTTATATAAATTTAAATGGTGACAAGGCTTATGAGCGAACAAGATAATAAATATTATAAAAAATATGTATGATATCTGAATTAAAATTAATATTATTTATATTTGTATGCGTAGCTGGCTATAATGAATATTGCACGTGGAACTCAAATAAAAAGATAATTTCAAAATCTAATCAAAAATCAAAAATTGTTATATACCAATATATGTAACAAGTATTTCTTGTAACTCTGTTAAAATTCGAGCACGAATACGTTAAAACAAATATTTACGAATAAAAAGTACAAAATACATTAAAGCTTCTAAGTCTTGCTAATGTTGACAAATTTTCGACTCACCGATTATAAGTTTTAAAACTTTTAAGACAAGAATTGTTTAAAAATGCTATTTTTCTATGTGTAGTAAAGAGAATGCTAAATTATTCCACGTCGTTTGATCCCTTTCCAACACTGTATATTTTTAATGTGCAAAAAACATAAGTTTACATCTTTATTTAATTAAAGTATGACACCATCTGACAGCAACTGTTAGATCATTTTATTCTCGCTTGAGCATAAAGTTACAATATTTATCTGGAATGCTGATTTTTATTTCGGCGCTATTGGATTATGCATGGCACGTGGCACAATAGCTCATATTTTAGATTTTTTTCATATATACTAATGCCTAAGCCGATGGTTTAATTCCTTGAATGATGTTGTACATAATTGGTCTGAAAATTTAAATTTTTTAATACCTTTAATGGATAAAATTTTTGGCGAATATCATCGAAATCGGAGTTGGTGTTTCTGAAAATGAACTTTTTTCGATGGTTTCAAACTGTATTTTTATTTAAATGCTGTATTCAATATAACCTCTATAAACAAAATCTTGCAATAAACAAGTAATTTAAGTAATTTTATTTATTACAAAACAGTGTGTTTTTTATTTGGGGGAGTAAGAATATGAACTTTGCATACTGAATATGTGAGTAAGATAATTCGGTGCTTCATTAAGTGAAATAGAGGCTCATTTGTGTAAAATTGTTTTACCATGATAATTCAATCGATTCCATATGTTTCTAGTTCGATAATCAAAGTTTTTATATGGTGGAATCAGCTGTATGAATATATAACGCCCAACGAAATAACTTTCAAATAAAAATTTAATAATATCCCAAAAAATTTCCATACATTATGAAAATTTCGGAATTTATTTGTTTTTATTTTGGAAGTAATTTCACTTTTCTGGGAACTATTTCGTTTTACAGAGAAAACTGCAAATGAAATAAAACCAAAAAAAAAATGTTAGGGTTTTATTTCATTGAGAAAAAATTGGGACTAATATATTATTATTTTTGCTGTATGGCCAATGTAAATTTGTATTTTGTATATTTTGAAATGGGCTAATAAGGCCTAAAGATTCATAATGCAAATAAATCAAATTATTTTATTTAATTTTTCCCGACGTTTCGTCAATTATTTGTTGACTTTATCAAGGGATGGGAAATCTATTTATTTGTTAAAAACATTTTATTAATATTATTATCATTGCACTTTTTTCAATATAAAACTTACAATATTGTTTTAATTTTCATTAGTTATTGTTAAAAACCCAATTTAGGCGGATTTTGTTTATTACATATTTCAAACTAAACATTTTTTACAAAAAAAAGTAAATAAACAAAGAACACAACTTAAAAAACTATATCACAGGTTTACTTTATTGCCACTTCGTAACTTGTGCTAATGTTGTCCGTATCTTTGCGTAAGTTTGCGAATTCAACAAAAGAGGGAAAAGACGATGAATTTAAAGTCTTTTCCCTCCTATGTTGAATTCGCTAAATTTCTATAGTGTACCTTTTATTTTCAATGTTTTCTTTATCTAAGATCTTGACTTCTTCAAAATCAGCTGTGTGGCCAGTATCCAGTATGTGTTGCGATAGTTCTGTTGAATGTTTGTTTTTCTCAATATCACTCTTGTGCTCTTTTATTCTCGTTTCTAAATTGCGTTTTGTTGTACCAATATATAACATATCACAGTTGTTGTTTCCGAATTTATTTAATTTTTTCAATACGATGTTTTCTCTAAAATATTTAGTTGAACACTTCTTAATAATGGTTGTATTGAATAATACATATACATCACGAAAGAATGGTAAATATGTTTCTGTTTTCAAAGAAGAAAATCCTTGCGATTACTGAGGATTTTGGGCATTGCCGAACTTTGGTCGGGCTTAAAGATTTTTTCATCTGAGGTATTTCCTAAATCGGCTCCGCTTGCTGAAAGTTTTCAGCATGGCTTACGGATTTTTTCTCTGAAGTATTTCGGCAGCTGGCCCTGCTTAAGGACTTTTTCCTCCGAGGTATTTCCTAAACCGGTTTCGCTTATTGAGGGGTTTTTGGTATTGCCGATCTTTGACCGGGCTTGAGAATTTTTTCCTCTCAGGTATTTACAAAACTGGCCTTGCTTCTTTAAGATTTTCTGTGTTTTTCACATCTCAGAGGAGAACATATTTAAGGCCAGCCGAAGGCCGCTAATGCAGAAAAGCATCAATAAGCGAAGTTGGTTTTGTAAATACCTCAGAAAAAAAATTTTAAGACCGGCAGAGGCTGGCGATGCAATAAATCATCATCATTAAGCTAAGCCGCCCTTTGAAATACCTCAGAGGAGAAAATCCTTAAGCCCGGCTGAAGGACGCCAATGCAGAAAACCCTCGCTGAGCGAACACGGTTTTCGAAATACCTCAAAGCCGATGGCCGGCAATACATTTATGTTCATTGAAGAAACATTTTCTTCTCTCTGGTATTTCTAAGTCCGGCTTCGCTTACTAAGTGCTGTGAGAATTGCCGGCCTTTGGCCGGGCTTAAGGATTTTCTCCTCTAAGGTATTTAGAAAACCGGCTTCGATTAATAAAGATTTTCTACATTACTAGCTTTCGTCCGAGCTTAGGGAATTTGACCTGATGTATGTATTTAGAAAACCGGCTACGCTCACTAAAGAATTTCTGGAAAAAAAATTTTTGTTATATCTTACGAGCCCATAAAAAATTTTGAAGTCGGTTTTGAAATACCTTAGTTTAGAAAATCTTTAAGCCCTGCCAAAGGCCGGCAATACCGAAAATATTTAGTAAGGGAAGCCGGTTCTGGAAATACTTTAGCGGAGAAAATCGTTAAGCCCGGCCGAAGTCCGTCAATTCACAAAATCCTCAGCAAGCGAAGCGGGTTTTTGAAATACCTTAAAAGAGAAAACCCGAAGTAAGCGAAGCTGCCTTTGGAAATATCACAGAGAAGAAAATCCTTTAGCCCGGCCGAAGGCTGGAAATACCGGAATTGCATAAATCTCCAGTAAGCAAAGCAGGTTTTGGAAATAGCTCAAAGGAGAAAACTCTTAAGCCCGCCTTCGCTTACTAAGAGTTATTGGAACTGTCCACCTTCGGCCGAGCTTAAGGAGTTTGTCCTCTGAGGTATTTAGAAAACAGTCTGCGGTCACTAAAGATTTGTTAAAAAAACATTTTTTAAATCATAAGCCCATAAAGAATTCTGGACTTATTTCATATTTTTTGTACTTTATTGAATTAGGACTTATTTAATTCTTTTGTGTGGGAGTTATTTCATTATGAAGCAAGTTCTAAAAATTGGAAATTATTTCAAATGAGGTTTGGGAATAATTAAATTTTTCTTTGAATTTATTTTATTATTTTTTTTTTATTTATTTCATTATTTTAGGTCCCATTTCATTGGGAGTTATTTCATTGGGACTTATTTCATCGGGCGTTATTTCAAAAAGTGGAACCAAAGAACATTGATTAATACAAATGGTTAATTTATTTTATTTTTAAAATACCTAATATCTGTGATTACAAGCCTTAACCACTTAAGTCGTTTTAAAAACTTTCGAGAGAGCAATTAAAAGTCTCAAGAGATCGCTTTCAATCAGGCATTGGTTTAACTTTCGTTAATTTTTTTACAGATAATAAGCGCTTTCCAAAATTACACAAAAGACAAATTAATAGGAAGTAGAACATGATCACTCGACAAACTGAACTTTTTCCTAACTCGATTTAAGCGGTTAATGCTTGTGACCACAGCTTTTAAGCCTACATTACAATAGAATTTGTTAGAATATATCTAGTACACAAAACTATAATTTTTTATATAAGCTCTTTATTTATATAAAGTCGTAACCATTCTCGATCCGATTAAAACCCAATAATACTAATTTGTTATCACTAAAGTAAAAAAATATATAAAATTAGATCATATTTTTTATGTTTACAAAGAAGTATAATTTTAAATGCACAAACATATGTAAATATGCGAATACACATGTACTATTTGCATATGTATTCCTGTTTATTTACGTGTGTCTTTTACCGTCTGTATGTCTGTCCTTCTATACAATTGTATGAGTATCTACTACATACAATATGAAATGTGAATATGAATAGCCCGGAAGACTTTGGTACGTGCATAAATTAAAAATTATAATACAACGTGTTGTGCTTGAAAAATACATTAAGAAAGCGATTTTTTTTTACTTATGTTAGAAAATAAAGTTAGGAATATGTAAAGCTACCAAAATTTATACATATCGATCCCTCTTCGCCAAATTATCGCAGGCGACAAAAATTTTATTTTTCAGGAGAAGGGGTTTTTATTGTATTTAAATATGATTTATATTTATACACTGCCGCTTATGATCAAATCTTATAGCTACTATTCCAAAAGTTATCAACAATTTTCGCATTTTGACAATTTTAAATTTAAAAGTTTGATTTCAATAAAAAAAAATTAGTTTTTTACAAAAGGTCGCTTACAATAATTTCGCGCAAAGGAATCGGTTGATTTGTATGTACATGTTACTTTATATATGTGCACATTAGGGTGGCACTATTTGAAAAAATGCTGCGATTCTCGTTCTCACCCCTTACAAATATTGAAATACATAGTGCAAACATATGTGTACCAATTTTGATACCGATTCAATAAAGTTTAGAAGTATCTCAAAGTGACCGAAGTCTTAAAAAGTTAAGATTCTTTTTACCATTTTTTTTCTAAACACTTTGATAGTAATATTAACTCTAATATTTTAAAACTATTTTCTCCAATTAAGTGGAGTTGTATCTTTCCAAAATGTCAAAAGTCATTAAAATCCAACCACCAATAGTAAAGTTATGACATTAGAGATGAGCGGTATTGCTGTACCTGTGATTTAATCACTGTTACTGAAAAATTACGAATCACAGTTCTAACAAAGTTTGTCAAGTAACTGCTACTTACAAAGTCGGTATTTTCTAATTGTTACATAGGTAAATAAAATTATATTATACGGTTTGTGCGGGTAATAACGTTTTTTTGCAATAAAATAAACGTGGGCCAAGATAGCGTCGATGAAATAGCGTCGATTTAGGGACTTAAAAAACCGGGAAAAAACTGGGAAAAAATGTGTTTGTTAAAAATAAAAATGTAAAAGAAATCGCCGATTTTAAAATGAATTTTTCGGGAAAAATTAAAGAAATTATAACCGTTATGAGATGTAAGCTGCACTCTAAATTTGTGCTGAAAATTTCTCCCTGTCTAATATTACATCGATTTTGTAGTTATTTTGTTAAAGAAAACCTTTTCAAATTAAACATATTTAGGCCAAGTAGAAAAAATTCAAAACTGCACGCAGCCAATCGCTTTTTTCAGTAAAAACATTTTGTTCAAAAATAACGCGTGTTTAATTTTATGTCGATAATAATCTGTAAAGTGCTGCCGACTATTATCGACCTAGTTTTCAACAAAGTGTTTTAGAGTGTGTTCAAAGCATCAGGTAGTATTTAAATACAAAATACGGGACAGAACAATATGCCAACTCACTTTCAATTGCCCAATTCTTTCATACCTTTTATTAGTTTTTCTTATTTTAAATCTATTTTTTTCTTATTTTTTATTTTTTCAAGTAGCACACAAAAACAAATCAGCAGCTTTCAAGTAAAACAAAAAAATAATAAAAAAACATTCAACCAAAGGATAGAACAGAAACTTTTTTTGGAAGTATAGAGCCATATCTCTTTTGTAACCATAGCTTGATTGCAAAAAAACTGTAATAGTATGGACAAGAACCATATTTTATTGTTTAGAGCCGTATTGTTATTGAATTTTCAAATATACCATGATTGAAGCTAGAATTTTTTTAACAATAAATTCAACCATGTTGCAATCAATACGAATGCTAATAATGTCATGATTAAATGTAAGAATAAGTTTATTTTCGTAAACTAATTAATGGCGTTTTCTTTTCTACAAAAAAATGTTGCATTGCTTGCACTTTTTAATGAAAATTTGCAATATAATAATTTTGGAGGGAGTGAATTTATTACAAATTATTGTATCATGCGTTACGAAGGTAAATTTTTGCTTTAAAGAAATGCTAAATTGGGATTTTTTTTAATAAAAGTAGAAAAATGTTACATATTTTCTAGAAAATAAAACGCCATAAGGTTCACAATTATTTAAAATAATAATAACTTATTTTCCACAACCATAAGGTATATCGGCAAACATGACAATGTTGACGCAACCATGCCACAACCATATCTTTTCTCTGCGTGCATACAAAATTTACAGTACAGACCAGAAATACGTTGAAGAAAAAATTTCATAACTGCCTAAAAGTTCCAAGAAGGGTGCCAAAATAATAAGCGACCTCCATTAATTTTTTATCTCAAACATTTTCTCAAAGCATACTTGCCCCTTAGCGGAGCTCCAATACAAATATGGCGGTTTAGTGAAATTATTAAAGTTGACACCTGCAGCGCTTAGGATGCATCTAGATTGTTCAAATTTAAAACCAACCCTACTGAATTTTTTCTTCTCATTATTTCTTTTTAGCATAACTACCCACTAACTCCACTCCTTAAGGAGGCTCCTACACAAAATGTACATTTCTTATACATTTGACCCGTTTGTACCGCATAAAATAATTTGTCAACATAAATTATCAACTACGTAACAAGTGTTAAGCCCCGGCCCTCTTCTTTATGTGCATAAGATACTATGTGAACCGCCTAAATGAGCCCAGTATTAACATTGTATAGGTACAAAGTACTGACTTTGCAGAGTGAAAATTTTCGGACGGGCCTTAGAATTTTCCCTTCTTGGTATGTCGAATAGTGGTTCCACGCTGCCTTAATGTGGTTTTGTCTTCACATGTTTTAAGTTATTGATTGACTTTCTTTTTATCATATAGAAAAAACTGTTTGTCATTTTAAGCTAAAAAATATCTTTAATGTCATAACATAAATTTTATTTTAAAATGGATATATATATATATATATATATATATATATATATATATATATATATATATATATATATATATATATATATATATATATATATATATATATATATATATATATATATATATATATATATATATATATATATATATATATATATATATATATATATATATATATATATATATATATATATATATATATATATATATATATATATATATATATATATATATATATATATATATATATATATATATATATATATATATATATATATAGGGTGTTTTTTTTAGAGGTATAGAACTTCGAATTGAAATAAAACACAAGAAAATCGTTTTAATGTCCATCGATTGTGACGTGCGCTGTGTGGCATGTAGCGCCGTCTTGTTGGAACCATAACTCATCCACATTCATGCCATCCAATTCGGGAACAAAATAGTCGGTTATCATGGCTCTATACCGGTCTCCATTAACGGTAACTGACTCTCCAGCATTATTTCGGAAGAAGTATGGCCCAATGACTCCACCAGCCCATAGAGCACACCAAACAGTCAGTTTTTGTGGATGTAATGGCGTCTCAAGGGTCTCATGTGGATTCTCTTCACTCCAAATGCGGCAATTTTGCTTGTTGACGTAGCCATTCAACCAAAAATGAGCCTAATCACTGAACAAAATTTTGCGATTTTGCTTGCGGTAAACTTCGCGAACTGAACCATTTTTTTCGAAATAAATTTGCACGATTTGCAAGCGTTGTTCTTTTCTCAACCTGTTCATGATGAAATGGCAAACCAAACTAAATATTAATCACTTGACAGCTGACAAAATGGCCGCCAAATAAAAAAGTGATGCCAACTTAAAGTTATATACCTCAATAAAAAACACCCTTTATATATATATATATATATATATATATATATATATATATATATATATATATATATATATATATATATATATATATATATATATATATATATATATATATATATATATATATATATATATATATATATATATATATATATATATATATATATATATATATATATATATATATATATATATATATATAAATTGACTTACCACGCCCATTTTTCCTTTCGCATCGTCGCCCTAACAACGGATATCAAAAATCTAGTTCAGTGTTCATCTTCTCCTTGGTCCGTACAACATGCGTGCCAATTCTCCGCCCGTAGTCCAAAAATCTTAGATTCGACTACTTCAGGCTATGCTCCATTGTTAGGACTATATGCTAGACAATTTTCAGCTTCATATGCCATTAGGAGGCTTTAATATGAACTAAAGTGTTAAAAAAATAATGTTGCCACGCTCATTTTTCCTCTTAATTCTACGCCCACAGGACAAAAATCCGGCTACGTAAGGATTTGGCCTAGGTGTTGTACTATATGCATGCCGATTTTCTGCTTTCTGGCCTATAAGTGGGCTTCAAAAAACTCTGGATATTGATACTTTTTATTTGGTATTGTTTTGCTTGTGCTAAAATTAAGTATACTTGAATGTGAAAACACCAACTTAGCAAAAATGATATTAAAAGTACAACTTTATTTTAAAATTCTTACATATCGTTACCTTCATATAGAAACGCTCTAATTAATTAATTTTTCGAATTGAGAAACATGCAAAAAGCTCGTCCAATAAGGAACTAGATATAAAAATAAAATATTATATATTCTTCATAATTTTGTCCTCAGTTACGGGCTAAGATTTAAGATTTAATAGATATTTGGATTTAAAGGACGTGCTAAAAATTAAGAAAACGTTGAATATTTATACACAGGAAAAAATATTTTTATCCAAGGAATTTTTTCATATGTGTTATAAATCGAGTATGAAATTTGTTTCCAAACTTTTTTCATTCCAGTTATGAATTTTTACATAAATTAATTCATATTTATTTATAAAAATATTTTAATAAATTCAGTATTGAACTTGTATAGGCTGTTGTACTAGGCACAACTCTTTCCTTTCTGCCAAACAGACTATTGTAAATGCATTGTATTTTTTACTTTATATAAGTAAAAAATCAGTTTAAAATTTGTTTACAAAAAAGTTTAAAACATTTATCAAAGCAAATTTGATTTCATAAATTTATTTATAAAGCGTAGTATGCAGTTCCCACTGAAATTCAGGTTTGGAGCTTTGCATTTATTCCTACACTGAAAAATAATCGTGTAGAATTCTATAAAGAATTTTGTTTGCGTACACGCAAATTTTATATATCGTTATTTCCAACACACTAAAAATTAATTACAATGTACAAAAAATTAGAAAAATAATCGTGTAGAATTCTATAAAGAATTTTGTTTGCGTACACACAAATTTTATATTTCTTAATTTCCAACACACTAAAAATTAATTACAATGTACAAAAAATTAGAAATGTCAAAAATTCCGTGATCAAACAATCGCCTGAACATTAATTTTTGTTTCAGTTAACGGAAAAAATTCTCCACTTTTAATATAACATGCCTGTAATAGACATTAAATGCCAAAATTCAGTTTACTCTTCTCTTGGAACTGCGTACTAGTAAACGGAAATTTCTTTACGAAACTTACCAACCTGAATTTTATTTTGTTTTTTTTTTGTACACATACTTCTTATGACAGCCTGAGTTTCAGGCAGAGCTTCATACTACGCTTTAAAAGCTAAATTCATACATGGTATGAAATTATTCCTGTTTTTTTATCAATAAGTTGCTGAAATATATGCACAAAATATCGACGGCTTATATTCAAATAGTGCTATCAGCACTTTTCTCGAAAATGAGTTTATAATAACAACATGTTCTCTGATTGAGTTGTCATCTGTCATATATTTTAAAAAATAAAAAAATATTTCTTAAAACAACCCGTTGTTTTGTTAGTAAACAAAAAGTGCTATCTGCATAAAAATATTCATATTTTCAAAATAATAAGATTTGTTGCTATCAAATATATGTAAATGCATACATATTATATACATTGTAATTCGGGATCAACCAACAAAATGAATTAGACTCACATATAAATATGGTGGGTTAATAAAATTGTTAAATTTGGCCCCTGGAGCGCCTAGCATACCCTTAGACAAATCAAATGTATGACTAACCCCACTTAATTTTTCTTTCCCAACATTTTTTTCTAGCTTCCCTAATAAATATCTACATTCCTTAAGGGGGCTCCCATACAAAATGTACATTTTTGTATGGGAGTAACCTAAGGGATGTATATAAGAGTCAATTATATTTTGAGACACTGTCAAAAACAAAAAACCAATGTAGGTCAGTCATACACTTAACACCCGTAGGGTTGACTCCTAGGCAGTTATGGGACTTTTTCTTCTATATATTTATATTCTGTAATGTAAATTTTGTATGGGAGCCCCCTTAAGGTTGTGTTGCAATAAAAAATGTTGACGATAGAAAACTAATGGGAGTTGGTCATATATTTGACTCGTCTAGGGGCAACCAAGGCACTGGTGTGACCAAATTCAATAATTTCAATAAACCACGTTATTTGTATTGGAGGCCCCCCAGGAGAAGTATTTTCTAATTATCCTTAGTTTAAATCCAAGTAGAGCCTTAATATTGACTACATAGCATTGTAGTGGACTGTTATGTATAATGTTAATAGTTTTAATATATTTTATAAAAGATAGCGCATGTTTTTGGGAGTTAAGATATTTTTGATGTCATGGAAAATTGGTTAATATAATCAGATTATTTCAAAACTACTAATTATTATCCTTAGCAAGCTGTTCTTTAACTGTTTCGTTGATATCCTTGCAGCTTTGGACACTAGTTTTGGTCTACATCAATAAGAGAATTTTAGCCTAACCGACACTTTGCAGTTACAAAAAAATGTAAACAAATTAAAAATTTAAAGGGAAAATTCACTTAAGCTAAAATTTCTTTTGCTGACTTTCCGTAACGGTACAATAGCTATATCGATGCGATTGTTTCACCGTATGATAGCTAAACAGTCATAAGATAAAACTTTTGTAATGCGAACACTAGATCAGTGGCGTACTTTGAGCACCAGAGCAACTTAGTTTTCATTCCATAGTAAGAAAAAACACATTTGTCACCATATTTCATTGAATATTAGTTTCTCGAAAAAATTACATATAGTAAATGTTAGTTGAATTGATTGCTTCCTTCAATTGGCATAACAAAAAAAAACAACATTTTGATAAAAAATCATAAATTCCTTTTTTCAGATTTGGTCCATTGTGCGGCAGAAAGTATTGCAGCATGTCTGCAGATGGCCCAGTTTCAAGTCACCTTGTTGACTCAAGCCTCCTTGGGGTTTCTGTTTATAAATTTTGCTAGGCGCTTGTCATTCAGAATATTATTGCTCCAAATGGCATAGCAGCCGATTCGACAATAATGCCGATTCTCCCATTAGACCCCCATCAATCAGCACCCGTCTAGTTCGCTTATAGCCAATATCTCAACCTGAAATAGACTTGCTAACTCAGGAAGTCGAAAGGACTGCAGTACGCCAAAATCTTTCAGAGTAAACACTGCAGATCATCCTTGATCCACAGTAAACAAAAAGAAAAGCGCGGTACTAAATTCAAGTGTTTTCTACTTACTTTTAGTATTCTTCAATTATGTACAAAAATTCCCATTTTATGTACTACTATTAGTATAAACTTTTTACACAGTCGCAGTGTGTTGCTATTTGTTTGCTTGTTGATAGCTTAGTCGCATGTTGTGCTTATGTTGTTGTCTTGATGTTGGTTATTCTGTTTGTTCGTTCAGTGCGACTAATAGCCTACAAAAGTCGTATTACATTCTGCTGGCTTATCCTGGATTTTAGCTGTCGTTCTTTCTGAACTGAGTTAGCTATGTGGTCTAAGGCGTTGGCTTACAAACATAGTGAGCTAAGCTCAATACTAGGAATGAACAAAAATTTTAAACTAAAACAAGTAAGTCAAAATATTAAATTTATATAAGTAGTAAAAATATAAATTCTCAAGTCTGTTCTGTTCCAGGATTAAATAAGTTAAAGTTAACCTAATTCGGGCTTGATTCTCAGGTACGCGGCGGGATTGATTATAAAGTACGCGGCTAGGATTGTCAAGTACGCGGCGGATTGATTCAAGTATACAGCGGGCTTGAATACGACGTGTGTGAGCTACTTGTCGGCTGTGCTCGATCAGTGAAAGTAAACAACAACAAGAGCACAACAGTGATTTGTTGCTATCATCAAGCAAACAAACATCAACACATTACAAGTACGACTGTGTATAAAGTTCATAAACATATTCGTACTAAAAATAAGATTTTTTATCTGAATAAAGGCTAATCAGGCTAAAATTAAGTATTTTGCACTTGAATATTTCGACTTAATCAATCTTTCTCTACTTGATTTCAGAAAAACCGGTATTACCGTACTTTTGACATGGCTTGAGACTAATTTAAGTACGGATAGATTAATTTTCCTTTTCAGTGTATGTATCAAATACCAGTTGATATTCCATATAATCGGATGGTATTAATTCTTTAATTATTTTGTAACATATTATATATTATGAATTACGAAATATTTCATTATGTTTACCACGGATTTTGTGTATAAGTTGTGTTCCTTTATTTTAAGTGTATGAAATATAACCATTTGAACAACAATGTTATCGTATGATGACACTGATGGATAAGTTAATACGTTAGAATTTTTCTTAATTTGAAAAAAAAAACTGCGGTTCAATAAAATCATAACTTTCAACTTACGCCTTATGAGTAGGTGGTGAAATCAGTGGCTCTCATTACTATTCGGTACTTAGTTTTCGTTGTTTAATTCCTTAATTTTTAAATAAAATTTATGGAATTTCCTAAAATGTTCTTTTATAAAATAATAAACATATTCATAGATCTTTTCTGTGTTATATAGTTCTTACATATATTAAACAAATTAAATTATAAAAATAGTTATGCTGAAATATTTCACAAATATATGCTTCATTAATATTCTTTTTTTCATCCTGCCGCAAAATACAAAAAAGTAATTTTGCAACTGTGCAAAAATGTCTCGTATAACGGACAAATTGAACTTTATGAAAGTGAAATTAACACCTGGTTTGAAAACTATTGGCTTTGTAACGTTTTTTGTTTGATTTTTTTGTGTATTAGAAGCAATGGGTCGTAAAGGTAATAAAACTTCATTGGAGAAAAAAGAATTGGTAATTTTTCATTACAATAATGGAAAAACGTATAAAAATATTGATGAAATATTAAATATGCAGCCTAATACTGTCGGTGACATTGTTCGAAGATACAAAAACGAAAGAAGCATTGATTTTAAAAAATTGTAAAAAAGAAAATTAACCGAAGCTGAAGAGCGCTTTATTGTTAGAAAAATTAAGATTAATCCGCACTTAAGTGCTTCTAAAATAGTTAGTGAAGTTAAGGAGGAATTAAATAAGACTGTATCTGCAGAAACAATACGTCGAGCCATTGAAAGGCATGGGTACAATGGCCGAGTTGCTCGTAAGAAGCCGTTCCTAAATTGAAAGAATAGGAAATATGAACTCAAATTTGCAAAGGAACATATAAAAAAGAACGAGAGTTGGTGGAAAGACGTTATTTTCCTTGATAAAAGCAAATTCAACGTATTTGGTAGCGATGGAAGAATAATGGTCTGGCGGAAACCTAATGAAGAATTGAAAGCAAAGAACATTACTCCCACAGTGATGTTTTGGGGCTGTATATCAGCAAAGGGTGTCGGAAAACTGGTTTTTATTGAAGGCACAATGAACAAGGATATGTACTTAAAAATTTTACGGGAGAGCTTGAAGCAGTCTGCCGAAAAAATGGGAATTTCTTCGACCTTCAAATTATATCAAAACAACGACCCCAAATATAAAGCGCATGTTGTTCGCGAATGGTGGCCTTACAATTGCACAAAAGTGATTGAAACACCTGCCCAATCCCCTGATATTAACCCCATAGAAAATTTATCATTGGATCGCCAAATGCGTAAAAGTCCTATTTCTCCAGAATCGAGCTGAAGAAAAGACTGCAGGAAGAATGGGATATGATCAGTGTAGAATACTTAAAAAAATTTTTATAATATGCCTAACCGTCTATCAGAGGTTATGAAAAATAATGGTTTTCCAACAACATATTAGTTTTTTTTCCTTTTGACATAATATTGAAAGAGTTTAATTTAATTTCACGAAAAAACCGAGTTTTGTTAAGTTTCTACTTTTTGTCCTTTTAAGTATATGTTTGTTAATGCTTTATACTCTAAGAATAAATTAATTTGATTTCGAGAATTATATTTTCCTTGCCAAAACATAAAATTATGAGTTTTATTCACCTTGTTGCTGAATTTCTCGTTTAAATAACTCAAAATAAAAATACCGAATATATTAATGAGAGTCACTAAATGAATTCTGGTTTTGGTAACAAACATCCATCATTTTATTCAGTTTTTTTTAAATCCACTTATGCAAATGCTTATTTATGTTCGCTTGTTTTTTATAAAGCAAATTTTGGTGAAATTTTACAAATAAATAAATTAAAAATCAACTTTGCTATATTAAAGAGTAAATCAGTCGTAAACTGTATGAATGGGAATCAAAAGATATAATTCTCTCGTCAATGCAAACTGACTTTAAACTAATGAATGCATAAACAAATGCACCAACAATCAATCATAGAAATTATGTGTCATATTTGTGGACAACGAAATATTAAATGACAGATTGAAATTCAGAAATATGCTTTTAGTTTTAGTTCTTCAGACATTTGGAAATTTACATTTTCTGACTAAAAGTTGTTTTGGTTAGATTTAGACAAATGAATACAAATAAAAATGCGTAACCAGTCACAGCCATTAAAGGACAATTTCAAGAAAACCGAAATTTTATGTCTTATATACTTCAGCAGAGAAATTCTTGAAAAGTTTTTCGGCTAAATCATTGAACATGAAAGATGCTACAAGCTTACTAGAAACTTTCGAGGATATCCAACATCCGCCACATATTATACAATGAAGTTAAATAACTAATACCCAATTTCGGTATATTTCGGACAAGCTCTTCAAGAGCTTTGCGCCTCTCTAAAGAAATTTTAATAAATTAAGTTAATAATGTAAAAATTAATTCAATAAATAAATATATAAAGAAACAAATAAAAAATGATATGGAATTTTAAGCTCCAAGAAATATAAAAGTATAAAAAAGAATGGAAATAATTTGCTGTTACTGAAATTTTAAATCGAATTTAATTGTTTTGTGTACAAATTATAATATTTTACTGAATAGCAAAATATTAATTTGGGGTAAAGCACGTCTCTAAATTAAAATCTTACTGTTTGTTTGGCCTTATAAATACACTGATTGTCAACGAATTGAATAAAAGCTTTCAGAAGAATAAATAGATTTACATCAAACGAAATTTGTGTTATTTGTTGAGTTTTTTTTTAATTTTATTTAATTTACGTAATTTTCATATATGCATAAATTCTTTGAGAGCTTTTATATAAGCATACAAATTTTAATAATTTTCTAGCATGATGGTCAAATTTCTACTGATGAGCTGACAGAAATACAGGCATATAGATTAGCTTTTAACCCAAAACAAATAATTTTTTTATATATAAAGTTGTTTGTATTAAGAAATATAAATATTAATTGTATTATAGTATCAATCTTGAGATAAAAAATCATTTGTTGTACAAAACAAACAAAACATGACGACAGCAATAATAAAATAAAGCCTTGTTTATGTATATCTTGGTTGTTCACTCCTATACACTTTGAATGTATAAAAATACATATTTGTATGTTTGGTTCTTAATATATAATACCAAGGCTATGAATACAAAACAGGCTCAACAAAACATTTGACACCTTCAGACAATTAGTCATTTTGTCAGCGCCAGTCAAGTCTCACAAATTATTAAGAGGATTAAATCTAAAATACAGCCAAACGCATTTACAGACAAGTACATAAAGATACTAAATTTATTACTTATAAAAGCAATTAGTGACTGAATTTGTGTTCGGTAAAGTAAACATGTTTAAATAGACTTTAATGAACTGTTGACCTTAGGAGAATAATAATTGTAGAAGGTCTTTTTTGTTGCTTAATTTATCAAAGACGTATTTCTAGTTATGGATTTTGCAGAAAGGTTAAATGTATATATCGTATTATAACCGCCAAAAGAGCTTAAGCGCCATAAAGTAAATTTTACAGGAGAAGTATTTTTTAGTTATCCTTGGCTTAAATCGAAGTAGAGCCCTTATATTGGCTATATAGGATTGTAGTGGACTGTTATATGTAATGTTAATAGTTTTAATAAATTTGCTATAAGACAACGCATGTTTGTCGGGGTTAAGATATTTTAAGACATTATTGATTTCATGAAAAATCAATTAATCTAATCTAATTATCTTAAAACTAGTAATTATTATCCTTTTCAAGCTGTTCTTTTACTGTTTCATTGATATCCTTGCAGTTTTTGACACTACTTTTGCTCTACTTGCAAAAGAGAATTTTAGCTTAAGCCACACATTGCAGTTGAAAAAAATGTAAACAAATTAAAATTTTAAAGGGAAAATGCACTTAAGCTAAAGTTTCTTTTGCTGTATTTCCGTAACGGTACATGGCGGGACTTTGAAACTTTGTCAGATAGTCCGATTTATTGTAGATAATCGATGTTCGTCCAAAAACGATTTTCGCAAAGCATGTCGCTTCAGCTTTTTTGGCGGTTATGACTCGATATGTATGTTATAATTATTCAAATTTTATAATCTAAGCGATTAGCTTTAAAAAATTTCATTATTAAATGTATTAATTTACTCGAGGTAATGTGTTGTCATTAGCAAACAACATACTTTTCAACCACAAGCTACATACCGTCTGAATTACTTTTAGCCGTTGATTCAGTTACTTACTAGTAAATAAAAAAGTCACTTATTATCTTATTGGTAGAGTAGTGCCAGCTATTCAGTTATATGATGAAATTCGATGGATTTCAAAATTAAATCGAGTTTTCAAATCGACAACAGTGTGATGAATTGCAATCGATTTAATTTTCCATTTTTGTTCTATTTTGATATATTTTATAGTTAAAAAAATATTGTGGCACAAATTATAATTTATAAAAAGCTAAAAATTTTAAAATTATTGCTAATAATAATAGAAAAGTCAATAGTGGAGAAGTAAGCGCTCATGCGAAAATGAATATGAAAAGCATAGTTCGCTGTTTGATGCAAATGATCCTTGGATATTTAACAAAATGTAATAACAAAATATACAAAATTCCTTTGTATTTTAAAGAAAGCCTTGACCTTTTGCATTTCTACACAGAAAAAATGTTTACTTATATCCAATGAATTTTTTCATAATTGCTATGAATCGAACATGATAATTTTTTTCAAACTATTTTCATTCCAGCTAGGAACTTTTACATAAATTAATTCATATTTTTTTTAAATATTTTTAAGAATTCTGTATCGAATTTGTGTATCCTGTTGTACTAGGCACTACTCTTTGCTTTCTACCAAACAGGCTATTGTATATGAACTGTATTTTTACTTTTTATAAATACAAACACTTTTTAGGATTTGTATACAAAATAGTTCTGGCAAAAAAAACCGACTTCAATACAAAGAGGCAAATCTTGTACGCAATTTAATATAAAATATTCTCAAAATTTTTCCATAAATGGGAGAGTTATGCGGCAAATCGCCCCACTGATTTTCAAAAACAAATTATGGGACCAAACTGCAAGCAAAATCGGTTCATTCATGGATGAGCTATGCGATAATCAATATTTGTGTGAGAAGGGGGGGGGGGGGCGGAGCAATGACACGTCCGATTTTCGAAAAAAATATGGGATTAAACTGCAAGCAAAGCTTTTCAAACATAAAAAGAATTTTGAAAATCGGTCCTTAAATGGAGAAGTTATACGATAAGCAATATTTTTTTTGGGGAGTTGGGAAATTTCCCTCTCCTGATTTTCGAAAACCAGCCTGCAAGCAAGGCCTTTCAAACAATAAAATAATTCTGAAAATCGGTTCATAAATGGAAGAGTTATGCGATAATCAATATTTTGGGGGGAAAATTTTCCCTTCCCCCATTTTCGAAAAAAATTTATACGACCAATCCGCAAGCAAGCCCTTCCAAACAAAAAAAGAATTTTGAAAATCAATTGAAAAATGAAAGAGTAATGCGTGTACAAACATAAAAAAGTAAAAAAAAACATACACACGAATTGATAACCTCCTTCTTTAAAGTTCAAAACTTTGGTTTCATAAATTTATTTATTAAAACTTAATTCATACTGCGAACACAACAAAAATTAGGCATACATAATTTGCACTTAGTTTTTCTAAACTCTAAAAAGTATAATTTTTTCTACTATAAGGTAGCAAATAGAAATTTCTGTATAATTTTAGAGAGGAAAAAATGTTGCGGTTATTTGCGTTTGCACTTATGCTAGACCATATATATGCAGCAAATACTGAATACCGCTTATACCGAAGCTCAGTGTTTGATGCAAGTGATTTTGCGACAGTGCAAATGCGAATTATCAGTTGGTATGAATTTTTTGCGAATCTATTTTCTGAGCCTTTGTTATTCTTATAGTTTTTTAACGCTTATATTTATTTATTGTATCTTCAATAACATTAAACTAACAATAAGTAATCAAATCTTAACTGTAAAATTTTAATTTTTAAGTCCAGCCAATGCCAGACAAAAATATCTGTTTCAGCGGTTGTCTTCTTTGGTTGTCTACGTCTCCCGTGTTCGGCTGAGAGCAAGAGTATCCCTCCTTCTAAGCCGAGTGTGGCCTCTAAAGTTAATGATGTTTTGGGATTTGGGTGCAACTCAAGTTTTTTTTATGTATCTTGTCACGTGTTTCAAAACCACTATCTTAATCAGCGGCACATCTAAATGTTTATGAACTCGCTTGTTTCTGACATAACATGGGGGTGCTGTAATCGTACGGGCTATTTTATGTTGTTGCCTTTGAATTTTTTCTACATTTGATGCCGAGGCATTGCCCAATAACTGGATACCGTTGGTTTTACAATGGAGTTGTATAGAAGAAGTTTACAATCTAGGCTTAGAGTAGAGTTGCTTTCAATGAGCCAATTCATTTGCGCCGCTTTTAATTTCATTTGCGTCACTTTTGTATATATGTGGGACTTCCATGTTAGATGACGATCAAGATGAAAATGAAGATATTTTACTTCAGTGTGTTGAGGTATAGTTTGGTTATTTATTTGAATAGGTGGGCAGGTTTCTCTGCACAATGTAAAAGTAATATGTAGACATTTTTGTTCGTTAATTTTTATCCGACATTGTTTTAGCCATTTTTCCAACTGCGATATATAACCTTACAGTTTGCAGGAAGCTTCTTGTTGGCTTTTGTGAAGACCTAAAAAATCTGTATCATCAGCGAATGTTGACATGTGTATATTACTGCTTACCAGCAAGTTAGAGGCATATATCAAATATAATAAAGGACGGAGGATGCTGCCTTGAGGAACTCCGATTTCAATCGGTTGCAGAGGGCGTAGAAAATTACCTTCCTTAACAAAAAATTTTCGCTCAGTTAAGTAGCTTTCTAAAAGCTTAAGGGTGTTTTCGGATAGATTTTGTTTTAGTTTATGTATTAAACATTCGTGCCATACTTTATCAAATGCCTGAGAAACATCGATGAAGAGCGCAGAATAATATTTCTTTTTTTGAAGGTTTTTCTATCCACATTCACGAGTCTATGTGTTTGTTCAATCGTGCTATGTTGTCTCCTAAAACCGAATTGATGATCTGGAATGCATCCAGTACGATTCAGTATTGGTGTTACCTTACTCATAAGTAGCTTTTGAAATAGTTTTGACATGTCAGACAATGGGCTTATAGGTCTATAGAATTCCACCTTCGTATTATCTTGGCCTGGCTCAGGTATCAGTGTAATCAGCGAAACCTTCCATTCTGCGGGATAGCATTTGAGGCGCAAAATACCGTTAAAATAAATAGAATTATCCTTTTTGCAGTATAGCTCTAAGAGCATTTTATTGATTATTTTATCATCGCTTGGAGCTTTCTTCGAATTTAAGCCCGCGATACAGTGTTCAATATCTCCAATATTGAACCTCAAGGTAACAGAAAGTATTTACTCCAAATACGTCTGATACTATAGTTGATACTATAGTCGCTATACCAGGAGGACTGGTGGCAGTTCAACTACAGTGTCAGACGTATTTGGAGTAAATACTTTCTGCAAGTGTTTTACAAACAAAGTACCTTTTTCAACGGCAGTTCTTGCCCAGTCGCTACTCGAACCTGTTATCCTGTTCTCCATAGCGAATAGTCTGTTTGAGGTGTTGCGTCGAGCACCATCCAGTAATTTTTGAAGAGAAGCAGTTTTTTGATATTCTAGTAGAGTTTTAAGCTGTTATTACATTCCTTCAGCCTGGATTTAAGCAGAGCGGATCTGTAGCGTTGAACTTCTCTGCGAAATCTTTTTATTTTAGATAATAGCCGTTCTACATCTCCTGAATAGATTTTATTATATCTCACCTGAAGATTTGTAGTAGTAGAATTTAGAACAGCTTGCTTAAGGTTTGCCTCAAACATTCTAATAGTGTCAGCTATGTATTCAACTAATTAATAAATCTGATTGTCATCGTTATTTCTCAAGTGGGTGATGAAGTTCCATGTGAATATATAGTGACAATAGCTGGTGAGTGATCTGCAGACAAATCTAAAGATGTTTGTACTTGTATAATTTCGCTGGGCACACCCTTTGCCACTTTAAAATCAATAACATGAGGTGTTTTTCGGCGATATGCTGGCCAGTAAGTTGGCTGTCCACATGATTAGACGAGATTCATTTATACGTTTGTTTTTTTAATTGTAAATAAAACACTTAAAATAGAACTGGATAACGGAATCTTAATTATGATGTGAAAGAATAACGTCTGGCCGTTACTTATTAAAGATAATTTCAATTCAATGTTGGTCCCGGCTACGCTGCAGGTGACACATGCAACGTAAGATAAATTTTAGGCTACCAAATCAATGTAGCATCACTCAGGCTGAAATATCGGCAATCAAAAGGGCGGCCAGCTGTTTAAGGTACTAGAGGGTATTCGATCAGGACATCCGAATTTGTACCGACAGTAAGGATGCACTACATGCTCTATCTGCACTCTAAAACATTACTTCAAATTTAGGATCACATATCGTCTAAATTTGTGTTGAACATTTCTTCTTGTCTAAAATTATATCGATTTTGTAGTTCTTTTATGAAAAAAAACCTTTCAAATTAAACATACTTAGTCCAAGTGGAAAAAATTTAACATAAAGTATAATACGGCTGTGGCTGAATGGTAGATATGTCAGACTACTAGTCACGACGTCGCGGTTCAAACCTACACGCAGCCAATCGCTTTTTTTAGTAAAACATTTTGTTCAAAAATAATGCGTGTGTAATTCTAGGTCAATAATAATCGGTAAAGTGTTGCCGACTATTATCGACCTAATTTTCAATAAAAGTGTTTTAGAGTGTGGTGCTTACACAACATCGTAATTGGTTAAAGAATGCCGGGCATCTCTGAATGAGATGGCGAGACATACAAACCTAGGGCTCTTCTGGGTACCGGACCACGCTGGGGTGCTCAGTAATACTATCGCGGACGGTCTAGCCAAGGCTGGCGCCCGCCTACATGAAAATGACATCGACTGGTTAGTAAGTGTCCCACTAAAAAGCTGCAAAATACAAATTCAGGACGAACTATTTAGAGAAGCGCAAGCCAGATGGGCAAATGAAACCACTTGTGAGGTTTCTAGATCTTCTGGCCCCAGTATAACTTCGCCAGATCTGCAACCATACTGGGGCTTTCTCGTCAACAGCTGCGTATACTCGTAGCGGTCATAACGGGGTACTGTCTCACTGCCATGCCAGAAGATTAAATCTTCCTTTCAACGATTTCTGCAGAAGTAGTCAAAACGAGGAAGAGGAAGAGACTGTCAAGCACCTCCTCTGTCGATGTCCAGCACTATTTAGAAATAGGGCGTCATATCTGGAAAATCCGTCACTACCCGAACTAACAGACCCGGGTGAATGCGACATTAGGGGAATAAATTCATTCACACGATACTCGGGTTGGCTTAACACCGATCCAACCTCGGGGATAGGCCTCCTTAAATTTCCCTTCTATCCATCCCTGGCGTTACAAAGGGACCAGAGGAACCAAGTGGGCCGGTTTTTAGAAACCGGTAGCCTGTTCAACCTATAATAACCTAACCAGGTGATCAATTCGGAAGGTCCAATTTTCATTACTCTTTCCAGCATTCACAGAAAAATGTAAATTTCATTATCAGTAAAGAGATTCAATGAAATTGTTGAGACATTTTTGTATGAATTTATCTACATACTCCTTTTTTTCCGTTTCTATAGAAAATCTATAGACAAAATATTTACTAAATCATTGGATTTCGGTACTGAAAATAAATGAATCCAAAGTTAATTAATTAGTTTGGCTTAGGTTCATTTTCAATTTAATCTTTCGATCAAACTATTTTTTATTTAAGAATGAAATTCTAAAGCATGTAAATATTGAACATTCAAATAAAAATTTGGAGGTACAGAAGGTTGAACTAACAGCTGTTTCGAGACTACCACTGTCTACTCATCAAAGTCTTTTACCCTCACTACCAGTGACGGCAGCAACAACACCGTAGCGAAAATCCTACTAATTTTAGTAAGCTCAATTTACAGACTGTCGCTACCTCGCGGCGAGTCGCACATATTAATGAACTTTTTCTAAATGTTCGGAACTTCACTAACTGTCTTTTCTCATACTGCATTTACATTGTCTAGATTTCGAGACAATTTGATTTGAAATTTTTAACGAAATTTATATCGTTTACATTTAGATTTTCCAAGATTTGATTGAATTTTACCTTAAACAGTAACCCAAAAAGTGACGGCTTAGCTAATTCACACACATTTTATGGAAATTTTTTGTATTCTTGTAGCTAATTCACTGAATTTGTATATAAAAATGTTGTACAGTGTGTAAAAAATAAATAAAAACACTAGATTTTGAGTAGATTTCGTCCGAATCTACTGACAAAGTAGATTTCGTTTTGTATGGGAAATCTACTAAAACCCCACTAGATTTAACTCTAAATCTCGAAAGTACTATATTTCGAGACAATATAAATGCCCTATAGCATGTTCAACTATTTTAAGCTTTTTTTATTATATTTTTTTTTTTTGTAAAGAGTAATCGAAAATTGGAATTGTTCACCTACATCGTATTCGGGACTAATATTCAAATGAAATTATTTTTAAAAAGTAAATGTCAGACGTTATTCTTTCAAATCATAATTAAGATTCCATTATCCACTTCTGTTTTAAGTGTTTTATTTACAATTAAAAAATAAACGTCTAAATGAATCACCCTTTATTTATTTTGTTCACTGGCCGATCGAAAGTCAACGCAATTTTTCGAGACCTTGTGACTTTTATGCATCCACTCCTAGTTTTTTTATTTTTAATAGTTTTGATGATTTCTAATCAACTTTAGAGCTTTCTACGGATTTCGCAACTTCTCGCGAATTTTTGCAATGTTTGCGATAAAAGTGTCTTTTTGCAAGTTTTCAATTCCTTTACAATTTTTGCGATTTTTAAACAATATTACACTTTGCTATCATGCCGTTGTTACCAGGTTATTGCGAATTTTCACCATTTGGTAATTTTTATCGAATTTTTGACATTCCTTACAGTACTACTGAATTTTCTTAATTAAAATGAATTTTTCCAACTTTCGTCCCTCTCCTTTACATGGTAACAATGTAAACATTTTTAATTTTCGCTATATCTTATGAATTTGGAAACTATTTTACGATTAGCAAATTTTTGTAATAATTTGTTCTAAAAATTCTTTTAGCGCCCTTTTTCATCGCCTTATAACCAAATATAGAAGTGGTTTCCGATTTTATTAGTTCTTGCCAATCTACTCAGTTTCGCGGAAATTTATCCAAATTTAAAAAGTGACTGAATTTTAATAATATTTCCGATTCTTTAATTTTTTTTGCAGAATTTCAACGATTGGTAAAACTGCTAAAGGCCGTTTCAGACTATAATACAAGTACTACTACTTTTGAAGAAAATGCCTCCCTGATATAATTGTTGTTTGAAATTTTTCAAAAAACAATAACAAATTATCGTGTCAGAGTTTCATTTTTCTCAAAAGTATTAATACTTGTATTATAGTGTGAAACGGCCTTAAGCTGTTAAAACTAGTTTATTTATAGTTAGAATAAGCTTAAGGCAAAAAATTATATAAAAAGTAAAATCTTCAGCCTATGAAAGACAAAAGGGCGGTAAATCGTTTGTTTTTAAGTGTTCACTAGTAAAAAATGCATCGTTGCGGAATACTGCCCCTGATTGTGTTTACGAAAACGATTTTTTCAGTATAATAAATTTATATAAATTTGCTTTATTTTTCATACAAATTTTTAAAGGCAAAGAAAGCAATGCTTGAATTTCTATGCATTTTGTTTGATGTATGAAAAACAAAAACAAGTTTTAAAATTAAAATGTGATTTTTCACTCTTAGAAAATATACATGAGTTCCACCCCTGGGGAAGCAAAATTGATTTTTTCTAATTATGTTCATATTTGTGAAAACAAGTTTTAAGCCCGTAACAAAATAGTTGTGCAGTAGCCTAGTGAGCAAAACACTTGACATAGAATAACACATTAACTGAAAACGGCGGCATGAGTTAAATGCTTGTCAGTGATTTTTAATATTTATTGTGTTTTGTGTATTCAATCCCTTCTAAATATTGAAATTTTTTAAATATATGAAATTTATCTAGCTATAAAAAATTGCACTGGTATTTTTCTGATGTTTTTATGAATGAAGTTTGACCAATGCTAGAACAAAATTAGAGCACGTCAAGACGATATGTTAAGAGCATAGGATAAGGATATACCCAGCAAAAGGTGTTCTAAATGTTTACCATTATAATTGCATACCAATCACTATAGGTACTGAATTTAATATTCTAAGGCTGCTGTTTATATCAAAAATTGTTCTAGACAACCTTTTAAGCGAATACCTTTCTTTTTTTCCAGAACGACGCCGCGCAGTGGCTCCAATTGAAACAAAAAGGGTAATAAATCTGTATCTTTGAGACATGCGACCTGCTTACAAAACACTATATGCAAAAATTATACAGGAGGACCTAAGCTTTAAGAATGTTGAAACTGTAACCATCCTTTTGAAACACACGGTAAGCTAAAGGTGGTGAAGTTGACTAGCTCATTCATGAAAAAAATTGTTTGGCCTCATAACTTTTACAAATATTACTCGATTTTAAATTATTTAAACTTGGAGCAAAGCTTGCTAATAGACAAAGAAAATACACTTATAAAAAAATCAAAGTGAAAACTTTGTAATGAGGATGAAAAATAGCTTAATTTTAGCAAAAAATTTACTTAATTGTTCTACATTTTTCTAAAAACTGTTTTTCTTTTCAATATTTAAAAAAATAGACTTCAAAATTGGCTGCAGTGGAAATTTTAAATCGATTACAAGCTATATTCAGCAATGGACGAACTTAGTGAAATTTTCTATGAAATTAATAGCTTGAGAAAAAACGCCCATAGATTTTTCAAATTTATTTAAAGATTATATTAACGTATGATGAATAAAATACGAACAAGTGTAAAATTAACACCAAATCCGGCCAAAAAATATTTTTTTCTTTTTAATGATATTTTTCGATAAAATTTTTAAGTGCTGGCACACATTCTTCAGTTTAAACTGCGGCACTAATAATATAAACCACCTTAAAAAAATGGCTCGATTATGGCTAACCAAAAATAAAACTTCTCTTGGAAACTTTATATTAGAATGGAATAGTGGAGAGATCTGGTCCAAAGATGAATAAATCTAGCTTTTTCGGGTGCTTTGTGACGGGAAGACACAAAATTATGTTTGACTGCCATTAATTGCATTTGACTCGTCATCCACAATGCATATGTACTCTGATAAGTAAGGAAAGTAATTTCTAGAGAGCTGTCGTGTCCTGCATGTTATATCCTTCTGTTCTGTTTCAGTAGTAGATGGTGTTGCTTTTTTTCATTTGCTGGTCTTACATCGATTCTAAATATTTGTTAATTGTGTTTTTGTCATAGTTATATATTTTACCCAAATTGGCGGTAAGATTTTGCAGTGCAACGTACTGTTTCAGCTTTCATTTTTTACTAAACTTTGAAGCCTTAAAAACTATATATCCGACCTGATCCACATTTTCTTTCAACCGACTTATTGTACTTAAATAATTTTATTGTCCTGTTGATAAATTTTGTTTTAATCTCATATCCTTAAAATGCCTAAACATATCACTTTTAGTTTTGTTTGGATTTTCTTCGCAAAATTTACAAATTAATTTGCAACAGCTCAGCTCAGTTAGTGACATTTTCAAAACTTATTATTAACTGACCAGATCAATATTAGTTTTTTCTTCGAAGTAGATAATACACCTCAGTTTTCCGTATATATATTTTTTGTAACAACAGTGTTAAACTTGTACATATTTTATTCACCATAAGTTAGATATATTTAATATAACTAATCTGGCAGCTCAAAAATGTGGGCACGACAGCAGATTTTTAAAAATAGTAAAATTTCAAAAGCATTTTCTTTACCACCATGAAATTCACAATTAACTATACTTTTTCATTTTTATTTATTAAAAAACATAGCAGTCTTCTTAACATAAAAAAATTATAGGGACTAATTTTCTAAAACACGTTACGAAGGTGAAATTTATATAGCAAACAATAATAAAATTACTCAATTTCTATAAATTTGTTTTTGTTTTTCACACAAACTCTTCACCAAATAAACACATAAAAAATTCAGGCTTTGCTTTGCCTTTCATCATTTTTAAAATTTGTATGAAAACAAAATCAAATTTTTAAAATTTGAGAAATTTTGTTATTGTTTCCTATATAAATTTCACTTTCGTGACGTGTTTTAGAAAATTAGGCCTATAATGTTATATAAAACAGAAATTTGTTTATGAATTTTATTTGCAAAAAATATGGAAAGAAAATACGAATCGGCAGTTTTTTTTTCAATAAAATCCCTTATTAACTTTTCAGGAAGATCTAAATTCACACAAAATACTAAAATACACTTATATATAAATACGTTGATATATAATAAATATATTCATATTCGATTTTCAATAGTAAAAAAATGCTCAAAAACAGATATCTCGCTTGAAATTGGAAAAAAGTGTATCATTTTGAAATAAATTTACTAAAGAGTACTATGACGTATGAACAATATACCAGTATACTATCATATTACGTATACTACGTGATCTATTTTGGGACTAAAATTCTCTCTATTTGTATTTTCTTCACATATATTTTATAATTTTTTTTTTTTTGAGTTAAACATTCATAAAAAGTTCGTGCTTAATTTATCATTAACCAATTTTAAACATAAGAGGACTGTTACGTGTTTTAATAAATAGTAAAGAAATAAAAATTAAACAATTATGTTTATTACTATTTTCAGGCTTTAGAATTTTGTAGAAAAAATTCAGTATATTCGTTTAATGCTAGCTGTAGTGTAAATACTTTAATTGATTTAAAATTTAAACTGCAGTCATTTCTGAAGTGTGTTCTTTTGAGGTATGAAAAAAAATTTTTTTGTTTTTGAAAATTTTTTGAGAAAACCGTTCAACAATTAAACTTTATTAATATGATTGTTTCGAACGTATTTGCTTTGTGAATCCAAATGGATTATTAGGCTAAGGTTCGTAACGTTATATTCAGAAAGAATTTGAAAAATTAAGTTGTTGTTAATTTTTTCCTTGTTCCTTGGAATATTAATCATGCCCAATTTTATATAGACACATCGTTTTTTAAATGCAGCGCAAATTTCAAAAATAAACATTTATTACCCCTTTTTTCAATTTGAAACACTGTGTGTCGACGCTATGAATATGCATTTCGCAGAATCTGTTTGGTATAAAAATTTTTTTATATATATTCATGGCCCTTGATGGAAAAATCCTCAGGAGATGTAGCGTTATTCTTCCAAGACAGATTGATAAATCGGGTCACTTATCTGAGATCTGAAATGATAATTCAATCTTAATGCTAGCACTACTCTTTTTCTTGGCTCATTCGCGTAAGCTTCCAAAGAATATTTCCGGTGTAATAGAAACTCGTCGAGCTCTTCTATTAGGGAAACATACAGCCCATTCGTTAGATGTTTGGCGTTAGTACCATGGCACCTAACACTAAGTTTGTACATTTCATACATCTTTATATGTTAAATAAATCAATTTCAAAGCACACTTTAATCTAATACAATTAACATAATTGAAATCTGATTTAATATTACCTCAGTACAAATTACACCATAAAAAATTTGTCACATCAATATAATCTGTGAAACCAAATATTCTGTTACATAATGACTATCCAAAATTGAAGACACTTGTATGATTTGATAAGGAATATAAAAAAAATTCATATAAATCGTGACTGAGGTAAATGAAGATTAAATTGTTTAGTTACTTAAAAAGTGAATATGTAGTTCCATACACATACACACGTAAAGTTTACTATCAATAAACAAAATTATATTGTAAATGTTTTTTTATTTACGGCCTTGCCCTCAAACCAAGTGTAGGAGGGGTGGGATATATTAAGAAATTACGAAAATTATTTTTTTCTACATACGCTAACACAAACACAAGTACAAATGTTTAGAATATATATAAATACATATGCTCCTTTGTACATAATATTACAACACATATCTATGAGCTACAAAATATACACATATACACACTAGGCATATAACTAATTTTTATAAAAAATTTAGCACACCACTACGTAGCACAGAGGGACGGCTTCATACATTTTTGTTCAAATTATGTAAGAAGTTGTCCTAGACCATTGAAAATTTGCACTGAGCATTATATTGACTAAATTAAGAAACAAAATTAATTTTAGCAAAATCAAACACGCCCACCCCACCGTCCTCCTGCGAATACAATCCAAATCAATTTTTTCTCATAAAATATTTCCAATCGAAGCAAAAGCCTTAAATTTTTATAAATACACTTTCTTGAATAAACAAAAGATGCATGCCAAGTTTTATTAATATCAGCCACGCCCATCACCAACTTCCCATAAAACTCAAATTATTTTTTCGCATAAAATTGTTCTAATCCAAACAATAGACTCCCAATTCGATACATACACTTTCCGAAATAAACAAAAGATGTAAGTCTCATCAATGTTAGCTACGCCCATCACTCACCTCGCATACAACCCAAATCAATATTTTTGCATACAGTTGTTCCTATCAAAACAAAAGTATTAAAATTTGGTACATAGCTTATTAAGATAAGTAAAAAATTCGTGCCAAGTTTCATCAACATCTCCCATGCCCATCACCCACTTCCTTTACAATCCTAACCAATTTTTTCGCATAAAATTGTTCCTTAAAATTGTTCTTAAAATTGTATGAACAAAAGATGCATGCAAAGTTTCATCAACATCAGCCAAGTCATGGCCCAGGGATTTTTCCAAGTCAAGTTTTATCAAAACTAAAGACAAGAATCGCTTAAATCCTAAATATTTAAACCAAACTATTTTTCTGAAAGATTGTTTTAGAAGATCTCTTTATACTATTGAAATAACTAATAAAATGATCTCAAAAACTTTTTAATTTCTTAATTATTACATATTTATAATTTTTTTTGCTTGATTTAGTTCAAGAATTGTTAAATAACAAATATTTTCTTTTTTTCTGATAAACTCGAAATAATAAATATTTTATCCATTTTTGTTTGTTGAAATTACTTGATTTATGAAAAAACTTCAATAATCGGTTAACCGATTAAGGATCTCTGCTAGTTCTAGTTTTACATCGCACAGTGGAGACAAGTTCAAATAACTCAAATAAAATCATATTAAGAGAGTTCAGCTTTGCGTTAACATCATTGTTGTAAAAATAGAAAGAAAATCCAAAAAGTTCAACACTCGTCTTGACAAGGCTAACACCCAAGCCGTCGAAGTTCCTATACTGAACATATCTTCTATTATCATTAGTAACGGGAAAGTTAATAGAGACATAAATAAACGCATGATGGGATTGTAGGAAAGGGACATAATAATATCAGACATAATAATATCCGTATAATATATCATAGCCGGACATAATAATATCAGATTCATTGTCTAAAAGAAAAAAATGAATTAAGGATGTAGTGTACGACTGATATCCGGGTAGGGAATTATGTACATAAGAAAGCCCTAATCTATGGCACAAAGACCTTAGTTCTAGCGATTTTACCGTATTAAATATATTACAATTGAAGTCACCCATTAGAAGAACGTTGCTGTACCGTGTAAGAATTTCGCCAAGAACATCATCCATAAAAGTCAGGTTTCCGTGGAGAAGATGACGACACCTATTAATATAGTACCGTTGTTAGAGAAGACCTCTATAAATATAGCCTCCATATGCTATAGGAGGTTGAGGAAATTGCAATTTTGTACCTACTACCATTTGCAATTAAAATTCCGACGTCGCCCGCTCTGGTAGGGTACGGCCTATCATAACGAAACAGTGTGTACCCGGATATCTGGACAGACATGTTTGGCTTCAGCCAAGTATCAGAGAGACCCATAATGTGTACATCTGAATGAAATAGTAAATTTCTGACCTCGTCGAATTAAGTCTGTTGTGATTGTGAATTAATTCTTTGGCACTTGACGTCAGCAATGTTAATGTTTTGTCTGTAACTCGCAAAAACTGATTTTAGATTAGTGTTATCACTGATAACAGCGTACCCATATTTAAATTATGGAACATTTTTCAGATAACTCATAAGTTTGCTTAGCGATCGCCGAAATAAGCAGGAGTTTTTTGTGTTAATTCACGGAATACAATCTCACCTTTCATTTGGATCTAGTGAGAAGACGGAGGTAGAAGGAGCTATCTTCTTTTTTTCCAAGGAAAACTGCAAACGCAGAATTTTATAAGGTCCTTTTAATTCGCTCATATCTACTAAACTACATATGCAATCTAAATAATTTGTTTTATTTAAAAAGAAAGTGCTATATTAGGGCCGCCAGAAGTCTGAGCCCGTCGACCAGGATATTTATAATACATATCACAAGCGAATGTACAACAAAATCTTATATATTCCAGGAACTAATCATATAAAAATGAACCACAACAAATTTTTATTTTGATACATGTATCATGTCCAACAAATAAACAATAGATAAAAAATTAACATTTAATTCATACATAAAAAACAATAAACAAAAAGAAATTTCATTTAAAATTACGAGGCGAGAAAATAAACACATGGGCTGGCGAGGCGAGCTGTGTTTATTTCATCAAGTAGTTGAAAGACGTAAGCCCCAGGCTTTGTGTACATTTTTATATATTAGAAATGCTAACTTTCATACGAAAACTTTGATTTTGATGGTAACTGTAAATCACTAAGTTTAATAAATCCAAATATCGTAATGAAGAAAAAAGCCTTTTTGAGCTTTTCTCCAGAAACACCCAAGTCCTGGTAGGAATCAAACCTGCGACCTCCCAGTTAATAGCCTAGTACACTCTTCAGTACGCGGGTAACTAAACAAAATTTCGATGTTCCTTAGAAAATTAAACTTTAGAAGGAATTCTTTACTCTACAGATTATTTGAAACTCATAAAACCAATTGTGTTGGCACTCATATTAAGAGCGATGTAGCAAAAATTATAAATTCGGAAATGTACCCATTCTGAAAATCATTTATATTCCATAAAGGCTTTTCCAGTTTTAGCAGAATTTAAAAAAAAATTATGGTTCTCCTACATTTGTCTGCAAATATCGGACAAATATTTAGCTCCGTCAATTTAACAAACGCACATATATATTTAAGCTTGTAAAATAATTTTTTTTGTTATGCATTTATGTTTATAAACCACATGAGATTACTTGCGATTGCAATTTTTTTGTTTTCTTATTAATAAAAATTAATAAAATCACGAAAAATGCTTAGCTTTATTTATGCCGATTTTTCGAATTGAAGTGCCGAAAATGCCGATTTTTTCCAAGATAAGTGCAGGTTTTTGGTCAAAATCATTTGGCAGCCCTGGCCCCAGGCAACAAATCGCCAGCTTATTATTGGTTTCTGCTTTTTAATGCTTTTTCCTATGTTTATGGGTCAAACCAATAATAAGGTGACGAAATGCTGGTAAAATTGCTTCATGTTCATTACAAAAATCAACAGAAATTACATTTTTGTCTGCATTGACCTGTATCAAAAAACCAGGACAATTTAAGAGTGGACAAGGACACCAGGACAATTTGTAAACCACGATAATCCTGGAAAACCAGGACGTATGGCAGCCCTATGCTATATTCAAATAAAAAGGGCATTAAAATGTTAGCATTGAAAAGATCTGAAACGCATAAGCCACTGAGTTGCAAGAAAATTTTAATCAGCTTTCAGGGTAAAATATATTAGTAACCTCGGTAGATTTTTTCCTAGCACAAAATGTGGCTTTCAACAAAAATCAACTATGGAGTTTTCTTAGTAAAACAGTTCTCTATACACTGTACAACTTATATTTATCTATTTAACAAATTTTCTCGCGAAGACTTGTTTTTTTAATGCATACGTGTGTTTTGGAACATTAACACAGTTAGAACTTGAACCATGAACTATATGAAAAAGATGTCAAAAGTTTTGTATTGCTCAAAATATGTTATAAAAAAAGTGATTGCGATTGGTATGGAAACATTTTGGCAATTGCGAAACAAAAATACATTTTTGTCTTCTATTCATATATGTTATGACATTTTTCCTATTTGCAAAAATTGTAAAATGTTATATGCCTAATACACACTTGGTTCCTTCAAAATATACATGCAAACTATACAAATGACAAAATATATCTACTTGCTATTTAAAAATTAATTTTAAAATGTTTTAGAATCTCTTGAAACATTAAACTTCAAATGAAATTAAATAGCGGAAGCATGAGTATGTATGTGTAAGTACAATGAGCAAATGATTGCCAACACATTAGCTGACATTTTGACACGTGCGTTTTCCGTTATATGTTTAAATTTTTTTTTTCTTTTTTTAAATTTTTTACGCTTTTGTTTCCATTTTACTCGTAGCACCTTCGACATATCGCATTGAAGCACTTGTATTAGTTCTTTTTATTTAAGAATTTTTTGAACATATTAAAATTTATCTTGTCAGACTTAAGAGTTTAGTGAGGATAAGGACCTTTAGGTGGTACCTTACGTTTTAAATATGTATTTAAGTATATTTTTTCGTTTACATTACTGCTTTATCCGCTTCTGAGTTTTTCTATTTTCTCAAACATTGCTTTATAAAAAAAATCGTCACACATACATGCATCTCCATATATGTACATAAATACGTATGGATGCAAAACTGTCAATTGTTAGAGCTTTAAGTAATTCAAATAAAAATTCACTACTTTCGAGGTATTTTATTTTCGAATGTGGAAACAGAAGAATACGATATCCTGAGCAAGGATTATTTTCTATGGGAAAACGTTCGATTATTGTCAATTGTTCGAGCTTTAAATAATTCAAAATAAAAACTCACTACTTTCGAGGTACATATTTTATTTTCGAATGTGGGAACATTATTTGGTTATTGATGCAGAGGAATACGATACCGTGAGCAAGGATAATTTTCTATAGAAAAACGTTCGATTATTATATAATTAGTAAATTTATATCATCGTCGGTAACAGGTCCGAAATACAGTTATATCATTTATAATATGAGTAGTTCACCTACAAGCACTACTAAATTAAAAAAACAAAAATTCTGTAAAAGCAGTCATTTTATTTGTTGTTTGAAGATTTAATCGATTTTCTAAAAAGTTCGTTCTATTAACATAGCGGGCTATGCAAGCGGACAACTCATATCAATAATGGTAAAACCTAAACGTTTATTATTCAAATATTTTTATTTAGATATTTTATTTACTAAATGTTACAAATGCAATTACAAATTTTATCACAACTTAATTTAAACGAGAGTAGTAACAAAGACCTTCACTCGTTGTAGTGAAACAGACCAGAGTCTATAGTGGGAATCCAACCCACAACCTCCACACTGATAGGCTAGCACACTACCCATGGTTCGTTTTCAGTAAAAAAGTTGTCTGAATTTATAAATTCTTTTATTGATTTTGAAAAAAAATAACATTTTTAGACAATTATTTTTTTATCTGATACAGTAAATGTGTTTGCTTGAACTCAGTTTTCTCAATATGGAATACAACAACAAATGTTCAACAAATTAAAATTATTTTGGATTTCTAAGTGAATTAATACGTTGCACAGTGGCTCCAATTGCAAAAAATCTGTAATAAATCTGTACCTTTGCAACTTGCGATCCGATTATAAAACGATGTGCATATATAAAAATCTTAAAAAAGGATCAAATCTTTATGAACGTTGAAATCTGGAGGATCCTGTTAAAACAAACGGTGAGCTTCAGGGTGTCAAATTTGACTACATCGGTCATGGAAAACCTGGTTGGTCTCATAACTTTTACAACTATTATCCGATTTTAATGAATTTAAATTTAAGGACAGCTTTAATATTTTCAAAGATATTTAGCTTTGAATTTTAAAATTTTGGAATTTGGTCCGACTTCATTCTCTACATACATAGGTACGTAGATAGTCAACTAAAACTTCAAAAACCTAAGTCTGCTGTCAAAAACCCAAGCCTAAGAATGTGTTAGTAGAACATTTTGTATTAGTATTGGCTTAAAATAAAATATTCTCCACAGCACCAAAACCATACTTAGTTGTACAAAAAGTATTTAACAAAATTTATATTTTTTAAACACGATTTTTTAGTTGTTATATACTACAATTAATTTTGCATTAATTAAAGAAAATATGAATTTAGAATCATTTTTAATGCATTTGAGCTCAAAAAATTTTGATTCGCTAAACATTTTTTCCATTTATTCTATTTGGCACTAAAAAAATTGTCCCAAATAGTAACAAAAATGCAATGGAAACTTTGATAAATTTCAGCACACAAATGTCAAAAAAATTAAAAAAATATTTTGAAATTACAGCAAGAAGAGACATAAAATTTGTTATGTGACAAATAAAAAAATTAAATAATATAAAATAGTGTTTGTGTGTGCAATAAAAATAAATTTTAGTGCAATCTTAAGTGCAAAAACTATGCAACGAGTGTTGAGTTGCCTCTCTCAGTGTGTTGGATAACAAAAATATCCATAGGTGTGAAGAGAGGTAAATTTTTTTTTGACAGAAGCTCAGTTGCCTATCTACGTATAATCTATGGTTCTCTATTTCGTAAATATCTAGGGTAATAGCATAGCCAAACATTTTCAGAAAATTATTTCATGATTATTAACATAATCCTTGATAACCAGAGATGCCAGAATTCCTTCACCAATAATGGCTAAATGTAGACAAAAAAATGGCGAAAAACTATCCAAAAAAATGGCTAAGTGGGATCGAATGCAAAAATCATGAGTATTAAGGAAAAGTAAAAAAGTTACTCATATATCTAGGCGCACGGTAGTGCCCCAAGCAAATGTCCGGCCACACAGTGTGTATTATTACAAGAAACTATGCGACCTGTTTTTACCACCCCAATAGCTTTGATCCAGTCTGCCTACGCAGGTAACCTCATAGGTGAAATTTGAAAGCTCTACCGTAAAAGCTTCTCGAGATATTAAGGTATAAAAGGGCATATTTTAGTACCTATTAACTGACTGACTGACCCATCAATATTATTTGCCACTTCCACTATAGCTAGGAAGCTGAAATTTGGTATACAGGTAGGCCTTGTTGGGAGCCAACCACCAGAAAAACAGTCACTCTTTATATGGGGGACTAGGGCGCCCCTTATTTGTATAGGACACTTCCACTATAGTTAGAAAGTTGAAATTTGTTACACAGGTAGGTCGTGATGGGAAAGTACTAAGAAAAATTGGAAAACGGAAATATTTCATCTAGGGCCTATTGTACGGGGCACTTGTTTCAAATAAAAGCTTAGAAAAAAGAATTGAGATCCGCAAAAAAACATAAATGTGAAAATAAGGCCAAGTTCCTATCCAAAAATTTCGGCCGTAAAAAGTACTGAGATCAAAATAAGGACCGAGCTCTTGATGTGTACAATAACATCTCATTTCTAGGCAACCTGTAAGCTTGGCAACATTTTTCACATAATTCTTTTCCATATTAGAAAGGCAAAAAAAAATATCGAACTCGAAAACTCGATGGGCGTTGTTTTTCTTAAGCGATTAATTTATAATTTCCTGGAAGAAGTTTCTATATTCGTCCAATGCGGGATGTAGCCTGCATACATTAGCCGATTTAAAACTTAGCCTGCAGTAATTTTTGAAGTCTATTCTTTAAAATAATGACAAAGAAAATCTTCAGTTCTGAAAATTTTTTGAGAAAGACGTCCAACAGTTAAGCTCTACTTTTGTTCAAATTTATCAAATTTTCAATCTCATTTCAAAGTTCTTATATATATTATTAAGCATTTTGGTAAAAGTCATTGAATTTAAGTAAGCTATGCCAGCACTAGAGATATTTACGATATCGGGAACGAAATCGAGGCCAAAAACCTAAATTTCAAAAATCAAAGCCAAATATATCTGAAAATATCAAAGATATCTTAATGAAATAAAGTGTATGTTCTTTATAAGCTTTACAACAAATTTAAAGCTAAAAGAAAATTTTTTTATGCATGTGGCTGTTAAAGTTTAAGCTCTTCTCTCTGATTTTTACATACACCGTTTTATAATCGGGTCGAAAGTTTCAAAGATACAGATTTATTACCATTTATTTCAAATTATAAACACTGTGCGTGCGTGCATTAAATCGCAAGAGGCTGCACACCGAAAAAAAAGGAATGTAAATCCACATGCAGCAATTTTGATTGGAAATCATATTAAATTTACAAGAAATATTTTGTCGTTTGAGTGTGTTAGTGTTTATTTGCTTTGTTCTTTGCTACAATTCACTGTTCTGCTTAGTTGTGTGACTTGTTGTTTATTCTTACATGTGTCGTCTATGTAGACGACAAAAAACGAATTACCAGCGAAAATTTACTGCGGCTGGTATAAAATTACCATTGTTTCATATTAATTTTAAACGGAAACTTATTAATCTAACCTTAAAACACCGTTAAAACAATTTTGTTGTAAGCGTTAAGTTTCATTTTCAATCGACATGACTATAACTTTAATTTCAAATAAGTTTTATGTTAAATAATCATTTAAATCATGTTGAATTAATATGGAATGCATTTTACATACGATGGTATTTATTTAGTGTATAAGTAAAGAAAAGTTTGAAGCTGTAGTGGCTGCAGTGGTTAGCGAGTGGACTATCATGCAGGTGGCACGAGCTCAAATCTTGGCTAGGGCAGTCAGCTACAACGCAAAGTTTTCTGATGACTAGCAAGTAAGTAAAATAATTAATAAAATAGCTACATTAAAGTCATTTTGTTTCAGCTCATTTTGTTTCAGTATCAACTTCATTTTGATTTAACTGTACTGGAATATTAAATCAACATGAAATATAGTTAATTCGAAATGAAAAATTTTCTTTCAAGAGTATTGTAAATCATGGTGATTTAACATGAAACACCTATGAAGCAAAATCACTAACGAAAAATGTTAAATTAACCTGGTTTTTACATGGAAATTTTTCTGTGTGTGAGGACGCGTCTGAAGATAAATCTCTAGAATATCCTAATTACATTATTTCATTGGGAACTATTTTTACTACTCCGAAATCTATAGCATTAGGATTTTTTTTTTCGATCTGTCCGCTGACCACTTGAAATTACATTGAAACCCATTTTAGAAATTGCGTCAAACAAAACGCGACCTTTAGGAGTTATTTGTCGTGATCCTCGGAATGTATGCCTGCGTTGCAGCCACTGTAGGCCAAAATACGTTGGCCTTGTGAATTACAAAAAAATACTATATTCACTTTTTGGGAGAAGAGTAAATTGATGAAATCAACAGGATTTGATGAACATTTCTAATGCGATGTTAGTTGCTTGAAGATAGTCTTCCAAATGATCACCCTTTATGTAGTATTTTAACAGCAATTTATTAGTATAGCCGAGCTACTACAAGCTCTATATTGGGGGTTCTTGGTGTCCTATAGAGTATATATAATGATTTGTAAAATGCTTCTTGAAGTCAATTGTGACTCAGAGATAAGCACAACATAAATTTCTTTATCCATCATGAAGTATACAAATCACCAGACAATATTCAAATCACCTGTTATAGAAAAAATTGTAATAACAAAGAACTATCCGCATTTAGTAAATTTAAATTAAATATTACACATCATACATTTACTAATCCACCTGCACTTCCTTAAACACGTTCTCAATTTCTTTGCCTAGATGACAGTAAGAGTATAAAAAATTTGAGTTTACTTACATAGTAAAATCTTCAATTGAAATCATCACAGTTGAACCTAAAGCTAATGTTGTCATTCGAATTGTATGAAACAAATTCACATGTAATTGACAGAATCATTTTGTAGCAGGCGCTTATGAGCTCTTTGAAATCTCACACATCACCATATTTCTCACCATATCACAAACACACACATACACACGAACATTTAAACACTTCCCTGCTTAAATATATCAAGGGAGTAGATTGAGTAAGGCCATAAAAAATCCTGTAGAACAAATGACAAAACTTCCACATTTTTGTAGCATTTTCATTAAAAGACTCAATCTTAAATGTACCTGTGCGTCAAGTTTATGTTAGATATTATATTCGCAGCAGTGCACTATGGCACTTATATACACAATTTTTAACAAATGAATATTCAAAAATCATATCCTTAAGTAGCATCTATTTTCTATTGTATGTATGTATGCACATTAGGCATAACTTTTAAAATTTTTTCAAATACGAAAAATGTCATGGCATAGTTTTATTGAACAGAAAAGTAGAGAATTGGGATTTTTTATTTTCGTAATTATTAGTAATTTTAGTATAAATTTTCAAATCTGCAGTAATTGAGTCCTATTTTCTCCTATAACTAATTTTTGGAATAAGTGTTATTTGTCATAATGTTTCCAAACTATTTTTAGCAAAAAAAGACATATCCACATAGAAGTTTTTCCTTAAAAAGAAACACTTTCAAGATTATTTATTTAATAGATATTATTTATATACATATACTAATCATAAGCATATACATATACATATACTAATCATAAGCATAATCATAGTTAGGTCATAAGCATAACCATTAAGCAGATCTATCACTTCAGATAAGTTTAGTTGATGTTTATTGAAGAATTTATGTCAGTCCTTTAAATATAGGGCAGACGCCAACGCCAAGTGGAAAGTGTTTTCCGTTGCGTCCATATTACATAGCGAGCATGTACCAATAGAGGACCTACTGAAAGGTCTTCCATTAATGTCAAGAAGCGCACCTCTTGCTCTTATTAGCAAGCTCACAGCATGAGACGAAAGCGACGGTACATTAGTTAGCAGGAAAGAATAGTTCAATTGTGGGTATAAATCGTGAAACTAAGAGTTTCTTGCATCAGATGTTAAGTTATCATTTTCGTATCTTTTAAGAAGTGCCAAAATTGATTTAGAGTATTCGCACACTGGGGCTAAACTATTTTCTGGAACAAAATTGATTTTTGGGCTCAAGGTCATCCATTACTCAGCCGAAAAGGTTTGCTTAGCAACTCTTAACTCAGCAAGCTTGTCTGGGAGTCTGTTATGTGGCATATGAAGAACTTTATTAATGTAGTCAAAATGTAACTTCAGTGTATCGAGATATAGGCATCCTAAGCCGGTTTCTAGAAAAGGCGTGTAGTTAGGTGTGTTCCTAGGTAGTAGCGATTATAACACAGGTCTATGCCTAAGTATTTGTATCAGTTTACAATTTCTATATCATTATCTCCATATTTCCATTTTAAGCTTTTTGAATAATATCTTGGATTTGGTGAGATTAACTTTTAAATGCCATAAATCATAGTTTACAGATCGCTTGACAATATAACGATGTCATCGGCGTACAATAGTATTTTAACTGTGTCGGCCAAGTTATCAACTTCTATACCACCAGGAAGAGCGTTAGATAAGTCATTAAGATACAAGAAAGAAAACAAAAACCATTTCCAGATATTCGGCCATGTCACAGAGTTCAATTCCGTTCGGAAACGGAATTCAATTCACCCTAATATGTCAAGCCCTAGCTGGAGCATACCGCAGTATCGTAGCAGTGCCAACAGTCTGGACACACTTGACAAATTCGCGTATTTTAGTTTTCTTTTTTAGACACCAGCTGCTATAAAAATGGGGTAGGTTGAATTCCGTTTCCGAACGGAATTGAACTCTGTGACATGGCCGATTATATAGATATAGTGGATAATGGTAAAACCATGAATGACGTCAGCAAATAATAAAAGTTTCCGGATACAAATTTTATGAAAAATATAATAGTGTAAATTTGGTAATTTTCTTTAAATTACTAAAATTTCTTTCAGATTGTTTTAAAGTTCAATTGATAAACTTTGTAATTATTGAAATTACATTTATTTCCCTCATCCGTAGTACACATCGACACATAGTGTATGATTCTAGTGTCAACGAATTGTATTAAGTGAAGACATCACGTTATTTTGATAAAAATTCGACTAATAAATGAAACAAAAAATTGAGTTCCATAAAAAAACTACGTGACAAAATAATTTACTTGTATTTTTTTACTACCATATGGAGTATTAGAGTGGTGGTAAAAAAATAAAATTTGGATTTCTTCAAGTCTCATACCTTAAGTCGATAGGTAGTTATAAAAAATTCGGCTTAAAAAATTGCAGGTCCATCGAAGTTTGTCTGTAAAGTTTCCAACAGCTTTTTCCCTTACGGACTTTTATCTAAATCGCATATTTAACAAATTAAATAGCAATATCCAAAACAGCCATCAACTATTAAAGTCTCAAAAAAGTCCATAATTTTACAACTTTCGGTAAACTTTTTCGTTCCCTAAATTGATATTCGTTTCTTTAGCTATTTTGGCCGCTGAATGCGAGTCTGCAACCAATTTTTTTGTCAGCTCTAATTTTTGAGATATACCGTTATGTCAAAAATGAAGGAGCCTTCACGACATACATATATTAGCATAACTGTAGAAAGAGATACTCCATTCTGTAAAAGAAAACCAAACAAAATTATCTCTAAGCCAAACAAACACTATTTTCAAATCTGGCTATTAGTTTCAGATATATAGTAAAAGTTTTAGTCTGAAAATTAAAATTTGTATACAAAATTTAAAAAATTCGTAATAATATAATATGTCCCTTTTTGTTGAAATGGTGGAAAAACTTTGGGTTGTATTCACAATTTCGCTGCTGTTTGACGCTGCATTGACGATCCCTTAGGTCTTGAGTTCAAGACTATTTTCAGGCACGCCAACATCATGAATTTTTCTGATGTGCATTGGTGTATCATTGTGTGTTTATTGTTGTTAAATTTTTAAAGTGATGAAGGCATAGCACTGATATCTTTGGCAGTACCTGCAGCAATTAATACTGACATATCCTAATGCATTGTCGCAAAATTGTCGGCGAAGTAAAATAACTAATAATAAATTACACAGCTTAAACCAATTAATGCCCCAACTTGACACCAGAGGGGCTGCAACACTGCTCTACAAAATTGAACAAAAAAATATGTTTAATAGCTGATTAATTAATTACGTTTTCTATCTCCTTCCCTCTTCACCACCTGTTCTCTGTACACTATCCCTTTCCCAAAGAAACTAACACATTAATTAATTAACTAATAGGCAATAATTACCTGATTGTGTTGATTTTCTTTTAAAAAAAAATTTGTGAGAGACCTTTTTAAAATTTTTAACGAAATTTTTAATTTTTAGGATAAACCTTTTATGATGTCTCTGAAACTAATGGAAGATTTAGAAACAAGGTTCGCTCGGCTTAAAGATAATTTTACTGTAAAATGCCGTTTTTCTTTTTTAGGGTTCCGTACACCAATAGTGTAAAGCAACGCTATTGTTTTCGCTACGCTGTCCGTCTGTACGTCTGTCTGTCTGTCTGTCACAGGCTGTTTTCTCGAGAACCGTAAGAACTACTGACCTGAAATTTTAATGTAATTTTACTATGTAATATAGACAATATGCTGTATCTTGGAAACAGTGGAGTTAAACTCTTGAAAATTTCACAAACGCTAAAACAAAAAAATTTCAAAATTAAAAAAAATTTCAAAACAAAAAATCGCAAAAATAAAAAAAGGTCCAAAATTAAAAAAATCGCTAAAAACGCAAAAAATCACTAAAACGTCCATAGCAGAAAAAAGTAGTCAAAACGAAAAAAGCACAACATAAAAAATCGCTAAAACTAAAAATTTCAAAAAACGAAAAAATCGTTTAAAAAATGGAAAAAACACCAAAACGAAAAAAAGAGCCAAAACTAAAACAACCAAAAAAACCAAAATAGTCCCCAAAACCGAAAAAAGCGCCAAAAACGAAAAAATCGCCAAAATTAAAATAAGTCGCTTAAACTAAAAATATCGTCAAAAAGCGATAAGAAGGTTAAAACAAAAAAACACCAATACCAAAGAACGCAAGAATTAAAAAAATCGGCTAAAAAACAAAAAAAAAAAATGCAAAAAATGAATAATCTCTAAAAAACGAGAAAAATATCGCTAGAACGAAAATAGTGTCACAACCAAAAAAAGCCGTTAAAACTAAAAAAAATCACCAAAAACCGAAAAAAAATCCTTAAAAGCGAAAAAAGCGAAAAAACTGAAAAAAAACGCCACAACTAAAATAAATCGCTAAAGCTAAAAATATCGTCAAAAAGAGGAAAAAAACGTTAAAAATCGTTAGAACCATAAAATCGCCAATACTAAAAAAATCGGAAAAAAACAAAAGCAAAATTGCAATAAACGAAAAATCGCCAGAAAAAAACGAAAAAATGCACCAACACAAAAAAAATTGCCAAAAACAACAAAAAAAATTTAAAAAAAAACGATAATAAAAAAAAGCACAACGGGAAACAGTCAAAATGAAAAATAACGGCAAAAACGAAAATGAATATACCCATGTGTATTAATACGGAACCCTTCGTGTGCGAGCCAAAGTCTTACTTTACTTAATTTATTACTGAATAGATATGCCAATACATGTCGTGCAAATGCCTTCAATTTTGGCATAACAGTATATCTCGAAAACTAGAGTGAAGATTCGCGTTCAGCGGCCCAAGTAACTAAAGAAATAGTTTTCAGTTTCAGGGCACGAATAAGTTTACAGAAATCTGTAAATTACCGTAATTATTTTGGAATGTTAATTGTTATGGCGTTTTTTCGATATTGCTGGTTATTTTGTTAAATATGCGATTTAGATAAAAATTGACAAGACAAAAGCTGTTGGAAACTTCATAGACAACAACTTTTTTCAAGAAAGTTTTTTTTAAATACTATATGTTATAAGTTGTGAGCCATAAATGACAGAAAAGAACCATTTTCTCAAACTTCTTAACCTTAACTTATTGACCTGAAATTCTTTTTATGTTGTTTTTTAAGTAACCAACGATTTGCGGTATGAGACTTGAACATATTTAAATTTTATTTATTTACGACCACTCTAATGCAGTATTTTCGTAGCTGTTTATGTATGCGTATTTGACAACATGCCAGATACATATCTATCTACGTACATATGTACATCTGTACACAAATATGATACGTTTCACAATTTTTGTTCTTCATTTCCCCAAAAATCTATGTTCTCAGAAAATAAATGTGTCTTTGGCATTGTACAGCCAATAAAAAACAATTTCTGTTTGAGGTTTAATTCAATTTAATTTTACATACAAAATAATTTACAGATTTTGCTGAAAAGCCGCTAACTAGAAATAGTTACAGGTCGCAATAAAGTATAGAAACTTTAAGCAAAAGCTTATCTCAATACTTATCAAGAAAGAAGTTTATTTTTTTATTAAGATGATAAAGTAATCATGAAAACTTAATCATTGTCGAACTGAAGAATTTTAAAGCAAAACTATGTTTTAGCTTAAGTTTTTAAACTTTAAAAATTTAAGCAAAATTTTAAACTCAAGTTATATATTGCCTGCGTGAACACTTAAAATAAATTAAGTTGTGATATTTTGCCATTTTTTAAGTTTCGAGATGTTTTTAATCAGCATTTTTTGAGGGAACCGTACTATTTATGAATTTATTTAAAAAGTATGTTAACTTATAACAAAAATGAATCTTGTTTTCAAAAATATGTTAGAAATCGACTGAGCTATTGAGCTTTTTATTAAAATGAAATTTTTGCAAAAGTTAGTGTACAAAGTTTTTGGTGTTCTTTTTGTAAGCTCTCTGGTTAGCGAAGCTTCCAGCATGGTGCAGGCACAGTTTAAAAGACACAAATCGGTGCATGATAAATAATTGTTACAACGTTGATCGCTAAACTTTTAGCATTGAGTGCAACATTTGCCATTTATGCACATTCCGCTAAATTAAAATTTGTCCTAAAAATGTGCGATAAACGTAATAAATTTTGTAATATGGTTGTGGCATGGTTGCGTCAGCAATGGCATGTTTCCCGACACAGTTTTTGAATGTAGCAAATAACTTATTATTGTATTAAATGGTTGTGAACCTTAATTAGTTTAAGGCAAAAAAAACTATCGTTTACATTTAATCATAAATTTATTGGATTTCATGAAAATTGGCTTGAACAATTTATATTGTTGAAAAAATTCTGACTACAATCATGGTTTATTTAAAAGTTCAACAAAAAAATGATTCTATAAAACAAATTTAGGAAGTCTCGCTTTTGTGGTTCATCAGATATAGGAAAATTAATTATTACTTTGTATGGGTGGTAACCGTTTCCCCATTTCTATAAGTCCAGGATTTTTTGGAACTTGTACTTTGTTTAATGAGCTATCTACATCAAATTTAGTGAGCGTCACTCTTATAGTTCTGAACATGTAGGAAAATTAATAATAACTTTCTGTTGGAGTACCACCCACCTTCCTATACGTTCAAGATTTTGTTGCAGCTTAAGAGCTACCGTCGTCCAATTTAGGGATCCTCACTATTATAAAGGGTGTTTTTCTTCGAGATATACATCTTTGAGTGGGCAGCACTGCTTTGCTTAAAAACCGATTTGATCGCTGTCAGTTGCATTGTAGCTAGTCACACCATTTTATTATGAACAGACTCACGGCAGAGCAACGTTTTTAAATCGTTGAAATTTAATTTATGAAAAAGAACTGAAAAAAGTTGAATGAAAAACTAATAATTTTAAGTAATTTTCTGTAAATTGGTCATCAAGATCGTGTTATTTAACCCCATTGGATTATTTTCTATGGGCTTATGTAAAGTCATTCTTCTACGCCGCTTAGGCAAAGATAATTTAACACCTACATGATCCAAATAATATTCAAACTAGGGATGTAACGATACGCCGTTTTGCCGATCCGATACCGATACCGATATTTAAAAATAAATATCGCCGATACCGATTCCGATACTGATACGAATATTGAAATTGAGTTCAAGTTTAGATTAACAAAACTCAAGCGCAATTTTTTTATTATACAAAATTACATTATAAGAGAGAATATTTAAAATTGATAAAACATTGGAAGTAATTTTTAAGGAGCTACATTTTCTTTGCTTCCAAAATATCTATATTAAAAATATGCAGATAATTAGTAGAAAAGAAAGAAAAAATGTTTAATTCCTTTATAATTTTAAAAAATACTCGCCATGCTTTTTAAAAAATCGATTTTTTTTAAAGGACATTTATCAACTAATATTCTTCTAAATAACTTAATAGTTAATTATTAAAAGACTTCTAAGTTTATATTTATTCACTTAAATTTACATGAAAATACAGTTCTGAGCTTAAATTCGCATAAAAAAATTGTGAAAATGGGTAATTTTGTATCCTTTTTCCTTGAGGAAAAATCATTATAGAATACCGTGTATTTTTTAATGCTTGGGTTATTACCAAAAAATATAAATAATAAAGTTGTAGGCACTTTAGGGAATGGAACTAGGGATACCACGATGGTTACCTACATATTTTATTATAAAATTGCAATCACTCGCAAGTAGTTACAATTGTAGAGTTGGGGAAAAGAAAAAAAATAAATAAAATAAATTCCTTTTCAAATTAGTTTATTACAATATATTGTTGTAATATATATAAGAATAGTGATAGTTAAATTTCCAATACAAACGTGAGATAGCTATTCTTCAATTGTAAGGATATTTTATGTTGAGCACTCGGTTGTTCAAAGGTAAGTGCGTACGATTTTTCTAACTAGTTAACACGACCCCTCGGTTATTGAGACAGTGAAATTCGTTAGGTTTGACAATTGGAAAGAGGGTAACGAGTGTTGGATTTCGAGTGTGGACAACTTCAAATAAACTTACAATATGAGAGTATTTAGCAAATTGCGATTTTTCTTTTAAAATAATTCAGTTAATTTTAAATTTAGGGTTTTATCTTATAATAGGTTTCAGTTTAGGTTTAATAATGTAATTAGAAGATATAATTATAGGGTTTTTTGCAATTCAATGTTTTAGTAAATTCAGTTAATAGTAATTTGAAGATGTACAAACTTGTTTGGACATGCCGCCGCCTCGAATTTAGGATGTAGATGCTGAAGATGTAGTGGCACAGAGAACCTGCGCGATGGATCTTATGGCCTCAGCCAGAATCTTGGTGTCAGGTGTTTTCGCCGTTGCTGATGGTTGAGGTGCCGGTGGATTTGGCGACTTTGCTGGTGCTGGTTTTGTTGGACGTCCCTGTTGTTGGTTCTTACGTAACTGGCTTGTAGTGATACCTTTGACATGGTTGTAGGTTTTCTGCTTGGCGTGTAAAAGGGTGTGATGCAGACGATCACACTTTCGACAAGTGTCCATTGATGTATAAGACTGGATTGTGTGGCTCTTTGCTAAACAATTAGCGCAATACTTGTGGCGGTCGACCACTTCCTGCCTCTCTTTCACACTCATGTTCTGAAAGGTATAGCAAAACCTCAAGGGATGGTATCTTTTGCATACCATGCATTTAAAGATTTCCGGCTTTTGTCGTCTTAAGCGATTGCGGGTGTTGTTTCGACTGTTCCTTTGCTGAGGCTCAGTTGAGCGACGGTCAGATCTAGAGGAGAAGTATAATATGGAATAGAAATCATATGTTTTAGTAGACATTAGTTTAATGGAGTTAGTTAGCGAAATAATTATGTATGATCTTGTTTGCTGATAATGAGTGTAAGTTGTTGAATATTATTGATAATTTTCATCTTTTAAAACTGGAAGGTAGCATAATTTTACAATTGGCCTAGTTATCACTCCTGACGATATGCGTACGTCTGCAACACGTACATTGTTATCTTGGCCTGGGAAAGTTTTTTCGATCCTACCTAAACGCCACTCGTGGGGAGGCTGTAGATCATCCATAACTACCACGAGATCTCCAACCTGAAGATTGGGAGCAGAGTTTTTCCATTTATAACGCTTGTGTAGTGATTTAAGATAATCTTCTTTCCATCGTACCGAGAATTGATGGTGAAGAGCTTTCAGTTTTTCCCATCTGTTTATAAGGGACATGTTTTCAAGGTTTTGTTCTGGGAAGGCCATTAAGGGTGCTCCTCTTAGAAAATGTCCAGGAGTTAATGCTTTTAGATCTAAGGGGTCTTCAGACAAAGCCGATATTGGACGAGAATTAAGGACTCCTTCTATTCTAGCTAAGATTGTGGAAAATTCCTCAAAATTAAACTTTTGGGCGCCTGATATCCGCTTTAAGTGATATTTAAAGCTTTTTACTGCGGCCTCCCACAGGCCACCCATGTGTGGTGCGTGTGGCGGTATGAACTTCCATTCAAAGCCGTGAACAATGTACTTCTGGGCAATATCTTGTGCTGAGTTTGTTACAAATGAGACAAATTCCTGTTCGAGTACTCGACTGGCACCCAGAAAATTTCTGCCGTTATCAGATATAACCCGTTGGGGGAGTCCCCGCCTCCCAATGAAGCGAGAAAATGCCGCTTGGAAAGCTGCTGAGGAAAGATCTGAGCACGCCTCTAAATGTATTGCCTTTGTACTGAAGCAAAGGAAAACGCAAACGTATCCTTTTACAGAGGGAGATTTGCGTAAAGGTGAGGTTTTTATTTCGAATGGGCCGGCGAAGTCAATTCCGGTTACTTGGAAGGGTAGCGAAAGATTACACCTTTCGAAAGGTAGTGGAGCCATAATTTGTGAGCAAGAGTTTTGTTTGTAAATTATGCAGGGTTTGCACTGGCGCACTATATTCTTCGCTCGAGGCTTGAGCCTGAAAATATAGAACTCCATTTGGACCATTCTACACATTTGGCTACATTCAGCGTGACAGAGAAATTGATGCAAATGCGTGAGATACAGATGACAAAACCATGATTTGCCTGGTAGAATTATCGGGTACCTCTCATTGTAAGGGAGTGACGATTGGGATAATCGTCCATTTGCACGCATAATTGAATTTGAGTCTTGAAATGGGTTTAAAGACTTAAGTGAGCTTTTGTTAGGTAGAACTTTATTGGCTTTCAAACATTGGTATTCTTCATAGTAAAATTTAGTTTGAGCTAGGATAATTAATCGTTCTTTTGCAAACTTCATTTCAGGTTGAGTTATGTTTTCCTTGCATGTGAATTGAACGTTTGGACGTATTTTTTTATGGCGTTATTAAAAAATCGGAAAACATAACATACAATCCTTAGCGCTTTGGTGTAGGATGAAAATCTTTTTAAAATCTCATCTTCTTGTACTTCTGCGTGTAGAACCTGAGTTATTTCAGGGATATTCTTTATTTTAAGGGGGTTTCTTTTGGGCCATTCTGAAGCAGGATTCGTTAGCCATGATGGTCCATACCACCAAAGGGAATTATGTGCTAAATCTCGTGGTTTACAGCCTCTTGTGCCAATATCGGCGGGATTATCATGGGTTGGGACATGCCGCCATGTTGCATTTGGTACTAAGCTGTATATTTGAGCGATTCTATTTGCGACGTACGTTTCCCATGATGATGGAGGTTTCGATAGCCAACCTAAAGTTATGGAAGAATCTGTCCACAAATATATCTCATTGGGTTTTAGATTTAATGACGAGATAACATACTTAGTCAAATTTGCTAGCAATACTGCACCACTGAGTTCTAGACGGGGAAGTGAAACGGTCTTAATCGGGGCGACTTTGCTCTTTGCCACTAATAAGTTTGAGAAAGTGTTATAGTTACTTGTCTCACACCGTATGTATAAAGTGGCACAGTATGCTGATTTGGAAGCATCTGAGAACCCATGGATTTGGATAGAGTCTGTGGGCATATATTGTAGCCATCTAGGAATAGAAATTTGTTCTACTTGTGAAAGATCTTGAACGAGATCGTTCCACTTTTGCAGGCATTCAAAAGAAACGTCGTCGTCCCATTCTAGGCCTTCTAGCCATAATTGTTGTATTAATATTTTTGCTCGAATTATTATAGGAGTAATCCATCCAGCGGGGTCAAAGAGTTTTGCCACTGATGATAGAATCTGCCGTTTGGTATTCTTAGTGGAATGATCAAATGGGGAAAAAGCGTAAGAAAATGAGTCCGTTAGGGCATTCCATTTAATACCTAGCGTTTTAGTGGAGCTGGTGTCGTGAAAACGGAGAAAATCTGAATCATACAGATCTTCTTTTGGTAGATGAGATAGTAGTTTGGGATTATTTGCTGTAATTTTCTTTAGGGGAAATCCAGCTGATTTTAGGGTGTTTATCAAATCAATTTGAGCATTTAGGGTTTCTTCTAACGAATAACCTCCGGATAAAATGTCATCGACATAAGTTTCTGTGCGCAGAATTGATGCCGCTTTAGGGTATGTTGGTTCGGAATCCGAAGCGAGCTGAAGAAGCGTCCGAATTGCTAAAAAAGGTGCACAGTTAACTCCGAAAGTTACCGTTTTCAGCTGGTAATCTTGAATAGGGCCATCTGATTGAGTTTGGAATAATATTCTTTGATCGGGTCTGTCCTCAGGGTGTATTTGTATTTGGCGATACATTTTCTGTATATCGCCACTGAAAACGTATTGATATTTTCTCCAGTTGAGAATTATGGATATCAAATCATTTTGTAGAGTTGGGCCAGCGTAAAGAATGTCGTTGAGCGAGAATTGTGATTTTGACTTTCTAGAGGCATTAAAAACTACTCTTACTTTTGTCGTTTTATGCTCTGGGCGTACTACCGCGTGATGGGGTAAGTAATATGAGCCGTATTTACCTTTGCATATAATTTCATTTGATGGACTTTCTTCCATATGGTCAAGTGTTAAGTATTCATTTATTACTTCCTTATATTGAGTTTGGAGGCTGGGATCTTTTGCTAAAGTTTTTTCCATGGTAGAATACTGGGCTAAGGCTATGAATCGAGATGATCCTAGAAAGACTTTTTCGGGAAAATCTTTCTTGAAGGGTAGCCTAACTATATATCTACCATTTTCGTTGCGTGTTGTGGTTTGGGTATAGAACTCTTCACAGAAGTCATCATCTACTGAATTTGTGCGGGATATGGGAACTTCTTCTTGCTCCCAAAACTTTTTTAAGAGAGTGTTTAATTCCGAAATTTCGGAGGGGACAACTGTTGTTGTAAAAGCTTGCACCGACTGAGTTTCAATAGGACCACTGAGTACCCATCCGAAAATAGTGTTATAAGCTGATGTTTGACCACAGATGCTCTTTTTTATGCCATCAATATTGACATAGTGTTCGTAGTCATTTCCTAAGATTAGATCTATTTGGGACGCTTTATTGAAGGTTGGGTCTGCTAGATCTAATCCTGCGAGCTCGGTTGAGTGGGGTATAGCAAAGGTATACGAAGGAAGCTTTTTTGTTACTTTTGATAAAACTATCGCTTTGACTGGGATTCTTAAGTTATGTCTTTTTGCGTATAACACAAATTCGCATTCTTTATCTGCCGATTGTTTTTGACCACCAATGCCAACGACTTCGTAGTGTGATTTTTTATAGGGAAGTTGGAGTCGGTTCCTTACCCTTTCAGTTAAAAAAGTTCGTTGCGAACCGGGATCAATTAATGCTCTAACTGTAAATAGCTCACCTCTGTATTCTATTTGCATTAATGCCGTGCGCAACAAAATATTATCGTTCATAGTTGCACAATTTGCTTGAACGTTCCTTGAGCAATGAGGAAGTTCAGCTGATATATTGTTTGCAGTGTAGGTGTTTTGGGCTATAGTTTGCGAAATTTTGTTTTGCTCATTTTGAGTTTCGTTATATTGAGAATTTTCTTGCATTTGAGCTGAGCTATGAGGTTTTGGTCTCATATGTAATAGTGTGTGGTGAGGTTTTTTACAGTGAATGCATGTGTGAATACTGCTACAATTCGCCTTGAGATGTGAAGAGGCTAAGCAGTTGTTGCAAAATTTATGCTTGAACACATAATCAAGTCGTTGTTGCACTGTGAATGATCGGAATTTGGGACATGTTCTTAACGAATGATTATCGTTGCATAACTTGCACGAAGGAGTACGTAAAATTTCTTGAGAGATATATGTTTGTATATTAGTTTGTGGCGTTTTTGTCAGCGTGAAAGAATTTTTTGAGGTTTTTATACTGGATAAACGCTCCACTGCTTCATACCTGCTGACGAGGAACTCTGACATGTCTGCCCATTTTGGAAGTTCACGGGGAGTTGTTAAAGATTGTTCCCACAGTGAAAGGGTAACTTCTGGGAGCTTTGTGGAAACTAGTCTAATTAAAATAGGGTCCCAACTTTCAACTTGAACGCCTAGCGTTCTCAAGGTGGCTAGGGAATCATTCACGGATGACTGGATTCTACGTATAGAATCGCTGTCTTCATTTCTTGCAGATGGTATGTCAAACAGAATTTTAATTTGATTGTCTACGAGAACTCTTTTGTTCTCGTATCGAGTCTTTAGCGCATTCCATGCCAGTTCGAAATTTTCGTTTGAGAGGGGGTATCTTTTCACAATGGAGCCAGCTTCACCCTTCGTTTTATTACGAAGGTGATAAAGTTTCGTGACTGGAGTGAGTTTTGAGTGATTTGTGTACACCGCTGTGAACATGTCACGAAATGATGGCCATTGTTCATAGCTGCCATGGAAGACCTCTGTATCGCAAGGAGGTAGCTTAATGCAATCGCTAGAATTGCTTTGAATGAGTGTTTGAGTAATATCTTGAGGGGTTATCGAGTAACGAGATGTAGATTGAAATCTTGGGTTACCTGGGTTTACCTCAGGTTTCAGCAGAGAGAGTATCTGAGAAGAAACACTATAATACTTTTCTGTACAGAGTTCAAATTTTTCTTGGGCCTCTACCTTGAATTCTTCATCTACTTTGTCTTCGGTGGACAACGTAACATCTTCATGGGCAATGTTTGCTCTGTTCCATCTCGCGTCTAAGTCTCTCAACTTGACTTCCAGGAGTGTTTGAGGTTGACCGCTTGTTGAAGTTTCTTTAAACTTTTCGCAGAATGCGAGAAGATGGTCGCAATCAAAATGGAAGTGCTCCTTGACACATGGATTTGAAGTGCGGGATGTGGAAGTCATTTTTTTTATTTTTTTTTTTTTTTAATTCGGTACGATTTGAAATAGGTTGGTTTGTAGTAGGGCTAGATGTCTAATCTAGTAAAAAAAATGGACTTCGTGTATATTTTTGGGGTTAGGGCTACTTGAGGATAGCAGTAGATGTTAATATCTAGTTGGTTGAGAAAATATAAATATAACTGATCAAAGTTCTCGTAATAGTTTGCAATCTTTGTTCTATATTCGTATAATAGTGGCTATGTTTTATAGCATTGGTTATAGCTAACCAGTTAAATATAATATAGAACTTGGGTTGTGATTTATTGGACTTAGCTTGATTTCGAACAAACAAAGAATTAAATTTGTATTATTGGGCTTAGATTGTTTTCGAACAAACTAAGATATAAATTGTGTTATTGGGCTTAGCTTGATTTCGAACAAACTAAGATATACAATTGCGTGTTGGAGCAATAAACAACTATCTTTATAGAAAATGTTCAAAGTTTATGGACATTATATGAATGGGATGTATTAATAAATGCGTTTGAGAGAACTTTTCGTTAAAATTTTTGAGATAAGTATTTGGTGAGTATAATTTAAAAAATATTTTAGGTAAGTAAATTTGTGGTAAGTATAAATTGTGTTAATGCGACAGTTTAAAGTGTAAATTTAAATAAATTTTGTGTAGGGTTTTCAAAAAATTTATTTATTAATAAAAATCCTGATGTATTGCTTAATAATTCAATTTGACAATTTTAAATTGTTTTTTATGATTTCTAAATAGGTTTTTTTTTTCTTTATTTTTGGAGAAATTATTTTTATTTTTCGGGATAGAATTAAATTTCCTTCACGGCAACTCTGATTGTTTCTTCTATTGATGTATATAATCGCTGCTTATGTAACCAGGTATGGAAATGTGGTATTTTCAAATGATATTAACTTCTCAGTATGTTCAAACTTTTAAATTTCAAGTGGGCACCAGCAAGTAAATTTATTTAGCTTGAGTTTGATAACAATTTCTCTTTTAACTTTAGTTGAAATGTATCTGTTTCTAACTTGAAAGATTTGTTGTTAATGCATATGTATTGCAAAAGCGACTTATTAAATTGAACCTTATTAGGTTTTGATTTTCTTTTGTTTGTGCTTTTATTCTCTTTAAATTTTTATTTTGGGGTTGAAAAAATTTTGTAACTTAAATTTATGTAAAGAGTTTACTATTTTAACAACTTAAAGAGGTTTGTGGCACCAATATTTTTTAAGAGAAATCTCAAGTATATAGAGAATAAAACTCAAGTATATACTTGTGTGCGTAAGTAGTTATATAGAATAATTCTAAGTAGATTTGAATTAAGCCGAAAGTTGCAACGTTTATGAGTTTGTGCAACTAGATATGTATTTATGATGAGAACACTCTTTTGAGTAAGTACATTCACCGACTACGATTTTTTCCTCAATTCTCTTTCTGCTATTTTTTTTTTTTTTTTTATGTTTCTGTCACTATTTATAAACGGAAGTTTTTTATAACTTGTACTTAGGTATGTATATATGTAAATTAACGCCTTTTGTTTTTTAGCTTGTGGGTGTATTTTATCATACTTTTAATTTGTCTTTCTCTTTTTTATTTCTTTGGGGATGAAATTTTTTTTTTGAAAACTTTAGGTATATTTTTGTAGAATTTGCTTTGTATGTAAAGTTGTGGAAAGTAAGAGTGAAAGAGTAATAGTTATGTTCGATAATTTATATTTTAAATAATTCACCACACTATTATTATCAAGAGAACTGATCGAACTTACTGTGAGTATATCACAAAGCACTCAAGAGAACTTTTATTTTGTTTCCATTTGGGTGAGAGAGAATTTAATAAATTTTCGGTTTTCTTTTGAGAATTATGTATTTATTCCCACATACATATATGTTGTTATTTTGAATATAATTATATAAACGCTTTTGGGAATGTAGGTATTTACTTAAATAAATTCAAATATGTACCTGTAGATTTGTTTGATAATCGATCAATAAGTTGTTTTTTTTTTCTTTGATTTTATGTACTCGTGCTAATGCACTTTGTGTTATATAAATGTGTACTTCTTTATATATACATAATCTTTATATACCTATTGATACATACATATGTATATAATGGTTTGATTTCTAGAAACAAGTATTTCTTACGGTATTATTCACAACGGTATTATTCAATCTTTTTTCTTGTATTTTCCGTAAACTGATACTTTATTTTTGTTAATAAGTATAAGCGAGATTTTTTGACCTTCACACTTTGGAGGTCGAATTTACCCTTTTTCTTTTGGGCTTTTTGATGATTTTTTTTTCTCGTTTTTATAATTTATTTTGTGATCTGTGCAATTTTTTACAAATATGTATGTATTCACTATTTACATGTACTTTGATTCTTTTCTTTAATTTTAGAAAATTAGCACTACGATCTGGAATTTTTCCACCTTTTTACTTTTTTAACTTTTGTGTTTTACACAAATACGTATTTATTATATGTATACTCTATTTTTTTTGCCGTGTTGTGTCGTTTTTTATTTAACTTTATTTTAATTTGTATAATTTTCAAATTTTCAACTTACTTTTCAATGTTGGAACTCATACTAACTCTTCTTTTCTTTTAAGGAATGTGTTTTACCTCCTTCTTGTGGTTTTTGACTTTTTTCTTGTAACCTCTCTTACTTCTGTATTTCTTTTTGTAGCCTGGTACGAGGGGGGTACTCGAAGGACCATGTATTTTTTGATGCTTGGGTTATTACCAAAAAATATAAATAATAAAGTTGTAGGCACTTTAGGGAATGGAACTAGGGATACCACGATGGTTACCTACATATTTTATTATAAAATTGCAATCACTCGCAAGTAGTTACAATTGTAGAGTTGGGGAAAAGAAAAAAAAATAAAATAAATTCCTTTTCAAATTAGTTTATTACAATATATTGTTGTAATATATATAAGAATAGTGATAGTTAAATTTCCAATACAAACGTGAGATAGCTGTTCTTCAATTGTAAGGATATTTTATGTTGAGCACTCGGTTGTTCAAAGGTAAGTGCGTACGATTTTTCTAACTAGTTAACACGACCCCTCGGTTATTGAGACAGTGAAATTCGTTAGGTTTGACAATTGGAAAGAGGGTAACGAGTGTTGGATTTCGAGTGTGGACAACTTCAAATAAACTTACAATATGAGAGTATTTAGCAAATTGCGATTTTTGTTTTAAAATAATTCAGTTAATTTTAAATTTAGGGTTTTATCTTATAATAGGTTTCAGTTTAGGTTTAATAATGTAATTAGAAGATATAATTATAGGGTTTTTTGCAATTCAATGTTTTAGTAAATTCAGTTAATAGTAATTTGAAGATGTACAAACTTGTTTGGACATACCGAAAAAGAAATTTATCCTAGCATCGCTTCCACCGAATTGGTAATCGAAAAACAGAACTTCTTGCAATGGCAAGGATATGTAAAACTAATTAGAAATTATCCAAATTTGCAATACTTCCAGATCGCGAATTCTACATTTTGATGACTTCTTTGGAGTATCTCTTTTTTGCTGGAATAAGATTTAAAAAACAACGGCTTGAATTTGAATTCATGCTAAAATTAACAAAAAATAAATAATTTTTTACAAAATAACAGCATAAAATATTATTAATTTTTAAAATTGATATTAATAAGATTTAAAAAATAACGAAGTGTATTTAATTCATGGTAAAATCGAACAAAAATAAATTATTTGTTAAAAAAAACTCTGAAAATTTTTTTAAAAGTATCGTCGTATCGGCAGTAAAATATCGCCGATACCGATGTATCGGAAAATCTGAAGTATCGCCGATATATCGGTATCCGTATTCGTTACATATATATATATATATATATATATATATATATATATATATATATATATATATATATATATATATATATATATACATTAAGTCATTTCGTGACATCACAAGCAAACAGGACAGTCTCTACTAGTGGCACTGTTTGCCATTTCCGATACTTTTCTGTGGGTGGCCATATGACTCCACAAAATGACAACAAAAGAAATGCCAAATGTGTACTCAGCATAATACTATACAAATTAGTACAAATAAGCGCGAACCGATCATAGTGGGCGCCAAGCTGGTCAGAGCGCAAGGCTGATTTAATGCGAGAAAACAGTTCCAAAGCGTATTTCAGCACCGGAAACATTGTTTATGTTATGTTGTTATGATTTCAACTTCTTTGGAAAACATAAAAAATATTAAAAGCAAAAATTTAAGAACAAGTAAATAAAACATGCAATCAAAAAATTAAAAAAAAATAATAAAAATTAAGAAATAAAATAAAAATTAAACAAAAAAAATTAAAATTCAAATTAATAATAAAAATTAAACAAAATCATAAATATTATAAAAAAATAAAAAAAAACAAGTCTACTCGTCAGAGTCCTTTACCTACACCACTGATAGTGGCAACAACAATGTAGCGAAAATCCTACTAATTCTAGTAAGCTCAATTAACAGACTGTCGGCATCTTATGGCGATTCGTACCTATTAATTAACTTTTTCTATATGTTCCAAACTTCACTAACTGTCTTTTCTTAGAATGTTCAACTATTCAAAGCTTTTTCATTTCAGTCTTACCAGCGTGGAATATCATCGATATTCTCATTGCTGGAATTTTTTGAATGTTTATTTTGCCCAAGTTTTTGGAGCAGTACACATTCATGTTTTAGCAAAGTGCCTTTAGAGTTTTAATAATTGAGTTATGAATTTTTAGTTGAACTGTATGCTTTTTATCCAAAGTTATTTAATTAGTTTGGCTTAAGTTCATTTTTAATTTAATCTTTCGATCAAATTAATTTTTATTTAAGAAAGAAATTCTAAAGCATGTGAATATTGAACATTCAAAGAAAAATTTGGATGTACGGAGGGTTGAACTGACAGCTGTTTCGTGACTACCTAGTCTACTCGTCAGAGTCCTTTACCTACACCACCACTGACAGTGGCAACAATACTGTAGCGAAAATCCTACTATTTCTAGTAAGCCAAATGAACAGACTGTCGCCATCTTGTGGCGAGTCGCACCTATTTATTAACTTTTTCTATATGTTCGGAACTTCACTAACTGTCTTTTCTTAGAATGTTCAACTATTCTAAGATTTTTCATTTCAGTCTTACCAGCGTGAAATATCATCGATATTCTCAATGCTGGGATTTTTTGAATATTTATTTTGCCCAAGTTTTTGGAACAGTGAAGTCCCGAACATATAGAAAAAGTTAATTAATAGGTGCGACTCGCCACAAGATAACGACAGTCTGTTAATTGAGCTTACTATTCCTCCAAAATTTTTTTGGGTTTTTTACGTTATTCAAAGGGTGACCCACGTCAATTTTGGAGAGATACACTAATATAGCTTTGCAGATATAGGGAAATTAAAATTTTATTTGAATAGGAGGTACCCTATCCAGCCCGAATTTTCAAAAAAAAATTAATTAGACTATTTTAATTTCCCGATCTTCAGTACGACTGTTCCAAAATTTCAGCACAATCGGTCCTACCGAAAAATTATAAGCGGAATTAAATTTAAAATTTTTCTTTCGATCGCATAGGATATGGTGAAGCGAAGTACACTGGGTTTTTAGCTATTGTACAATTAAAATAAAGAGAGAAATTTTTTTATCATCTGAAACCTGCTTTTTTTAAAACAATAAAGTTGCATACTTACATTCTACTTATAGCTGGAACGTGATAATTAAACATTTGGAGTTTGCATAACACAAATAAAACACGTTCGATTCAAATAATTAAAAAAATCATCAATAATAAAAATATATATGTATATTCAAATGATGTTAAAAGTAAAACCATGAAAGGTTACTAGTACAAATCCCTAATAAAATTTAAAAAATAAAGAATAAAATTCATTTATAAAATGTATATATATGTCCTTATATTGTAATGCGCCACAATAAATATATATGTACGTATGAAATTTTTTTATTAATCTATATAAAAAAGATAAACCTCTTACTCAGCAATAATGGTTTTCTTGTTTCCTTTAAATCCCTTATCCACGTCATTTAATTTACTCATTTTATAATTTAAACGAAAAAAAAAAACTTGGTAAATTTTTTGTTTGTGTTAGATTTTTTATAACATTTTTATGACCAAATACCTCTACAGATGTAAATAAGTTAAATTAGACAAATCTTTTGGATACATTTTCTACGCTATAAATGTTTCCCACAAAATGGGAGAACGTATGCGTTATCTTGTGTATCTAAAACAGTTATAGTGATGAGTAATAAAATAGAACTGTTAATAATGAATGTACCAGTAAAAACGAGATATCACGGGAAGAGACCACCGATGATAAGGGAATAATCTTGGCCACATTAACTTTCAATTAAATATTCATTGGAAAAACATAAACATTTTGAAAACAATTTTCTTAAAAGAAGTTAAAGAGAAGAAATTTTGTAAGGACTATAAGGATCAGAATATTTAAAAAGGGATGCAACGCAAATATTTAGTTGTAGCTTATATTACAAAGGCACTATATAATGAATCTTTTTTGGGATAGGCAAGGGACTCTATTTAACTTATTAGATATTTCGTACGCAAAACAAAATTATCACCAAAAATTCTCAAACAAAAATTTGTCTAAAAATAAATTTCATTTTCAGTAAATGTTCTTTACTGAATCAGTGAATCTTTTATTTTATTTTTTTATTTAGGATGCAAACACCAAAAAGAACAACGAAACCCCGTTTTATGTATCGTAGAAAAGCAACCCCGATGACGTTATACACATAAATAACAAGAACTACAATGATGGCAAAAGGAATGTTATTGTACGAAGTTTGTTTACTGAAGATTTTTTAGTGAATCAATTCGTTAATATTGTTGCGTTAATTCTCATTCATTTTTCTAGAGTCTTTAAATAAACACTCACAGTTGAAGACATTTAACAAAGTGAAATTTCATAAACGCTTAAGAAATAAATAAGGGGCTTAATATTGGGGCGTGGCATAAAAGTGGGTATATTAAAAGCCAGCTATACTAAATTTTAGAAGGGCTTTCTCGCAACGTGCAAAAAAGTGTATACAAAAGGGGCAGGATCCGAGATGGCATAAGTGGCGCCCAGAATTTTATGTCGGATGAAAAACTCACCACAGGCAGAAATGAAGCCATAGTCAAGTCATGAATAACGATATGCAATATGTTATGATGGGACCATACATGGCTACGCAGTGTATAAGAAACTAAAAGGGCGGTAGCCAGAGGCGTGGCAAAAAATAAAAAAAAAATTTATGGAATATTTTCAAATAATTTTTTTCCTAGGGGGTTACTGGCTCAACTTTTTTCTTTTGTATGAATGCCGAACCACTTTAATGCACAGAATGCATAGAATAGCTTGAAACTTCAGCATATTTTCCATATGCTAAAGAAACTTCTTCTTGTTCAATATCCTTTTTTCTATAAACAACGATTACTTCCGGGGGCTATATTATTTTAGTTATTTAAATTTGTATTCCTATTTTTTAATAAAAATTGGTATTCTAAGTCCAAATACAGCATTAATACATTTACTTATTTGCAGCTTTTTATATAAAGCTATTTTTATTTTTATGTGGTATGCGACTACTCATATATTATTTAACCCTTCAGACGGTGTTAAAGATTTATAGTAATTAAATTGTGAATTTAGCCGACCCGTATGGTTTTTATCCAAAGTTTTTTAATGAGTTTGGTTAAAAAATTTAACTTAAAACGAACTAAATAAATAACGAATTAATTATATAACAAACTAATTAAATAACTTTGGATATAAACTATTCAGTTCGACTAAATTCATAACTCATTTGTTAAAACTCTAAAGGCACTTAACTAAACAAAAATGCATACTGTTCAAAAAATTATAAGAAACACAATGAAGTTGCGAACTTATGTACAGACAATAGTTAAGAAAAACGTCACAAGATGATGAGGCTTTTCAGCTCGTTGGTTGTTGTGTCTTCGCTGGCAGTGCCGTCTAGGCGAAAAAGTATTCTGATGAGAAGAATGTTGTAGTCTCAAAATATCTGATATAAGTTCAACCTTCCTTACAACCAAATATTTCTTTGAACGTTCAATTATTACTTGGTTTAGCATTGAAAACGAACTTAAGCCAAACTAATTAAACAACTTTGAATTTATAATAGTCTAAAAAGATTTTTTAAATTTTAAAGTTCAGTTAGCAATAGATAACCAAAAGAGCAATAAAGCGATGGAATAAATAAGAGAAATACAAACCGCGATATTTAAAAATTTTTAAATTTTCCGCTATATTACCGCTGAAGGGGAGTATTTTAACGTTGTTTTATGATATATACAAAAAGACCCATAAGACTAACTCTTCGTCTAAAATGTTCCAGAAACAAAGTTGCTGAACATAACTGGCTCAATTTTTTCAGATGTAAGAATCATATAGTTTTATGTACCGATATGCAGCACGATCAGACCAAAAGGGGGAAACTTTAACCCCACTAAGTCAAAATTCCGATGTGACCTTGCAAAACGCCGACACAGGTATATATTTTTTGGCCTTCTCTACCAGAATCAGCTTACAGATTCCCGTAACAGAAAATAGTTTGAAATTGTTGTATAGTATCGATTATACTAGCATTTTTTTTGTTTTCGAATAAAATATGTTTCACTAAAAAACAGCAGTTAAAAAGCAGCCACGAAGCGATTGGCTAACTGCAGCATCGATCCACGACCTCTCGGCTGATAGTCTAGCATATCTACCAGGGTTCCGTAATTTCCGAAATATTTTGGTTATCAGGAATCGGAAATAAATTTGTTGCGTTCTTGGGAGCCCGGAGCTACCGACATATATTAAACAAATATCAGTAATCAAAATTGATTGAACAGCATAATACAACTACTCTGCGGGAAATAGCTTCCAAAGTAATTGTCTTATGACTGGTGAGTATGGGACGCGTACAATATGTGCCCGAGTTGCGAGCGTTGAAAAGAGAACACAACGCTTAACTAGGGCAAAAATGTTAACTAAATGCCGTCACTATGCACACACATTTTTCCACACCAAAAATATTTGTTTAAAGTACAGTAATTTGACTAGAATTGAAGAAACCACAAAAGAACAATTACCTTAAGTTTGGGTCTAGAACGTATCACTGAGTATCATAGGCCCTAATTGTGTAAATCACGTTACCAAAGTGAAATTTATATAGAGAACAAAAACAAAATTTCAAATATTTTATAAATTTGCTTTATTTTTCATACAAATTTTACAATTTTTGACAGGCAAAGCAACGCTTGAATTTCTTTGCGTTTGTTTGGTGAAGAATTTGTATGAAAAACAAAAACAAATTTTTTAAATTTGTTTTTGTTTTAATATAAATTTCACTTCGGTGATGTGATTTACACAATTAGCAATTATTTTAGAATACAATAATAGCTGAATAAATTTGATCTGAACAAGATGGTCGCATATTCCCGGCGAAAATTCCTGGGAATCAGGAAGCGAAAAATTACCATATTTTTTCCGACGCTTCCCGGGAACGTAACCCTAGTATCTACCTATCTACCATAGGATTATTATACTTTATGTGCAATTTTTTCCCACTTTGACTAAATATGATTAATTTAAAAAGTCGTTTCTTTAATAGAAATGTATAAAGTAGATTTGTTTAATTAATTACATTTTTTAAAACAAGAAAAATCATTAAATGTTGCTTATAATTTAACAATATTTACTTATCAATACTTCCTAAATATATATCTAAAATCATTTAAACATCAGAAATTAAATTTCGATGACTGAACGAGAATATGGCGTGCTTCTATTATTTAAACATGTTTCTGCTATTTTTAGATATTTAATTAAGATTCTAATGTTAGACATACTTTGTTTTAAAATAAACATTTTTAAAAGCAGATTTGTAGTTTTGCGAAAAACTAGACAATTTATGTGTTTTGTTACAAATAATCACAAAATCGATACAATTTAGGCAACAATAATTATTCAACACAAATTTAGACAATATATGATCCAAAATTTTAAGTAATGTTTCAGAGTGTAGTTAGTTAGCATGACAGAAAAAAATATCTTAAGCCACATAAAATACCATTATATTAAAATTAAATCATTAAAACTTATTATATTGGACTACAAATAGCTGATATACTTAATTTCAGAGCAATACTGCCATCTGGAGCGAAGTTATTAAAAAAAGCTTCTCCTTTAAAGTTTTATTTTTGTTGGTTACGATTTTCCTGCGATTACGGCTGGATATGTATGGTCAGTAATGCAAATTTTTATTTTTCAATATATTTTATAAAAAAATTTTTTTTAATAATTTCCTTATCAAAATTCATTGGAGCTAAAAGAGGAAAATAGTTTGATATCGATCATATTTCATTTTTAATAAAGAAAAATTTTACATATTTTCTTTATTCTATGACAATTTATCGTAGTCACAAATTCCACATTGACATAAATCATCTGGGTGAATGTATTTGTATATGATATGAGACTTGTTCCAGAAATTATCGAATTGGTTGTGCCATTCATGTCAACGGATCTGAATAGGACTTTCTAGACCAATATTTCACGTACCTGCGTTCTATGTGTCGTTTTTAGTTTTTTGAATTTCGCTGCAGTTTTGGAATTATCGTAGGTCAAAGCTCGATTTTTTAGAAAAATTTAATAAAATATTTCATATTGAAAGTAATACTGCTGTAAAACCAATAATGCGATTTAAACAAATAAATATGGGTGAAAAGCTTAAATGCTAATTTAGCCGACCGTAACGTTGATGTAGTTGCATGTTCTGATCGTTTCTGTCTCATAGCATTTCAATATGACAGAAACGATCAGCACATGCAACTACATCAACGTTACGGTCGGCTAAATGAGCCTTAAGTCTTTAAATTTCAAAAATTAATACTAAAAATTTACAGTTTCTTTACAGAAGTATTGCAAAAATGCAAAAATAAATTATATATGTAAATATCTCAAAAACTTCATATTTAATATTGTTAAAAAAATTTCTGTTGAAAGGACATGGTGTTATGCATAAGATATCCAAAACTTGGAGTGGGAACTCCATGAGTTAAAAATATTTACATACTTTACTAAGAGGTTCTCATAGTATTTTCTAAGAAAAATTAATTTAAAATTTAGACAGACTAACAAATTAATACTTTTTACATCCGTTTTGAATAAAACTAACTCTTTTCTTATCAGTTTGAAGCGCTAAAAAATTCTGTGTCCTCAGCTTTTTCCTATAACTTACAGATTTTTTTAAGGGCATATCTAATATTTTCACTGGGTACACCAGTATATTTCACCTTGACTCGAGAACAATATGTCCGCTTTTGATTCACAAAACAGCAGGAGATGCATAATAAAATTACCTTTAAAGTATCTTAAGACAATAAGGAATCAAATCAGTGGTTTCTTAGTTATTCAGAAATTATTATCGACTAATAGTGGTTTTTTTATGAAAAATTAGAAAAAAAATTTCTGAAATCTTTAAACAGAAGAAAGCTTTAAATGAAAAAAAAGTTACATTCCATTTTGCGATAAAAATTAGTTTAATAGCTGATGTTTCCTTGTAAAAAGCATCCACCGTCATAAGGGGTAAAAGTGAACAAGAACGCTAATGAGAAGGTGCAGCGACCTGTCGAAATCAGTAGTACTGATCCGTTCTGCTAATCTGATTTGAATCTTCCAACACTCCACTCTTAATAAAAATAATTTGAATTTACATTAGTTCAAATATTGAACTAAAAAGCCGATATAATAAAATTTCAGACTTTTATACCTATTCAGTTCAAAATGAAATTACGTAAAAAGAATTTATGCATTGTTGTTTCAATGTTTTCTATATTTGCTTTACACTTAATTCGAATTACAACTAAAAACGATATTTGCGCTTTCAATAATGGTGCATACTCATAGAAGGTCTACAAAATTATAGTAAAATGAAAAATCTAATGACACTAAAAACTAAATAGCAAAAAAAGAAAGGAAATAAATTTAAAAAAAGTTTACTTTTTCTTAAATCCATCTAATTAACTCAACTTTTTTAGACATTAAAATTTGTTAAAATCATCTAACCGAACTTAATCTATCAATGGGGTTAGAAAGATATGGTTTTTAACCGACTTCAAAAAAGAAGGAGTTTATCAATTCGTGTGTATGTTCTTTTTTTTACTTATTTTTTATGTTTGTACACGCATAGCTCGGTCATTTGTGAACCGATTTTTAAAATTCTTTTTTTGTCCCATAATTTTTTTTCGAAAGTCGGAGGGGGGAAATTTGCTCCCCCCCCCCCCCCCCCCCCCACGCATAACTCTGTCATTTCTGAACCGATTTTCAAAATTCTTGTTTTATTTGAAGGGGTTTGAGAAAAATCTGTTCCAAAATTTTTTATCGAAAATCGGAGGGGCGAATTCGCTCCCCCCCCCCCCCCCCCCCCCCAGGCATAACTCTGTCATTTGTGTACCGATTTTCAAAATTCTTGTTTCGTTTGAAAGGGTTTGACAAAACTTGGTCCCAAATTTTGTTTGTCGAAAATCGGAGGTGCAAATTTGTTGCCCCCCTCCCCCCAATCCATAACTCACTCATTTGTGAACCGATTTTCAAAACTCTTTTTGTTTAAGAGGGTTTGCTAGCAGTTTGGCCCAATAATTCTTCTTGAGAATGGTAGGGGAAAATTGTTTTTTGTTTAAAAGGGTTTGACTACAGTTTTTTTCATAGTTTTTTTTTCGAAAATCAGTTGGGAAATTTGCTGCAAGCCCGCCTTGCAGATTGGTACCATAATTTTTTCCCTTTCCCCGAAATATTGATTATCGTATAGCTCCTCCACTAATGGGCCGACTTCCAAAATTCTTTTTTTTTGTTTGGAATGATGTGCTTAGAGTTTGGTCGCACAAGTTTTCTACGAAAATCGGTGGGGCAAGTCTTCCACGCCTCCACCCAAAATATTTATTAGAGCACAATTCCTCCATTTGCATACTGATTTTCAAAATTGTTTATATGAAAGGCCATCAAGTATAGTGCTCTTTGTATTGAAGCCGGTTTTTTTGCCAGAATTATTCATAAAATGTATGATTAAATGACTGACAAGAGACGTAAAGCAACCAAAGTAGCAACTGTTGAAATTGATATTTTGTCTAGGAGTGGTTACACTTATAATTAAAAATGTTTGAGTTATTATTTAAATACTTTTTAATTGTTAATTATTTATTAAATTTTTAATTGAAGATTAAATAAATTACAAGCCTGAAAAAATATAAGTCCGAACTTTCTTTTATTAAATTAATGTTTTCAATATTAGTAAAATATCAAAAAAATTCACCCCATTTTTTGTTGAAATATTAAAAAGTTCTTGTTTTACAAAAATGTTGCTGCTATTGTCAGAATAAAATATCGATAATAGATACCAAATAACAAAATGTGGTTAAATAAATGTCAGAAACGTTAGATGGAACTAGAAAACAAGCGGAAACATCACATCATCAGAAATAATGCAACAAAAGAAACAAATGATTTCTTTTGTGACAATATAAATGACATGGAATGGCAATAAAGACCAATCGACTATGTATATTTTGTATATGCGTTTGTGCATATGCAATGGTATGCATCATCACATTCACATTCATACAGACACACATAGGAATGTATATGCGGAAAATTGAAACAAAAGAATTGGCACATTAAACACAAATGAAACATAACTGTACAACTTCCTTCCTTCGATGAAATAATATGAAACTATTTAATATTCAAACATGCATAAAAATACACATATATGACTGCATATATGACTGCATAGCTCGAGACGAACCTTTAATTATAAATTTATTGAGGTTTTTATTTAATTACCAAATCAGCGATGAGACGCTGCAGTGTGATGGTATGTCGATCTCCAGTTTAAACAAAAGTTTTCTAGTAGCTATGCTGACAAGACACTCAAGGCTACAAGCACATCATCACCAAATCCCGTTGGATTATTTCATATACCTCATTTTAAATCACAGTACTTTTCCGATGATTCTCTAACAATTGATTGTATCCAGTGATAATAACAGAGGTCGAGTTAAGTCAGAATCAAGTAAAGGTCATATTCTGGCTCGTCTTTTATAATCCACATTTAGATCCAATCCCTTTTCAAATACACCGATTTTCAAAAAAGTCATTATATATTATGTCAAGAACTGACACGCAAACACATAAAACTAACAAATAATGAATGACCTGATTTTATATCAGCAAAGCCAAACTCTCACTATCACACATCTACACACCTACATTTGTGTTTGGGTACAACTGGTTTAAATCTAACCACATCGTACCCAAACTGGTTATAAAAAAAATTGTCATTCAACTCTCGGCTACAATCATCTACATACAAACAATTACCTTTATACAAATATACCTTTATCATGTTTGACATTTACTAGTATTTATCACAACATATGAGTATTCTTTTAGCAAAGTTTGCCAATTTAATCAATGTAATTGCATACAACCAATGAAGGTGGGTCTGTTGCATTTTTCATTTTATATGTATGTTGATGTTCTTGTTGCCTTTGCTATTTTTACTAATATTGCCACTTCCAGTACAGCCTTATACGTGAGTATTTTTATACGTTCTTGTATGCATGTGATCGAAAAGTCATTCAATCATCGACCCCCACAACAGCAAGTAAAGCAGCAGGATACTAGGGTAACACTAACACCAATACAAAAGCTGAGCATGCTATAAAGGAAAAATCTCATTTTTCATAGTAGACGTGACTTCAAATTATTGCTTGAAATAAACACTTGACTGCTCCTCAATTTGCCAAAGAGTTGTCTTGTTATTTAGATGAATCTATAGATGGATGAATGAGTGGACAGTTAAAAGGGTGCCTTGTGAATATTGCAGTTTTATGAACCATTGCAATAAATGCTGCAATAAAGTTCTATATGGTCCTAATATCCTTAAAATAAAATTAATAGCTTTCTATAGCCAACATGTTTCAGTAACAGTATCCCCAGAAAACTTTGAAATTATAACAAACCATAAGTTTTTATAGACTATCACATGCAACACATGCGTGGAAACCCGGTTGGCCAACTCGTTGTAAAAGATATTTTCATCAACGACTACTTAAGGAAATTTCGAAAATTGTTATTAAGACAATCTAGCAGAACCGTACTCAAAGAATTGGTAAAAAAAAATGCTACCCAACTGGTCATGCCTACTAGTGGGTAGATATTGTCTGCAAGCTAGTCTTGCAACGTTCAATTTAAAATTTTTTATAATTTCGTTACAACAAAAAAAAACTACTCTTCGTGTACCAGCAAATGAGCTTTTTGTGGACATTTTCGCTCAGTCTGTTACCAGTTTGAATCAGTTTGATCAAAGACTTTGGTTTGATACATTTCTGCTTGCTAAAATTGAGCGAAATTGAGCTGATGAAAAGTTTTGCTGCAATGTCTATTAAAATTTATTTTATTAAATACTCTCTCAGCGACAACTTCCTCAAATTGTTATTGTAAAGTACGTGCAGAAAACAAACAAACGAAGAAATATGTGGGGACATTTCTGAGGATGTTGTAATTTACATGGTCATTAATGAAAAGATGGCTGACAGTGTAGCTCTTGTTGCCATGTATGAACTTAGCGGCCATTTCTTCGAAAATGTCTTTACTGATCTGTTTGAACTGAGCTGAACAAAGCAGACATACACCTTTTTGCATGTCTACAATTAATTTCTAGGAAAAAGTATATCAATGACGATATGTTAGCAACTTGTTGAGTTATAGGTATCTGAAAAGGAAAGTCATACCTTAAAAATGTCTTTTTAAGCGGTCAAAGATCACTCAGAATATGCGTTATACGAGCGAGAGCGGTCAGCACAAATATCAAGAAAGGTCTTGCACAAGCGCTTTCGTTCGTCACATGCTTCGAAAAAACTAATATTTTTTTCTCGTTTGAGCTTACTCCTTATAACAAGGGATAGGAGATTTACTTGGCCGAACACAAAGGTTATAACGACATCAACAATTTTTGTATTAAGGAGCCTGCACCGAGAAAATTCCAAACGACCTATACCATCGTATATGAAGTCAAAGCTCCCAAACCCCTCTCCTTACTTATTTAAATGTGAGTTTTTGTTTGGTTATCCAATCACTTTTCAATATGTATTACTTATAATTATTTTTGCATGTGGTTACTGGTGCCAGCCAATAGTCACAAGTCGTGTCAAACGCAAAACTCTTGAATGCCAACAAACAACAATGGCTTGGTTGCATTTACGAAGTTATTGCCTACGACGCGTGATGTTGACTCGCCCAGAGCTGCTTTACGACTCAACTAACAATTTTATACTGTGTACGACCAGGGAGTAAGAGGCAATTTTTGCCTCTCCGAAACTATACAACCGATTTTTTCAAAACTATTGCCAAGAGGGGACAGCGCGGAAATTTCTGCCTCGCCGAAACTATCAAACCGATTTTGATGAAATTAAAAGCGTACATAGATCTGAGTCTATATTTTTTCAAAACTAGGACCAAGATAGGCATGTTTTTTTATTATTCTTCTATTAAATATATATATTTTTTTAACCCGAACCTTGCTGAATTTTTGCGTTCAACGGATTCGGGTTCAAAGTCTTTATAAACAGCGAACCTGAACCCGTTTGGATTCAGGTTCGGGTTCGGTTTCAGTCCCTGTTGGAAACAGTTTTTTTAATATTTTCTCCATAATCTTTACGTGATTGTTTTGCAATAAATATATATTAACATTAAATTAACTCTAAAATACACACACAATTTACGTTTTTATCGTTCTCGTCTTAAAATTAGTGTTTTTTTTATAAATTAATTTTCTACATACATTTTTTATAAAAATTAATTTTGTGCCGGGAAAAAAACAGTCACAGCTTTTGCACTAAGAGAGATAAAGTCATAAAATTTCGAAGTCTTGTAGAGGTAATTTAAGGCTACAACATATATTTTCTAAAATAATTTTTAGTGAACACTTTTCAGGATTTGGAAAGATATATTCTTAAAAGGAAATTTTTTTATAAGCTTGTTCAGGGAACTGAAGTAAATATGTTTATAAAGTTCTACAGAGCCTTCCCTTTTATTTGATACCAAGTTTGCTAAAAAGTATTAGATACTATTATTAAAAAAAAATATTTAAAATATGCATTCAAGAAAAATTTTAAGTCCTTTAAAAAGGACAAAAGATGAGCAAATGAAAAACCAAGTACGCAGTTAGTGGTGTTTCTGCCAAATAGAAAAAATTAAAATTTGTCACGCTTTGTAAGCTATGCATTTTTTTCAAGATGGAACATGGGAGTGACTTTAAAACATAGATAGATAGATCTGCGTGTAAAAGGACACTTATCCCCATATCCATAAATGATTAGTAAAGTAAATGTGTGCATCAAAACCGGTTTTCCTATACAAAATTCGTACAGTAAGCCAACATTAACTTTCGTAAATTTTTATGAATATGGGGGTTAGGCTTTTTATATTTTCTAAACTCTGATCAAGAAAGGTGAACTGGGTAATTCCTGCATTACCGAAACCATCCAAGGGATATGTACCCGATTTTGATAAAATTTAACACATAGATTTTTCTGCGTCTAAGAGTACACATAGGTTATATATTATTTTAAATTAGGATAAAAATTTTTTTATTATGATGAAAATTTAAATATGCATATGTAGATAGATCTGCGTCCAAAAGGACACATAGTCTTTGTTTTTTTTTTTTTGTAAGATCAAAAAGAGTGTATGGGAGCGATTTCTCCCTCTCCGAAAGTACCTAGCAATAATGATAGATTTAAAAATATAAATAGATTCCAATTTAGAGGGGAAATAAACTAAACATTTTTTCTAGAGAGGGTACCACTTACAACAAAATCAAAACAAGCTCTAAAGACTAATTATACCTGTATCGGTGTGCTGAATTTTTATGCCTGGGACTCTTTTTAGCGGAATTCAATAGTAGGTTCATTAAACAAAGTCTGAATTAATGATATCATCCTGAAAAAAAACAGTTTTTGCAATCACATAGTTTGCTTCTTATTAAGTTTTTGATCTATCCTGAACAATTTTTTAAAATTATGATATCTCCTTTTGCATTTTATATAAAGATATATGTATAAGGATACACTCGTTCTTTAGAGCAAAGCTATTGTAATCATATTAATATTTAAAATTGAACATTTTAAACTGGCAACACTTTTTTAATTGTCTCCGGGATGTGCGAATTCGGGCAGGATATTTCTTGCAAATATAAAGAGGACAGTGTGGGTGTTGGTGTACAGTAGGTCCTTGGGCTGAACACGCTGATATTAATATTTCTATTCAAACGTATTTTAGTGAAATGGCTATACACTTACGAGTTAAGGCAATTTTTAAAGAAACGAATGCATTTTCGACACTTTTTTTTCTTTTGCACTGCTCAATTTGGCTTTCAAACTCTGACGACCCTTGTCAAATCCATTCAATAGTTTGGATTTTAAGACCGCTGTAACATGGCAATAACAACACGCTTCCTAATTGTTTTACCAAGTGTTTAAATTATAAAATTATATGGATCAGTGCGTGAGATCTCATTTTGTTTTGATTTCAGATTTCTAACACCTAATAGGTTACGTCGAAAATAGCAAAAAAACGAAACGATCCAAATGGGCTGCTCGTCACATAGTGCACCGGGAAAATTTGTTTAATATATTTAATTGGTTAATCTATTTATCTTAAATATTTCTTATTACCTCTGTTTTTGAAAGCTAACATAGAAAATCAGCTGGTACCACTGATATTAGCTTACTCGAATTAGGTTTGTCCATTGGGTGCCCCTGTTGTGCGAAAAAAAAGTGTCCAATTCGTGACTAGTGTAATCAGTACTGTGCGATTATATATAATTTTATAATTTTAGTTGTTAATATATTCATTTTTTCATTTCTTACATATTTATTGTTAATTATAATTACGTGTGTTCAAAAATAAGTTCAAGCTTTATGAATTCAATCACTGTAGCATAATGTTACAACATGAATTTGTATTTATCACGTTTTAAATTTTTTAAGCTTTTAATTTTTTCCAAACAAATCTATGTTCATTAAAAGAAAAAATAACATGAAATGTTAAATATACATTATGTACATTAGGGTGACTATTAATATTTAAAAAGTCACGTTTCTCCCCGTCTCTCCCCGAGTTTGAGAAATATTGATAAAAACTATTATCATGCCAAATTTTCAGATTAATTTGGGAAAAACCATAATAATTAATTTTCTTGCCTCATAACTTCAAAAATATTAATATCTCAAAAAAAAAAAATTCAAGACGAAAATGTTGCGTGTGATGTTTCCAATACAGCAATCTATATTTTACTGAAATTGATTACCAAGTATTGATTTATTCACAATTAAGTGAGGGAACTCTATTAACAAAAATTTAGTTTTCCATACAACACACACAAATTAAGATGTTATTGTTTGTATGAAACCCGTTACTTTTATCACTTAAATTACCTCACTTAGTTGCGAATAAAATCAGAAGTTGTGGATGTATTTTAATCAATTGTATCTTGTTTTATTTGAAACACGTTTAGCTGTTTGCTCAAAGATAAATAAAGAAATTTATTTTATTTTTTATAAATGTTTTAAAAACAAATATTTATATAAAGATTTTTGTTTTGCACCAAGTTCCACGAAATCTCTGAAACTACTGAGCAGATTAAACAACAATATTTGTATGGCTTAAAGATATTATTAAAATCAGATTTGGTTTTTTTTAATTGAATAAGCCGAACCGTTCTCCAGTTATGCCGTGCAACTGCTTTATTTTTTATATAAATGTATATCTCGAAAACTAGAAAAAAGTAAATCCGCTGCAGATTCGATTTCAGAACCCTAAATTACAAAACAAAGTTTCAACTAATCCAGTACAAGCCCTTCTAAATGTGTGCTTTTTCATGAGATGTGAGGACGAGGGAAGCATTGAAATAAACAAGTGATGTATGTATGTAAATTTTTTTATATATTTTTCTAGCTATGAGATTTAGAGAAAAGTTGTTAAGGTATAAAATTTTACAAACTTCACGGGCAACATTTTCTTTCTACTCATTTTTTTGTGAACTTAATATTTTTGAAGTTATAAGGCAAAAAATATTATGGTTTTTCCTAAATTTGAGCGGGCTGGCGGCATGTATGATGTAAAAATTGGCCCGAAAATTTGACAGGATCATTTGTTTTATCAATATTCATAAAATTGGGGGCGAGACTGGGAGAATCAGATGTCATCCTAATGTATATACATACATCCTTGCTTTGTTAAATAAAATTTATTTTAAATAAACGATAATTTCAACACAGCTTAAAAATATTTGTATAAATATAGAAAATAAAAATATAATAAACACATATAAATAACTACTGATACTTTTAAATGTTAACCCAGTAAGGACTTCAACAGAAGAGAAAGAATAAGAAACTAAAATAGTAAAGCAACCATATAACAAGCTACTTACTAACTCGTCAGGTGTAAAACCATAACAGGTTTCATTTATTTTTTGTTGCTTTTTTGGGCCATAAACTTAAGAGCCAGACACCTGTTTGTTTAACGTTTCATATGCGAAGGTGAAGCAACTTAACCAAATATCATATATACTATTATTTAGCAAGTATGTAGGTTTCGTCAAAGTCTGCAAGTTCGCAAGTGTTAGTGTGTTAGTGGCAAAAGTGTTATTGTATGCATATCCGTTCATACACATTCAGGAGTTCTTTGCCACATTTACTTAAAATGTAAAAATGTTGGTAAGATTCACTTAAAACCTAATTTGCATTTAAATGATTTTTACTATAGGGCTATTTCCCGTGTAAGTGGGTTTTGATGGTCTTGCGAAAGTAGTATTTGGCAAGTGTCATTATATGTATGTGGGTGTGTGGAAGGAAAAAGTGTTACAGAGTTTTCTTAGGGAGCAGTAAAGTATGTTTAATTTATATGAACTTAAACAGTATTCATGTTGAACTTTTGTTGTGTATTATATATGTTGAGTATGAATTAAATATTATTATTGGATACTTTAACCCTTTTAAATTATTTGAATTGCAAATTTGAATTTAGCAAGTTCAAATAAGAAGAAGAAAGTATAAATTATTTATTTCATGTTCATAACTCATATTCGAAGCATGTTTAAAGGTTTAAAACTTATATCGGTAAGTAAATGATAATGCATATTATTTTATTTAAATATTTTTGTATACTTGACGAAGTCTAGCCATTTAACTTAACTTATACTCTCAACTGAAGTAAAATTAAGGTTTTTTATAAATAGCCCAAAATACTTTTTGGCTCCTAACAGTGTTTCCTTTCGATAATCTTTAAATTTCCAGCCAAAACAATTAAAAATTTATATATATGTAAAGCTATTTTAATACTAATATATAATAAAAATTTTGTGTTATTACACTGAAAAAATTTTGATCATAAATTCTGTGAATTTTGACATTAATCCAATGAAAAATTTCATTAAAACTCAACCAACGTCACGCTTCGTTGGATTAATGAAACAAGTTTAGTTAAAATTATTTTAATTCAAATTTCATTAAATATATGATATAATTTCATTGCACAAATGTAATAATTTCACTAAACTAATGAACAAATTTCACTATATCAGTGAAATTATTCATTGTTTTACTGACACTGTTTCATAATTTTAATGAAATTAATTTACTATTTTACTAAAACTTATTATATTAATAATATTCTGCCATTATTTTAATGAAATTATTTCATTGTTTTAGTAATATCATCACATTACTTAGTAGCCTCATTAACTGATTTTTTTTTATTTTCTATTTTAATTTATTGACAATTCCATGGTTGAAATTCGTAGGAAGACGCCAATGCACAGTAGAAAAATATTTAAAGTTGATGACCGCTTACAGTATCGAGCTCAGACTCTTGATTCTCGTCATTTGCTTTATAGGCAACGTCTTAACTAGTTCAGCTAACAACACTGTCAAAACAAAATGTGTCTATGAGTGTATAATAATAAGGAAGAGTACAACAACAGCAGACATATAAAACTATTTTTGTTGTTCGCTTTTCGCTGCCAACTGTTTGTTTAAATGTCAAAAAATATATATATATATGCGATTTAATTATTTCATAGATCCAATGAAACTTTTCATCAAATCAATGAAATACATTACATTAAAATGACATTCTAGAACATGCAATTTTTGTTTTTTTTATAGTATATATTTAAAGAATTGTAAGTATCAATTAATATATATTGTCCAAACTTAAAGGGTTTTCCATAAAACTCCAAAATGTTGCTGTGATAAATCCAATGATATTTTCTAACGGAACTATGAAAGTTATGAAGCAATTCCAATGAAACTATATTACAATATTTGCGAGATTTCATTAGAATTGTGAAATATTTCATTAGATTTCTGAAAAAAAAATCCAACGAAATTGTTTCATTGGATTTATGAAGCGAAACTGTAAATAGTTCCAACGTAGTCTTCACATCACGCATTAATTCCTTTCATTTCATTTAATGTTTATTTTGTTTAGTTTCTTGTGGAAAAATATATATATTTAATTTATTTCAATGACAAATTAAATAAAATCATACTGGAAACATTGTATTTTTTTTTAATGATCAGTATCGAATGTAATAATAATCTTAGTTGAAAATTTAGTCATTGTTAAGTATTGGATAATGCAACCAAAGTTTTACTTGTTGTAAATAATATTTAGTATGGAAAATAAATGTATTGGTTATCTCCATAGATTTCGTTTGATTTATTCTCGCAAGCAATAAAGGAACTCACAAGGTTGTACTAACTGTTGTATCGGTTATATGTGCTAAGTTTTTAAAAATACGAAAAACTGTTGTATGGTTTTCAACAAAACTTAGCACATACTATCGATAGAGCAGTTAGTATACCTTGTGAATTCCATAACTGATTATCGTAACCATCGTAAGATGTATGAGAGTGTTAATTACCATGCTATAATGATTCTACCGTTATAAATAAGGAAAACCTGGTTAACTATTTTCAAGAAATTTAACAGAATATTACTTAATATCATTAAAATTTAAAATTTCGGTTTGAGTGAAGTCTCTGCTATTTATTTAACCTTCACTGTTTGGATTGAGTCAAAAACGTCCAGCCTCTCTTTATATTATTTTGCTCTTCTGTAGCTTAGAATTTTATTCATATAGAATTAAAAAAATTGTATTCTTCCAATTTCAATTTCAAATAGCAAAACAAGGTTGCATTTTATTTTTAGATACATGGGAAAAATAATGAAAAAAATATTGGGATCTACTTTTAGCCCTCTAGCATCAAGATTTTGAATATGAGATCAAATTGATTAATTTGTGAAACATCATACGATGCAACATTATATATTCTTTATAGCTGTTATAACTCATTACCTCGGGCTTTCATGCAACTAAAAATGTAATATAAGCGCTTAACAAATGCACCTAAAAATGAAAAATATGCTCAAAAATATGCATTTACCTACGAACTAAGTACTAAAACTAAAATAATATGAAAATATTTTCTTTACTCTTTTATTATTACACACAGAAAAAATTTTAACATAAATAGGATAAAAAAAGTTCATAATCTATTATTCATATATTTTATTAATTTATAAATAAAAAACAGGAATTATTTCATACGCAGTATGAATGTTGTTTTTAACAAATAAATTTATGAAATCAAAGCTGCTTTGAAAAGAGTTTTCAACTTTTTTGTCAACAAATTCTAAAATGCTTTTCTATTTATATAAAGTAAAAATACAATTAATTCCAAGTATTCTGTTTGGCACAAAGGAAAGAGTTGTGCCTAGTACAATAGACTATATAAGTTCAATACTGAATTTTTAAAAATACTTTTTAAAGAAAATGTGAATTAATTTATGTAAAAGTTCCTAGCTGGAATGAAAAGAATTTGGAAAAAAATTATCATGTTAGATTCATAGCATTTATGAAAAAATTCCTTGGATATAAGCAATATTTTTTTTCAGTGCATATAAGAGAAAAAACATAAAACAAACATAATTGGATCTATTATATAATGCAACCGAACTTTAGTTGCGTTCCAGTCGGTAACTGAAAACTAATGGTTGTCAGAAAGACACTAAAAAGGAACTGAAATTGACAGCTCTTAATTGCCAGTTGCCATCACTGTATCATATTCAGCAACTGGCAACCCAACTAGGGCTCACTCAGTTGCCATCCATAATCGGCCTATTAATTTTTTCCGAAAATTGAGAAATATGCATTAAACAACTTTCATTACTCCAAAAATATGCATTCATTGCTTAAATATGCAAAAATATGCACTTACCACCGAAATATGCAAAAATATGCAACTACAAATCGATGCCAAACTGCTTAAAATTCTATGATTCGCATAGATAATTAGTCAATACCTCTTTATCTATCACCACAAAAAACATGCATTTGCATGAAAGTCCAAGCCCTGCTCATTACACTCAAAATATCCACTACTTTATACATACAAGGTCAGATTTCAGACAAACCTAAGATGACATAATGAAGCAAATTTTCGAACATCTAAGTCTTTGTCATATTTTGCAAAAAAAACACATTTTCTAAAATAGTTTAAGGTCGCTGAACACGAAAATGGTATTCATTTATTTTTCTTAATGCACGTTTCCCGATATTCCCGAAAAACAAGTTTTTTTTGCTATTTTTAGTTTTTTCGTTTATTGGCAAAAATTCCGAGGATGTCATATCTGAATAAAATAAATTGAACATTGTTGTATAGATATCACACAATTCTTTCATTCAATACACTGATTTTGCCGATCGTATAAAAAAATGTATAGAGTTAAAGGCATTAGAAGTTTAAAAAAGGATATTTTTAGACCTTCTCCTAAAAAGTATCATTTTAAATTGCTCCATTAGATGAAAAAATATACTAAGTATATTTTTTTCTGGCTGTATTTTAAAGATAATTTTGTGACGATCACATGATGGATGCATCATGTGATCGTCACATGATGAAGAAAATTATTAGCCCGTAAGCGAAAACAGCTATATTAATTTTTATTTATTTTTCATACAAAATTACTTTAAATCAGTTTGTACTTAAAAAATTGTTTCATTAAATATAATTTTGTATGGGAAATAAAATCAGCTTTTTTCACTTAATGGCTTATAACTTTTTTATATTTTATCAGATCTCCTCGATCTTAGATTTTATAGTTCGGCACAAAAATGTTTTTTACGTGTAGCCGTAAAAAATTTATTAAAAATGTTTTTCTATATTAATGAAGCAAATTAAAATAAAATTCTAATAATTTCTCTAGCCTCCAGCCATGGTAGAGGGCTAAAAGATATGTCGCAGAAAAATAAAAAAATATTTTTTGTATACATTAATCAACGTCAAGCCGAAAGCAGATAATAGGGCAAGTAGTGACTGCTCCGAAAAAATTTAGAAAAAAAATCTATGTCACTTATATCAAAAGTTGTTGCCATTTTAAGAAAAAATCACCCTGTGATGATCTTTGTATTGCTGTGACTACAAATCTTCACTTTTCTTATTTTTTTCTGCTATATTATTGTGAGATATCCTTCTGTAAATGACAGTTAAAAATTCGTACTACAGTGGCCTGATTCTTAAAGAAAATCTTAAATTTTTCAAATTGATGTCCTTAAAATTATTTCTACTCCCAACTTTCACCGGCCGTGTTGAAAAAAAAAATGACATCAAAAGTTGGCAAGCTTAGCACGAATTGCAAAATGGTATAACACTTGGCCAATTTGCTTTTCAAACTGCGAAAAAATATTTTGTTCCAACAAATCTATATATTATTTTTAAGTAAAAGAAATTTTTAGCCAGTATTATTCGAATGTTTTCTTGTTTAAATTGAAAAAACGTTCGAATAACAACAAAATAAAATTGTGTCGTTAGGAGAACCTAATGTTTGTGCAAAGTTTTGAGCTGATCTGAGGGCCTTAATTTGCTGTAAATTACGTTGACAGATTCAATTACATCCTCAGTTACATGTGAAGCTAAAAAAATTTATATATTAAATGGTTAATTTTAAAATTTTCTGATAGGGAACATTTCATTGGTTTTGTTGTGGCCTCATTTTTTTGCGCTGTTAACATTATTAGTAAAAGTAAATAAAAATGCGTATGAAGGCTAATGTATTGTAAATAAGTTTTTACTTCCTCTTTCCGAGGTTGTCAAAAGACAGCTACTTACTGTATGTATATGCAAAAATGACATGAATACGTTACTACAAGATCCTTTAACACAAATACGAGAAAAATATAAAAGACAAAGAGGAATAAAAGGAATCAAAGAAACCTTCACCAATGTGCTATTTGCACATGAGAAACATTTTAGCACATATTCAATATCTGTGTCGTATCATCTTATCCGGTATAATGACGGAAGGAATGTGAGTCGAATTCAAACGAAACGAAACATCATCATTATAAGAATGTGTTTGTGGACATGTACATTAGGCATATAACATTTTACAATTTTTTCAAATATTAATTTCATTAATTGAAATATTCTTTAAATTTTATATAAAATAAAGATTTATTTGTTGAGGGCTAAGCAATGTCTATACGGATTTCATTGGTGCTTTATCAAATCATCTGTAGACTTCAACGATACTTTTGAAAAGTTTCAGACCTCTTATTTTATGCGCAGACTTTCAAAAACCGATTTAGAGTTTACAAATAACGTTTTTGAAAATCATAAAAGAGTAAAATAAGCTTGGTAGGCTTTAGAAACTTATGCAAAACCCAGCAAACAATTTATATTCGATATGAATCTATTTTATTTTTCTAGACCTTTATACAATTATAAGGTTTTCTTTTGTAGAAAATATGTAAAATTATTTTCTTTTCTAAAAAAATCACAATTTAGCATTCTTTTAAAGCAAGAATTTACCTTTGTAATGAATGATACAATAATTTCTGCTAATTTCACTTCCTCGAGAAATTATTATATTGCAAATTTTCATTAAGAAGTGCAAGCAATGCAACATATTTTTTTGTAGAAAAGAAAACGTAAGTAGTCGCCCATTGGGTGGCAATACAAGTATTTATTAGGCAAATTGAAAAATAAAATCCAAATTAAAGTATTTATTGCTTAATTCTTGAAAAATAAATATTTAGTTAAAATAAAATTTGGAGAATATCTCAAATATTAAATTTAATAAATGTTTTAATTTCGATTTTATTTTTAATTTTGCCTAATAAATACTTTTATTGTCACCCGATGGGCGAGTAAATAAAGGTGTAGAAAAATAAAATGGATTCATATCGAATATAAATTGTTTGTTGGTTTTTGTATAAGTTTCTAAGCCTTTGCATCCAAAGAGTACTTAAAAAGATACTTATGTCATTCTCTGGTATGAACTTAGCGTCCATTTGTTCGAAAATGCCCTCACTGATCTGTTTGAGCTATCAAAAAAAGTTCATCAACGATTTAACATTGTCTTGCATCGATCTTGCTAGATGTCTGAAAGATATGGCTCACCGGATCCCGGTTGGCGAACTCGTCGTAGAGGACAATTTCATCAACGACTACTTAAAGAAATATCGACATTTGTCATGCTTGATATTTCTCGATTACAGTTTATTTTAAGACAATCTAACAGAAACCGTACTCAAAGAATGGGTAAAAGAAAAACTATTCAACTGGTCATGACAACTAGCCAAATGAACTTCTTGTGGACATTGCCGCTCAGTCTGTCACCAGTTTGAATCATTTTGATACATTTCTGCTTGCTAAAATTGAGCGAAATTAATCTGATGAAAAGTTCTGTTACAATCAATGCCTACTAAAACTTCTAGTATTAAATAACACATCTGAGGATGGGGTAATTAGTGAAAAGATGGGTGACAGTGTCGCTCTTGTTGTCATATATAAACTTAGCAGCCATTTTTTCGAAAATGTCCTCACTGATCTGTTTGAGCTGTCACTAACAGGTCATCAACACCTTTACATTGTCCTGCATCGGTCTTGCAAGATGTCTGAAAGACATAGCCAACCGGAATGGTTCGATTTAACACGAAGACATACTGACACATACTACAAAAGCACAACCAAATACACCGCCACACATGGTGTATTATCTATACAAGGTGGCCGCATAAGGTATACATATTATACAATAACACAAAAACTAGATGCTAGTTGTTAAAAAATAAAAGTTTTTGACGTACAGTGCTATACACAAAACTAAGAGATCAAAAAATACAAGCCACCGCAACGCTGCTACCTGTAGTCTGATTACACCATGATGACACTCATGAGGTTTCATGTTTGTGACATATAGATAAAAATGTTTGTTCGATGCTCCTAACAACTGACAGCATGTGCGTAACAGGAACAAACAAAAAATAAAGCAACAAGTTGATTTATTCTACAGCTTTGTTATTATGTAATATGTGCACAATCTTTTGTTGTGATACGGCGAATAAGTATTCATGCATAGTCATTTCATGTGTACCTTAAATTTGTTCGAGTTACTTGCTGCACAGCTCTAGTGCGTAATTCGCTAATGTTTCAAAACCCTTTTCTCGAGCTAAGAGAATTATCCCCCACGTATCCAATCGAAAACAAAAGTTTTTCCAGAAAGTGCTTCTTCAGTATTAAAAACCAATTAAAAAGTACATAATTCCAAAACTCGCTATTCCGGAAGTACATCATCACAATTTATTTCGTATAATCACTGAAAAGATTTGTATTTTAGAATATTATAAAACATCTGACTTTTTTAGAAATCACGTTTGCCGCTAAAGATTTGTTTAACCCAAACCACCTAAAAGAGTGATATTCCTTAAGGTGTCCTTACATGGTAATACATGTATAACGACAAGTCTAAAATTGAAAAAATCTTATCATGTAAACGCAAAATGTATTGAGTAGGAGAAAATACGGATACGCAATTTGACAACCGTTCGGTAAATGCTTATTTTCTAAACCACTTTAGAAACTTATGTATTATCATCATACCAAAGACTTTTGTTCTCTTCTTTTAAGCACGAAGAGAATTTCATGTTATTTTGATTCTCAAAGTCTTAATACTTTGTATTACCATGCCAAATTTCCCGTAAAAGTAGTTATGTGCCTAATGTACATACATATGAATGTACAAATGTGTGGGCGATTCGTATGTGTATGCAGCAAGTTGTGAGAAAGTCTTTGCAGAAATGGCAGAAAGGTCCCATGGGGAAATAGAAAGAGTACGGACTCCTTCCAGAAGGCCTCTGTACTCTTTCTTTTGGATGTACAAGGACTGCTCGCTCCATTCCATACTCACTTTACACACGTTGTCATTGCGGGGAAGGTGCTCCATTTGGTAGTTCTAGAAGGCCTGACAAAAGATCTTCTAAAAAAAGGTATTTTTAAGGGTTTCTAAGGAAGGTCTCTCAAAAAGCAAATAGACGTACATATTTTTTATATCGGTATTTTTATATCGGCTTCTTTATTTTTGATTAATGTGATAGTTTATTTCTAATTATTTCCTCTTTTTATTTTTTTTATTTTCTTCCGAATGTATTTATTAAGAGAGAATTGGACGTTAATAGTTTCGCCCGGAATAATATAAGTTAATGAGCTCCAACATAAACGGCAGCAAGTATAATGTCTCTTGTACGTAAATTTCAGTTTTATATACAAATTACTTGCGAAAAAAGAATATGAGGAGGTTTTTTATTTATAAAGTACATTTTTGATGAACAAAAAGAACTCATTTTTTTGGCAAAAAAAAAAAAACAAAAAATACTACTACTTCTCTTCTTTCTTCTCATAAAAGCGAATGTGGAATATGTACCTTATCTTTTATACGCAAGAGTCGATGCCTTCTACACGGCATTCTTTAGCTGTTAGATAAGAATTGTAATTGAATAAAAAATGTTTAAGTAGTTCTTTAATAAGGCCTGAAGTTATAAAGTCTTCTGAGTTTTTCCGCACGGGTAGTAAAATATGATATTCTATTTGTGCTCGTACTATAATATACAGCTGTCATCAATGAGCATCGATTGTTTTTTTAATATTTTAAAACAGGGATTTCTTCTTGATTTTATTTATAAAGTACATTTTTGATGAACAAAAAAAATTAATTTTTTTGGCAACAAAAAAAAAATACTACTAGTTCTCTTCTTTCTTCTCATAGAAGCGAATGTGGAATATGTACCTTATCTTTTATACGGAAGAGTCGATACCTTCTACATGGCATTCTTTAGCTGTTAGATAAGAATTGTAATTGAATAAAAAATTTTTAAGTAGTTCTTTAATAAGGCCTGAAGTAATAAAGTCTTCTGAGTTTTCCCGCTCGGGTAGTAAAAAATGATATTCTATTTGTGCTCGTACTATAATAGACAGCTGTCATCAATGAGCATCGGTTGTTTTTTAATATTTAAAAACAGGGATTTCTTATTGAATTGTTTCATTTAGTTTTTGAAAACTATTTATTTAATTTAATACAAAAAAGCAAGAAGATTTGAAAAAGATTGTGTTTCTTAATGTAGATACATACATACTTGTATGTATTTCTGTTAAAAAAAATGCTGACATTACCTGAATTTCATTATATATAAAGTTTAAATACAAAAAGCGGAAAAGAGTACAATTTGGCGTACATGTTGATCTTTAGAAAAGTGAAGGAATAGGATACATTGCGTGTTATTATTGTTGACAAGAAATTATGCTAAGATAGAGAGTCTGTTAAAATATCTATTTACTATGGCTATGGATATCATAATGTACATCGTAATTGAATTGCAGCCTGCTGCTAAAGTAACAGTATTCTTTGATTTAAAGTATAAGGAAGCTCATGATTAGAGAAAATGTAAGAGCCTACTTTACATTTTGTATTGTCATTAACCCATTTTAGACTAAGAGGTTCTCCCCAAAATAGTAGAGACAGCTAAAAAATTGTAAAGCGCCTTAGGTGAGAAATAAACGCATTAACTTTTTTGAAGTAAAAACTTTTATAGGCACGTTATGCAATTTGTTTCTATGAATAAAATATTTTATTTTTTCTATGGGTAAAATGTTTTTATTTGGCGTCACCGACATGCTAAAAAACTTAGTTGTCCCATATCTAAATCGTGTTTTTATGGAATACTACATTGCTGATAATATGAATGGTAAAGTTTAATGCACCATTGGATACCGCTTGAAAAGATCTTTCAAACGATGTAATTGTTTTATATGTTGTCTTGGGAGAAAATACGAAAATATGCAAGAAGCTACAAAAATATACCTTTTTTAGACACGGTCCAGCTCGCGGGCGGTCATCGCTAGACCCCTCAAATGTTTTAGGAATCCTCATTAAAAAGACCGGTCTTTAATTTGAGAGGGGTAACAAAATCACATTTTTCATCTTCATACAAGTCGAATCGGTTTAGTGTACATGCAAAGCCACTACCATATATACATATATACATACATATATACATACATATATACATACATATATACACACATATATGCACACATATATCCAAAACAACATATATGTATACACACAGAGCCATAGATACGAGTACTTTCGAGTATACTTGTACAGCCCGCTATTTTACAAAATAACAATCAACTCCTCATTATGTTTATCAACAAACATTCCACAATATATCGGATCAGTTGCGATCCCATTTTACTCTATTATACACAGACGGCTCCAAGTCAGATAATTTTATCAGATTCGCTTTGGCCAAAGAAAACGGGAATATTATTAATTACGGCTTCCTAGATAGCTACTGTTCTAATTTCTCCGCGGAGGCCTATGCGCTATATGCTGGAGTTAAACACGCTTCAAACGCAAAATCGAAATACATTATATGTACAGACAGTCTCTACTCTATTAAAGCAGTTGAAAATTCCCTTCATGACTCAATCCTTATAAATAAAATAAGAGAACTTTGTATACAGCATAAACATAAAATCAAAATAATGTTTGTCACATCGCATATCGGTATACTTGGTATCGAGTACGCGGACTTGGCAGCGGAAGAAGCAAAAAGTAGACAACTTAAAAATGTTTCAACGTGGGAAAGACGTGACATCCTTAGCGTCATATCTAACTTCTTAATAAAAGGATATTACTTATCAACACAAATACAAATAAATTAATCCACTAGGGAATAAACTAATCTGCCCAAAAGAAATAACAAAAAGAGAAACTAATGTATTTGTTCGCCTCAGGATGGGGCATTGCAAATTTTCACACAAACATCTTATAGAAAAAACTGATCCACTTCATTGCGCTACTTGTAATAGCGACCTTACCGTTACACATATTTAAGATATATGTATCTACTACAATCCTGTCAGGTCTTAAATATTTGGGTGCACTATTCCATCAGATCTCCTAAAAGATACTTGTGCCAGCAATATCAAACTAATTTATAAATATATATGTGTTCCTTTAACTCCCATTGGAGCATAGCTGGAAAAACCATCGGTTTTTTTAAATACTATGGTTTTTTCGGAAGCTATTATTATTCGGCATAAGTTCAATAATTGAATTAATGTAAATTAAAATTATTTTTAAGAGTGGAATATTAGAATATCTAATGATTAGATGCCCAGAAATATTTTGCAGATGTATTGCTGAGAGAATTTTGAAATACAGTAACACGATAAAGTAAACGCAAATATTTTCGTTAAATTTTATCACAAGAAATTATATTGGTCGTAAATATGTATAATAATGCAGTTCACACTGAATTTGCTTTTTTTTTATATGGTAGAATAGAGAAAGGTTCAATACATTTTGCCCCAATCCCTATAGTTTTTCCGAAAAAAAATCCTGTATTTCTAATAAAAATCACTTTCTATTATATCATCATTTATTTTACACATTGTATGTAGCAAAATACCAACGCAGCTACTATGCACGTACACTCGTCGCTCTCGCATTAACGACTAAATAGAGAGTATAAAAAGAAATAAAATAAAGAGTGTAAGCAATTGATTGGTGAAATGAACATCAGTGATCTAATCAGACTAGCGGAACAAATTAGTACTACTTTTTTTTGAATGCCTATGTCTGTCCCATTTTTTATTTCAACAGTATACATTCTTTAGAGCTGTCTTTCCCAAAGTTATTAAATTAGTTTGGCTTAAGTTCGTTTTTAAATTTAATCTTTCGATTAAACTATTTTTATTTTATTTTCTATAGATGCTTGTTGCTGTTTTCGGTGGCAGTGATGTGTAGGTGGAAAAGAACTTTAATGAGAACACTATGGTAGTCACGAAACAACCTTCCGCACAACTAAATTTATCTTTGCTTGTTAAGTTATCACATTCTTTAGAATTTCATTCCAAAATAAAAATAATTTAATCGAAAAATTAATTTAAAAAAAAGAGCTTAAACTTTAATTGTCGTAAACTAATTAAGGATCACAATCATTTAAAAAATAAGAGGTTATTTGCCGCAACCATAAACTATATCAGGAAACATCACTTTTTTGACGCAAGCATGACACAACGATATATTATCTCTGCATGTAGGACTAAAAATATAAGCAGAACTTTTGTATATGTTACTAGCTATACCCGGCGTGCTTCGCTACGCCATTGGTGTGCAGATATAGAAAAATTAATTAACTCATTTAAAAATAACCATAAAATTGGTTAGTTTTTTGGCGATCTTTTTAGTTTTGGCGAATTTTTGCCTTTTAGCGATTTTTTCATTTTGGCGATTTTTCGTTTTGAATTTTTTAATTCTGGAATTTTTTAGTTTTAGAGTTTTTTAAAATTTTAAGAGTTTTCTTCTTACGGTTTCCAAGATACAGCAAACTGTTTAAAGTACATAGTGAAAATTACATTAACTTTCAGAACTCCCTTTAATTTTTGTTGAGTTAAATATTCTACAGACTACACCAATTAACACTAACTTTGAAAATTTCTATAGTCTATATAAAAGTGTCTGTATATTACATTAGTATTTCAACATGTTTCGTTTCTCGCTTTAGAACACCCTTTAATCTTTAGCCCGAAGTTCTTGCGGCTCTAGAGAAAACAAACTGTGACAGACAGAAAGACAGACGGACTGACGGATAGCGTATCGAAAACAATAAGATTAATGTACACTTTTGGTGTACAGAGCCCTAAAAAGAACCTTTTCCAAAAAGTAACTTTTCAAAAAGCAACCATTTTCCAAAGAGTACCATTTTCAAAAGTACACTTTCCAAAAAACATTTTTCAAAAAATATCATTTCTTAAAACTACATTTTCAAAAAAGTAGGTTTTCGAAAAAGTACCTTTACTTTAAAATATAAACGATTAACAAAAAAGTATCAAAATTATATTTTTACCCTTGTTCGGCCCCTAAATGTACAAGAAGTACAAATAAGCTATCCACTCATTTTTCTATCTTATTATGACGCTTTTGGAATTTTATGTATACCTTACTTAGATTTGGAGATATAAAAACACCGAGCTTACCCGTTTTTACCCTATTAATCCCGTTAGAATTTAAGTTTTTAAAAAGTCGTTCTTAGAGAATATATAGAAACATATGCATTCAGTATGTGTATCAATGTGTATAAAAAATAGTTGTATGGAAAAAAGTACCAAAAAATTTTAAATAATACAAAACTGTTTTTTGGTGCTTTTTAAGGAGAGAAAAATGAATTTCAAGTTTAGTTTCTGGCTTTATTACTTTAGGAGATAAACTGTTAACAAATAAAGTACCAAAATTATATTTTCACCCTTTTTCGGCCCCTAAATGTACAGATTTTAAAAACGTTTCAGACACCTGTCCGCTCATATTTCTATCTTATTATGATGCTTTTAGAAATTTATGTCTACCTTACTTAGATTCGAATATATAATTTTACCGATTTTACCCGTTTTTACCCCTTTTAATCCCCTTAGAATGTTCAAAAATCCTTTGTTGGTAAAAATATACAAACATATTCATTCAGTATGTATATCAATTTGCATAAAAAATAGTTGTATGGAAAAAAACCAAAAAGAGCAACCAATTTTGCCCTATAGAATGCATTTTAAATTTAATTTCTATCTTCATTACTTTAGGAGATAAACGGTTAACAAAAAAGTACCAAAATTATATTTTTACGCTTTTTCGGCACCTAAATGTAAAAATTTCAAAAAAGTACCATACACCCATCCGCTTATTTTTTGATCTTATTATGCTGTTTTTGGAATTTTATGTCTACCTTAGTTAGATCCGGAGATATAAGGTTACCGAATTTACCCGTTTTTACCCGTTTCCACCCCCTTAGCGTATGAATTTCCCAAAACCCCGTCTTAGTGGATTTATACATCCTGAGGGGAGCCCACATACGAAATTTCAAGCTTTTTCTAGCTTTCTAGCTTTAGTGGTTTGGGCTGGGCGGTGATGAATCCGTCAGTCAGTCAGTCACTCAATAACGTTACTCTTTTATTAATATAGATTGATGTATTTATAAATCGTGTGCATAAAAAAAAGAAAAGAAAAGAATATGATAAAGACTGTGGTGGCATCGATATATCTGAAGCTTACGTACAGCAAAATTTTCCTTTGGATGTTCAATTATTACATGCTTTAGAATTTCTTTCTAAAATAAAAATAATTTAATCGAAAGATTAAATTGAAAACAAGCTTAAGCCAAAATAAATAAATAACTTTTGATAAAAATCAAACAGTTCGACTTAATTGAAAAAAGAGAACGTTTGTTGTAACTCATCCTCTTAATCAGATTGCATGAGCACCCGCTCCAGCGATCTCTTTCTAAAGTACAGCTATCCGAGATGATGACATTTAATATTGCAAAACGTAATTTTTCAGTTAGTTATCTCCCTGCTTGACACATTTACCAAAGTGGATATGTGTGCTTTGCTTATTTAAAACACAAAGTTTTTAGAATCCATCCTAGATATCAACAGCTGTAGCTACACAAGGTGTCACAAAATGTAACCACCTGAGATGACATGTCATGTTGTGTGATCTAATTTTTTATATTTATAGAACTTTCCTAACTGTTTCATGAATTTTAATATATGGACATATAAAATAACAAATATACCCCAAATTTTATTAACTTTTGTATGAGTAGATAAGCAAATAGTATAGGGGCTTAAAATTAAAATAAAATTTTTTCGTAAGACACTCCCATCAATATGTTCTTCAACAAAAAGATTTGTTTTTAGTAATCAATATCAAAGTAACTTCCAAAATGTGAACATTGAAAATATGTACAGTGCTATAACTCGTACAATCGTCAAATACAACTGTCAGAAGTTTTCAACATATTTAAATTGACTATAAATGTGTCTAATACATGTTCAAGTATACAGGGATTCTAAAACTTTTACCAAAGCCTAATTACATAAAAGAATGTTAGGAGAAAAAGTAAAATCTATATCAGTGTCTATGTCTCTTTAACCTAAAAAATAGATCCCACCGACAAGCAAGCCTCAAGTTTGGGTTTCAAAGGAAGCCAAAGAAATGGTCCACCAACTCCGTTTTTCCTCCTGCATGCAGACACAACAAACATATAAGATATTTAAATTGAAGCCTTTTCACGCTAGTATAATAAATCTCTCAAACTTTGTACACAGCTCGACTAGCAGACATACCACGCTTATAAATACCCTAGAGGGAAAAGAACCTGTCACAATACAGGTCACGCGACTGGTTCCCAAGGATTAACAACCGGTTCGAGTTCCGGAACTTTATATGAAAGGGACCGGTAACTTTTCTATGGCGTTGTCATTGTAGGGTGTCAATTTACAAAATTCAGATACTCAGTGATAGGTTCTAGACCCAAACTTAAGCTCCTTGTCGTGTGGTGGGTTCTTTAATACTAGTTAAATTACTGTACTTTAAACATATACTTTTAATTTGAGAAAAAATTGCATGTACAATGAATGTATTTTGCTAAAATGTTTGTTCTAGTTTTGTGATATGTTGTGATATAATTCTTTTCACCGGCCACAACTCGGGAACATTTCGTGGCGTTCCCATTTTCACCAGTCATGGAACAAGTACGTTCAAGACAATTAGTACAACATTTCCCGCAGGGTATTGTTAATTTTATTTAAAAAAAATGTTTAGTACACTAAAACAGTTTATTGAGAAATTCTGATTTTTATAACAAACCAACCATCAATAACTTCACCTGCATAAATGTATGAATGCAGGAGCACTTAAAAATAAATACGATTTAGTATAAGAAGAAAGAAAATAAAAAAGAAATGGAAAACTAATCGGAAAATTGAATTTGGAAAGTATCATGTATGAATGTTCCCGTAAGGCAAAGTTAAACACACTTGTTCAAGTGCAAGCTCATCTTCTTAATGTTCAATAAACCTTTCAAATGCACTAAATGACAGTTTGTTACAAAAGTAAATAAACAGCTGGACTAATTCTTTAAGTAACAAATATATTAGATATTATCTATAAAAACCAAAAACATCCATCTAGTATTTTATGCATTAAAATTAAAATATATAATGATAAAATACTAATTAGTTTAATTTGTGTTCTTGGACACTAGCACTTTACCAGACTGTATATACATGCATTTAAAAACTTCTTCACATTCAAAGCTTTAATGGAAAACTACAATCAGCTTTACAAATGCATTTCTATGTATTGCTGTCTACAAGTGTTTTACACATACAGATTTTGGCTTTTTGCCTGCTGTTTCTTAGCTATTGGCTTTACCTCATGTGATGGACACGTACAAATTTAAATGTCATTGACTGTTATTTCCAAAGATTCTGAGGTCATGCGATTGTAGCAGCATCATTCAGATATATGTACATTAGAGCGACTCAAAAAAACAAGTGATTTTGTTACCCCTCTGAAAATAAAGCCTGATATGTTTTATGATGATTCACAAAATACTTTGGCTCTGTGAGCTGGACCTTTTTAAAAAAGGTATCTTTGTCAGTTTTTCGAATTTTTTGTACATTGCTCCAAGACGACATAAATAAAATTTGGTATCATCGAAAAGAGTTTTTAAAGCAGCATCCAATGGTATATAAAACTTGACCACTTGCGACCTACTAATTGAAATATTTAACTAAATACACATTTTCGTTTCGGGTTTTCATACAAATTCTACGTATTTGGAAATAATGTTCTGCTTTTCAAATTGAATCTGTTTTTTAAATAATGTTAATTTATATATTTTTTTGTAATTCTTCACATAAAACGCGAAAATCGCGATATCTTTTATCTTTTTTCAAATATAGGCGATATGGGTATCAAAATTTTTTATTTTTAAATTATATAAACCTGGTGATAGGCAAAAGATTCGTTTTCGAACCCTGGATGCTGTGAGATAAATTAAGTTTTCAAATATTAATTTTTTAATTAAAAATATATTAATCTATTAATGACAGGTGCACCTTAAATTTATAATATTATACTTAAAAATAAATTTACGAAAACACTAAAAATAGATTTTTCAACTGTTCAACTGAACAAAACTAACCTTCCGATAAACTGTGACATAATCCATCATTTGTAATTTTTGCGACAGCAGTGCAATAACCAGTCATATGGACTCTCAAAATTTTATAAAGCAACGACTACGGAGTTGTGTGAGTTATGGAAATTTTTTCTAATTCCGGTAAAAAGTTTTCCAGCTATATGGAAGAAGCTGGATTACCTTACAAGAAAAGAATCATAGGCATTATAATATAAATGATTGGAATGTACTTTTTAACATTTCAAACAATTTATGAGTGTTGACCGAGAAAGTTGTAAACAGTTTTGGTACTTGGTACTGGTAGAGTCATATTTTAAAAACTGTTTATAGAATTCCCATACCATTCGCAAAACTCAGAACGATTTGTTAAGCTAGTAGGCCAATCATTTCTTTCTGTTATCGAAAGGAATCGACCAGGTCATATTGCAAACAAAATTGGATCGTGCAAACTTTATACAAAGATAGAATCGCGAAAAGATTTTTTATAAATTTTATATTTTTTATTGTAATTGTATTTTTCACATTTTGATAAACTTTTTTAATTTGTAGTTCAGTTAACTAATTTAATTTGTTCTGTTAGTAACAATTTTTTTTTTCATTTCATATATGTATTCAACTAAAAAATTAATATTTGAAAACTTAAATTTAACTTACAGCATCCAGGGTTTGAAAACGGATCTTTTGCTTATCACCAGTGTAGGCAATTCTACAGAGAATATAGAAGTAGTTGTAGCAACTGCCGGCAGGTAGAAGAATATAACAACTTATGTAAAATAAAACTTGTTAATATAAGAAATGTATATTACTAAGCAAGCTTGTAAATTAATATTATTTGATAAAAATAATATTAATCAGTTTTTGAAATATAATTGAATAATAAAGATAAAAAATATATATAACCTAACATTTTTTTCAGAAGTGGGATAAAACAATTTCTGAAAATGAAATTTTTGGATCGTTCACTGTTAAGCATTTGAAAAACCCTACTGAGCATTTTGAATCAGAAGAATACGGGCAATAAAAGTGAGGCCACACTACGACTCATGCACTTCCCAGAAGTAAATCAGAATTTAATTAAAAAGCTGGGAAAATTGCATCGGATGAAGCAAAGAATGATGGCAGTGGTGATGAGATTGATAGACCCTTTTGTGGAAATTTTGAAGAAGACAAAGCGGAAAAGTACGAAAAAGATGAAAATGCGACTAGTAATTTAAGTGTCGGAAAAATGTGTAAAACAAATGAGGAAGTGCAAATGATAGCTGATATGAGTGAAGTTCTAAAGATTGGTGAGGATGATGCTGAAGTACAACAGGAAATAAATGAAATGGAAATAATGCAAAGAGAATTTAGATTGATGAAACGTGAAATGGAGCTACTAAAAAGAGAAATAGAATTGTTGAAGAGAGCAAAGTATGCGATGGATAAGCAGAGAGTTGAGTCAAATGTGGTTAACCGACATGAATTTAAAGGTAGTTTCACGTTTGTTAAAGACTTACTGGCTGAATTTCATGGAAATGTGGATAACTTCCAATTATGGTCATCCCAACTGCAGAGTATCAAGACTGCCTATAATTTGGATGACAACAATGTGCGCACACTAGTTTCAAACAAGGTTAAGAATCTTGCACTCAAATGGCTACATTCGCGTTCAGATTTAATGATGTTATCTGTTGATCAATTGTTAGCTGAAATGTAAACATTGTTTGAGGATCGGTCAAGCCGATTAACGTTAAAAAGACAATTTGAAAGAAGGAAATGGCAAGTTGATGAAATGTTCGAGGTATACTTTCATGACAAGATTATATTAGCAAACAGAGCGATGATAAGCGAATTAGAGCTGATGGAGTATATTATTGAAGGCATTCGTGATTATACACTGAGATCTTATGCCCAAATGCAGTGTTTCAAAGACAAACATCTTTTGTTGGAAGTCTTTCACAACATCAGCATGCCAAAAATCAAACTACCTCGTACCGCGGGTAATGACGTGAAGTCTAAGGAGATTAGGCGTTATAATTGTTATTCCCTTGGCCATTTTGCTAATGAGTGCCGTAAGCCGAAGCGGGAGATAGGTGCTTGTTATATATGTGGTGAAATGGGACATTTAGCAGCGGTTTGTTCGAAGAAGAAATATGCACAAATTCATGCAGTAGAACGAGAAGAGGACCCGGATGATTATGTAAGAGATATATACTGTATATTTTTTAAGAATTTTACTAACCCTCCGGTGACTGACAAGGTCCCTAGGGACCTTTCATGTTTTCAAAGATGCACAACTTTAGCATGACTTGGGCGATTTTTTCAAGATTCCATGACATTTATGCTTGTAGTGTTATAGAGCGTTTTAGAAATGTTTCACATGATTTTCATACCTATTTTAAATTTTGAAACGTAATAAATACACTTAATACGTGGATAACCGAAAACGTCCCTGTGGACCTTGCATATCTTTTGAGTTATTTTGTTTCTATTTTATTTCGATATGTGAGACTGTGAAAAGAAAAAACCTGAAAGATAATATTTAGTATATCCCAACGACTCGTTTTGATAATAAAATTACACGCGAGAAAAGGACGCTGGAAAGCGAAGCAGCTGCTACTGGACTTTGATGTAGGCAATTTATGATAAGTGTTATCTCTTACTAGGAATTGCTTCCTTATCGAGGACTAACACGTTTTACCCAATTTATATTTTAACTCTAAGCCACCAAACATGGGATAAAAATATGAAGCGTCTATGAACCGAAATCATAATATCCACTGACGGGTATATCATATAGCGGACAGCTGCCTAGTAAGGAGCGAGAAGTCAAGAAAGAACAACGTCATGAACTAGATTTGGTAAAACAAAATATAGGACAAGTGGACGTACAGTTTATGAGGACAGTTGCCTTACAACTTTTGAGTTAGCTCTAATTTTTATGGGTAACGGATTAGCTTTTGATGCGACAGCACGTAACAATAAAACGTTTGTTCTATACGGATATTTAGCGCACTGCTTGGATTTTATCAAGGTGATGTTACATTATACAGCAATTTTGCTATTATATTATACAAGTGCACTTGATGTGGAAAATACAAAAATAAAACCAATTGATACCTACTTTGGATTATAATTTCGTGGTGATACAATGGAATAAATCCTGGAAACATACACAACAAGAAGATGAAGGCCAGCCAAACGACGTTCGTTTTTGAAAATCTTAGCACGGCAACTAGTCATGAGTAATATTGTGCAACAGGCAACTAACGTCCGCATTATTAGTCATCCGAAAATACGTATTGCTACGAAGACATTCAGAATGGCAGTGAGTTATTATGAACAAGAAAATTATTATGAATTGTATTACATGTTTGTCTCTTTTACTGGGTAGATGCCATGGCCATCAGACGATGTGTAGTTTCATGACTTGCTCTCCATACTAATCGACTCTCCTGTCGCTTGTACCGTACAAAATCTAATCGACAGCGGAAAATTGCTTACAACTATTTCGTTTATCTGAAACCTTATTTCTGTTGAACACTCCTCTATTCTTCCTCTTTATATTATTACCTTCGTCATTACCTGATCTCATTAGTTTACCTAAATTCAATAAATTCATTTAAGAAGTATTATCTATGTGCTTTATTATAAGAAAAAAATATCACATCTATCTTACCGAAAGTAATGTATTAAGTAATAGTGTATATATCCACTATATTAATATGTAAGGTCCCGAGGGACCTTGTCGGTTATTGAACGTTGAAAAAATTGCTGGTTATCGGAGGGTTAATTATAGAATTTGGCTAGGAACTTTAATTGATACCGACAGCCCCATAAGTTTTGTTCGACAGGAATTTGTGCCATCTTCTTTTGTTTATCAGACTAGGGACTCTAAATACTATGGTATTAATAGAAGCAGACTTAACATTTTAGGTCAAGTGGAATGTAAGGTGTTTTATGAAAATAAATTTATTGAATTAAAACTATTTGTTGTTGTGAATGATACTATGTACTAGGAGATATTCAATGGTACTAGGAAAATACTTTTTAAAAAAAGCAAATTTAAGGCTACGCACTAGTGATAATACACTGGACAGGAACTGTTGTAAGGAATTGTCCGAGCCGATTTCAATTGATGTTGGTGATGATGAATATGTGGGGGTTTTGAATAAAAATATAAATTATAAGTATAAGCAGAGATTCAGTAGTATTTTTAAGAGGTTTTATAGAGACTATAATCGTCCTGAGGTACCAGATACTAAATGTGAAATGATATTAAGGTAGACTAGCGAGAAACCATTCCATTTCTTACCACGTAGATTGCCATACTTTTAGAAGGAGAAACTGCAAGAAATTTTGGATGATCTTTTATCTAAGGGAATTATTAGGCTGAGTAATTCTGAGAATGCTTCACCGATTGTATTGGTGAAGAAGAAAACAGGTGAGTTGAGGCTATGCACTGGTTACAGAAATTTAAACAAAGTGGCATTAACGGATAATTATCCCTTACCTCGTGTTGATGACTTACTTGACAGATTAAATAATAAGTCAATATTTTCTCTGTTAGATTTAAAAAGTGCTTTTTATCATGTAAAAATTAATCAGAACTCCAAATTGATTATTAGGCTAAGGTTCGTAACGTTATATTCAGAAAGAATTGGGTATGATTAATATTCCAAGGAACAATGGAAAAATTAACATCAACTTAATTTTTCAACGTACACAGCAGAACAGAGTAGCGCCACTTTCGGAAGCCGCTACACTTCCATCGTCAGTGCTCACGTGTATTTGCTATCACCACTTGTCAGGTGGCTCTGTTGAATGTGATTTTTAATTCTTATATATACAACTTTTTGCGAAAATTGAATACGAGAATTAAATCACTCTCAAGCTGATATTAAAGTGCACTTTCCCAGCGTTGCCATCGGTTTATTTTTCTTCATTCCCATTTTTCTGATTTTTGTTCTACTCAAGACAAACTTTTTTGGTTTGATTTTATACTTAAGTATATATGAACATGTAAACAAAGCAAATACGTTCGAAATAATCATATTAATAATCAGAACTCCGTTAAATATACATCATTTGTGGCGCCTATGGGTCAATATGAGTACCTTAAAATGCCGTTTGGCTTAAGGAACTCGCCATCTATATTTCAACGATTTGTTAATCAGATTTTTAGAGATCTAATTCGCGAAGGTAATATAGCGATTTATATCGACGATTTGATGATAGCTGCTAAGAATGAGGAGGAACATATTGAGATTTTGAAAATTGTGTTTGAGAGACTAGCCAGGAATAGATTGGAGCTTCGACTGGATAAATGTAGGTTTATGGAATCAGAAATTAGATATTTAGGCTATACGATTTCTAATGCTGGCATTCGTCCGGATGAGAAAAATATAGAATCCGTTGTTAATTTTCCAACACCACAATGTGCAAAAGATGTCCACAGCTTCCTCGGCTTATGCTCTTATTTTAGAAGGTTTGTGAAGGACTTTTCATTTATCGCCCAACCTCTTTATAAATTGATTAGAAGAAATGTGAGTTTTGTATTTGGAGAGAAAGAGCGAGAGTGTTTTGAACTGTTGAGAAACAAATTGACAGAGGCTTTTATATTAGCTATCTATAATCTATTGTGATGAAACTGAGTTGCACTGTGATGCTAGTAGTCAAGGATTCGGGACGATATTATTGCAGAAAAAGGAAGACGGGAAGTTTTATCCAGTATTTTATTTTTCTAAACGAACAACTGACTATGAATCTAAGTACCATAACTTTGAACTAGAAACTCTTGCCATTATATATGCTCTTCGTAGATTCAGGATAAGATAGTGACAGACTGCAACTCTTTGACACAAACGCTTAATAAGAAAGAAGTTAATCAAAGAATAGCTAGGTGGGCTTTGGAATTACAAATTTTCGATTATTCTCTAGAACATCGAAAATCCGAGAAAATGCAGCACGTAGACGCGCTCAGCAGAAATATGAATATATTGGTGCTAGAAGGAAATACGTTCGAACAAAATTTGTCTATATGTCAGTATAAGGATGACAAAATAAATAAAATTAGAGAATCACTGGAAATGCAGGAGAGTAGTTTGTATGAAATGCGAAATGGTTTTGTTTATAGGAAGGTTGAAAACAGAATCTTATTTTATGTACCGGAGAAAATGGAAGCGAGTATTTTGCGAATATATCATGACGATATGGGGCATATGGGATGTGATAAAGTATCGAATATAATATTGAAATCATGTTGGTTTCCTGGACTGAGGGAAAACGTTAAAATACATATTAATAATTGTTTGCAATGCATTACGTTCTCTTCAAAAACAAGTAAGCGTGAAGGTTTGCTGCACAGTATTCCAAAAGGGAATATTCCATTAGAAATGATTCATATAGTGAGCTTGAGCAGATGCGTTTTGAAAATTTGTACGGCTTTACCAAACTAGAACCACAGATTCCAAGGAGGTTTGCAACTGTTTAACAACATACTTTCATTCATACAGTAGGCCCACAACAATAGTGCCAGATAGAGGAGCTGCTTTTACATCAAGAGACTTCCAGAGCTTTCTTGCGGATAAAAATGTTAGGCATATAAAGATTGCTACGGGATCGCCTCAGGCTAATGGTCAAGTGGAAAGGTTCAACCGCAGCCTGGCACCGATGATAGCAAAAATAAAATTAATTAACTAATGCTGGAACCACTAATAGTTTAGAGAAAGTTGCATCTGATATAGAGTTGGCGTTGAATAATATTATTCACCGAAGTACGGGTATCACTCCTAGTGAGTTGCTATTTGGCGTTAGACAGAAAGGAAGGAACTAGAAAAAGAAAATATACAGCAATATCAAAGGGATCTACCATCGATGCGTCAGAATGCTTCAGAAAATATAATTAAAAGTCAAAATTACAATAAGAATTCAAAAGATAGTGGCCGTGCAGAGAGATTGTATAGTATTGGTGATTACGTAATGACGAAGAATTTTGTAAGCAAACCTGGAGTATTCCAAAATTTAAAGGTCCTTATAAAGTTGTGAAAACACTTCCAAATGACAGATATATTTTGAGGGATGTAGATGGATTTCAAGATAGTCAGATTCCATATGAAGGACTATGGGAAGTGGCTAACCTTAAACCATCGTTGGACTGTTCACATAAAGATGTAGCTAAAATCGGGACGATTTCAAGTCAGGATGGCCGAACTGTAGGCAATTCTATAGAGAATATAGAACTGCCGGCAGGTAGGAGAATATAACTACTTAAGTAAAATAAAACTTGTTAATATAAGAAATATGTACTGCTAAACAGGCTTGTAAATTAATATTATTTGATAAAAATAATATTAATCAGTTTTTGAAAAATAATTGAATAATAAAGATAAGAAATAAATATAAACTTAACATTTTTTTCTTACACCAGCTTATTATAATTGAAAAATGAAAAATTGTGATACCCATATTGCCTATATTTGAAAAAAGATAAAATATATCGCGATTTTCGCGTTTTATGTGAATAATTACAAAAAAATAAATAAATTAACATTATTTTAAAACAGATTCAATATGAAAAGCAGAACATTATTTCCGAATGTGTAGAATTTGTATGAAAACCCGAAACGAAAATATGTATTTAGTTAAATATTTCAATTAGTAGGTCTCAAGTGGTTAAGTTTTATATACCATTGGATGCTGCTTAAAAAACCCTTTTCGATGATATCAAATTTTATTTATGTCGTCTTAGAGCAAGATACAAAAAAAACTAGAAAAACTGAAAAAAGACCTTTTTCAAAATGGTCCAGCTCACGGATGGTCAACGGCAGAACCAAAATATTTTGGGAATCTTTGTGATGATTCCCAAAATATTTTAACAAAATCACTTTTTTCTCTTCCATACAAGTTGGGTCGCTCTAATGTACATAATACATTCATTTTTACCACATGATGGTAAATAAATGTACGTATATGTAAATACTTGAATTAAATGGATTGACTCTAATCTCATTTCAATTCTTCTAACTTTGGATTTGTTTAATGTTTTAGTGCAATTGTTTTCTTAATAATAAATCGATTAGGATTTGAAATAAAGTTCAACAAAAAAGTTGTTTAATATAACTAGAAAATGGATAGATTAATAGAGTGCGTAAGATTAATCTAAATGCGAAGCGAAATGAGTGCAACCACATGTGTGTTTGTTTCATACTACACTGAAAGAAAACATTACATTATTTATTTAGCCACAAAACCGGTGGTAGTTTGCTTCTACTCTGTAGTGCAATACCGGATGATTTACTTAGGATTCGTGTTCATCTATGCTTACTACGGAACTACGTACGAACTTTCAGATCACGCTATATACCCAGTTTATTACAGAGGTTCTCACCCATTGCTGCCTCCTGAACCCTTCATGAAGTTTCTGCTTGCACGCGGACCCGATTATTTTTTTTTACTTTTTAACACGTTTAAATTTATTTTTAATTTGATGTCCAAAAAAATTTTTTCTATTTTTAGAGAGAGTTTTTCTAAATAATTTATTTATTTATAAAATAAAATTTCGTTTCACTAAATTTACTTGATGAAATATTTCATGAAATTTGTTGCATGATATTTCTTATTTGCCAATAGAAAAATGAAAAAAGTTGTAAGAAATTAATATTTAGATGGTTTTTATCAAGTTTATTTTATTATTATATGAGGACTTAAATCGTATCTACCCAGGCAGAAATTGCCAACTGTAAAAAAATTGTAGCACTGGGAAAGCACTTTTACAGAAGAAACCAAAACGGTTTGCCAACCTTTCAGATCACGACCTGAAAATGGTTTGCCAACGCTTTTTAATAAACAAATTCTTTTACTTTTTATTTATTTCAATATAAATCTGCATGGGTATATGTATATATAATTTATTTATATAAAGGAGTGATAGCAACTGTCTTGTTTTGAAATTTAGTAAGAATACACTTAACATCTACCATCTTTAAGTCTATTTCAATTGTTTTCTGCTCTAAATCTTTAACGATATATAATCCTATGTCCCTGGATGACAGTAGATACTCAAAAAAAATTAAAAATTTTGCTAAAAATATTGCTTTTAGGTAAATATTATCACATTTGTATATAGAAAGTTTACTACTGAAAATTTCTGATACAACCATAACCTTTCCATTATTTAATAAACTAATATTATCAGAAGGAACGGTTGTAATTTTATATCCAGAAAATAATGTTTTTGATTCAACTGTCTCTATAATTTTTCCAGGTGAATATTTTCTATTTTCAACAAGAGGAGATAACAATCGGATATTATTTGAGGAACTATTAGCAAGGAAATACAAGAAGAACCCGTTAAAGTTGCATATGTGTAATACACATATGCAACTTGAACGGGTTCACGCATATACACATTGTGTATATGCATGCATATGAATTTACTTTTAACCTTTAAACTTAAAAATAACTTAAATAATAGGTATAATTAAAAATATTTGACGTATTGAATTGGCAAAATATATTATTTTTATTTATTGGCATTTTGTAGAGTGAGATACTGGGAGTATGTTTTACTAAACAAAATTATAGTATTGGGGAAATGTTCTGATAATCAAAATGATGATATTGCTAAAGAACTGAATTTGTAGTTTTCACAATGATTGGCCATCGACATGAAAAACAATCGGCCAAGCGTGGATCGACGTTATCATTTGCGTGTTGGCAAAGCTATTTAAACGTTGAACGTCGTACGTTGGCCCGATTGTATTTTTCTAAATGGAATGATGTTGGGAAAGCACTGATTTTTTAGTTTTCACAATGCTTGGCCATCAACATCAAAAACAGTCGGCCGAGCCTGGATCGACGTTATCATTTTCGTGTTGGCAAAGCACTTTAAACATTGAACGTGTTACGTCTTGCCAACGTTTGAACCACCTTAGAAAACGCTTTGCCAACGTTGGCCCGATTGTATTTTTCTGCCTGGGTACTTATTGGTTTTCATTACTCCCATGTAGGAATGCAAACGATACATCGATATTAAGAAAACATCGATGTATCGCTCATAAACTTCGTTGTTAACATTGATGTTCTTATGGACGATACATCAACGATACATCGTTGCAAAACTAAAAAACATCGACATCGTTCATTTAATTTATTCGCACTTGTTTCGTTTATTTAAATTTTTTTAGCAAAGTCTTTAACCATACTTAAATTTTTTTTAATTAAAAATATAAAAAAAGTTTAATTATATATATAGGGCTGTTAAAAAAGATTATTCTTGATGTTCGCACAAGGTGGAACTCGTATTTTTACATGCTACAACGCACAGTGGTTCCAATTGGAAAAACATTTAATAAATCCGTACCTTTGAAATTTGCGATCCGATTGGAAAACGATGTATGTAAAAATCATAGACGAGGACATAACCTTTGAGAATGATGAAACTGGGACCACCCTGTTGACTTTTACTTTTGACTGTTGACTTTTACTGTTGACTTTTACTGTTGGCTTTAACTTTTACAAGTTTTATTCGATTTCAATAAATTTGGACATGTTGTAAAGCTTATCAAGAGACCAAAAATATATACTTTGTTTCAGTACTATTCCTAATATTTTCAGATATATTTTTAAATTTTGGTTTTGGCGTGAATTTTTTCTGATTTCATAAATATCTCCGTTAATAGCATTGCCAAAATGTTCAAAAAATATTTTACGATTTTAAGTAAAATCCTTAATAATATGCGGAAGAAATGTTTAAGTTATCTCAACTCATGTAGCCGTGAATTCTTTGCTATATATTAAAAAACTGGGCAATACTCTTATATTTAAAAAATTATAACTATATATTATTTCTACGAAAATGCTAAATTCCCATTTTTAGCGCGAAGCTGTAGACGTATGAGTAATATGATAGCATGCACTATGATATTTCTCATAATAATAATTTCTCACATTTTCTTCCATGTTTTATTTTAATTAAATGCCTGTCCCACAATGTCGACAAGTCGATTTCGTTCTCATATTTATATTGAAAACAAAAACAGATTAAAATTTTTTTATTATTGTTTTCAATATAAATATGAAAACGAACTCGACTTGTCGACATCGTGGGACAGGCAGTAAAAATTCGTAAAAAAGTGCCTTTTTTAATATATCGCTGAAATTTTTTAAATATAAACCTATTGATATGTTCTTAAGCCCTGACCATAAAAGAGGAGTATAATAACCCTGCAGCTAAATGTACAACCAGTTAGGTTTTGGGACAGTCATATTACTAGTTGTAATGTCACTAGTCAACAAAGGACTGTCATCTTACTAGTTGTAATGAGGCTAGCAACGATACTAGTCAAACAACAACGTTTTGGAACAGTCATACAACTAATTGTAATGATACTAGTGATTTAAGTTACTTTAAAAATTGACCAATTTTCAGGTGTAAATACATAAAACAAAATTTTAGCTGTAAATATAATAAGTAGAAAGTGCTCAGTGGATAGAGTACATGCCTTGAAATATGAGGACTGTGTATTTATACCCCGATGAGCCAAATGTTTTTTAATATTTAAAAAACTGTAAAAAAACTAGTAAGCGCACTAGTCTATAAGGACTAGTATTTCAACTAGCATACAACTATGTACAAATGAACTAGTTGGGCTCCTATGACAACCTAATGTTAAAATCAATAGGTCGATATATGGAAAAAGGACAGTTAGGCAACTATCATGAATAAAAAAGCAGCTAGTATATTTCTAGCAACATACTAGTCATTTTGTCTGCAGGGTAAGTTTGTAGTGTGCGTTTGTGCATCTATGTAGCTGTATGCCTGTACACTTCATCGTATAGCCCAAACGGCTTGAGCGATTGTGATTTTTTCTATTTAAAAGGTGACTTGATCGAGAGTGTTCTTAGCTATGTTTGAAGAAAATCGGTCCAGCCGATTAGAAGATATCACATATATTCTAGATAAATCCTCTTGATCCATGTGTCTTTGATACCGTAGCTACCAAACGACTAGATATATTTTAGTTTAGTAAATTTTGTTTGAAAGGTGACTTGATCCAAAATCTTCTAAACCTATGTTATTATATTAGTTTAATTTATTTATTTTTTCATTTCCTGTACAACAAGACAGAGTCTTATATTTATAGTACAGGAACACATTACGTTACAACAAATTATTATTAACATAACAAAAGTAGTACAAATATAAATATAAATATAACTAAAAATGTATTAAAAATTATGGAAAAAAGTTAAAAATTATGCAAAAAAGTTAAATAAAAATGATTTTAAACTATTAGCATTGCTGTTTAATTGTTGACTGAGTGAAAGATTGTTCCAAAGACGAGCAGCATATACGTAAAATTGCCATTCAGATACTAGATATTGATAGCGAGGTATTACAATGTTACGATTCCCTGGTGATTGGAAAAAGCGTAAATTGACAAATAAATATTTTGGAGTTTTGGTGTATATTATTTTGTGTAGAAATATTAGTGTACGAGTCTTTAGCAAGCTTTCAAAAGAGATTCCATAAAGATCATTGGAAACCGAAGAAACATGATCAAACCTTTTCAAACCATACACATATCTTACAATATTGTTGAACAAAATATTAAGCTTCCTTCTACTAATTGAATGACAGCTTGCGAACAATTCACAACCATACATCAAGCTGGGAATGAGGTACATCTTGGCACGTAAAGTTCTTATACTTAGTGGTGTGAAATATTGTGTTGACCAGAGAGATCGTAACTTTATATAAGTATGACCAACCAAAGAGTTTATATGATCATTCCAAGTCAAATTGCTATTAAAAATTCGCCAAGATTTTTCGCTGTATTGACAATTTCGATTTTCTCGCCATTTATGGCAATATTATCTGAAATTAAAGGATTTAAGTTTTTTGTAGATATTACTATGCACTTAGACTTGCGTGGACTTAAACAGAGTCCGTTTGCACTGGCCCAAAGGTAAACTTTTTTCTTTTTTAAAGAAATTTGAAACCTCGATGGGCGTTTTTTTTTCTTAAGCAATTATTTTAGAATTTCGTAGAAAAATTCACTGTGCTACATCGTGCATGCCTTAATCGATTTAAAATTTCAACTGCAGTAATTTTTAAGTCTGGTGTCTAATCACCGCATACGATTTCGAGCATAATTGATCGAAAATTTTCATTTTGGCATCGTGGCCTTCGATATCGAATAAAAAGTATCGTAATTTGATATTATAGCATATGACATCGAGTATCAAACATTTATCTGGCCTTTACACATGCAAGTGCAAGTTCGAAAAACTCAATACACTCAAACTTTTCTACTAACACACTTTTGGTTCAGCTATGAGAAAGACAGAGACACGAATACAAATTGATCTTTCGTTGATAATACGTACACAGAACTTGCATGCAAGTACTTACATGTCTAAACGCAGGGTTACATCTGTCTAGTTGTCATTCGATAGGTAACAACATATCGTATACACAATAATCTAATATTTAAAGGCAAAAATATCTAAGAATTCCTAGTTTGCAAGTTTATTTTTATAAAAAATGGGACAAAATATGTAATTTTGATTAATACAGGATAAGTAAAATATAATTAATAATAAATATTATTTCTACAATACGATGCAAAAGGAGCTGCTAATGGTAAAATTTTTTACCCGCCATTCAAAGTTGACTAAAACTATCTTTCCACATTATATTTTGTTAAATGTAACTTGAAAAGGCTACTCTGAATGCTTCGTTTATTATCGCATTCTCATTTATTTACTAGCTTTTACCCGCGGCTGCGCTCGCGTCAATATATTTGCATATGCGTAAATGACCAATGAAAATGGAAGAAGCTAAAATTTAACTAATAGTTTCGGAGAAGCAGAAATTGCCAACGTGCCACCCGTCATGGTCCTATATAAAAAATGCTTAGCTTATGTTCCTATCTAAAGCGTAGAATGCAGTTCTGCCTGAATTTCAAGTTCGAAATTTTGCTTTTATTTCTACACGGAAAAATAGTTGTGTAGAGAAAATTATTTTCATTTACGCAAATTCACTTAAATCTATTAATTTTCACGTGCAAAACATAAAAAATTATTCACTACACAAAATGTCAAAAATTCCGTGAGCAAACAATTATCTGAACATTAATTTTTGTTTCAGTTGACGGAAAAAAATCTTCACTAATTGATATCACATCCCTGTGTTAGACAAAATGCGTGTTGAATTTTCTTTGCAGCTGCTCACCACCAAACGGAAAGTTGCCAGAAAATTTTTAGAACCTGAATTTCAGTTTGTTTTTTTTACACATTCTTCTTATGGCAGCCTGAAATTCAGGCAGAACTGCATACTACACTTAAATCGGTATATATCCATGTTTTAAATATCATTAAAATTGGCTAGATAGTTTCGGAAAGACAGAAATCGCTGTTTACCCGTCGTGGTTCTATTATTGAAAAAACTATACAGCCTTTGTGTCTTTCAATAATCTGGTCTATCCATGTTCTTAATATCATTAAAATTGGTTAGATAGTTTCGTAGAGGCTGAAATCACCACTTAACCCACTCGTGGTCCTATTTTCGAATAGTATGGTAGGTTCAAAAAAGCAGAAATTTCATTAAAATTGATTACATAGTCTCAGAGAAGCATTAATCGCCCCATATCCCCTTTCGTGGTCCTATTTTTGAAAACAAATATGTAACCTATGTGTCCTCACAGACTTAGATCTATCTAAATTTCAAATTTCATTAAAATTGGTTAGATGGTATACGTGGTTGCCTACTGTACGCAAAGCAATCAAGTAGAATCAATAAGATTCCGTTTTGACAAAAAATTTATTATATAGAAAAATGAATTATTCATTTTTAAAACACTTTAATTTTATTTAATCAGGTATGTGATGGAAATCGATATCGAATGAAAATCGACACAAAAACGAAGAAACTTGTGATGGCTACTGAAGTATTGTTTTCATATCGATTTTACCTAAAATCGAGTTCGATTTCAGTTTCTATTTTGTTCTATGAAAATATCAATAAAAAAAGATGTGATAGAAAACGAAATTTCTATTGTTTTACTGTTTTCAAATCGAGTAGAATATGTTTGCGATTTCAAAAGTTTCGTATGATATGTATGTATTTCACACATATTTTTGCAATAAGTTTTGTTAAAATGTTAAATTAGTTTATCACTGGAGTGTTTTTTGACATTTAAGCATATTTTTTGCTGATATAACTTTTGGATGTCTTAACAAATATTCACTACCACTTTAGCTAAATTTCCGTAGGTTTTTCTATTTTTAGAAATTTCTAATACATTTTAGAGCTTGTTCCCGATTTGTTCGCGAATTATTTTCACGAAAAATTTTATTTTTTCCTAGTTTTTATTCTTTTTACGATTTTCAATCAATCTTAGGACTTCTTTTCTATTTTGCAATCTTTCAGGGATTTTCGCCACTTTTGTTGAACTAGTGATTTTTGCAAGCTTTCACATTTTTTATAGTCTTAGCGATTTTTAATCAATATTAGATATTGCTATTTTTCGATGCAGGCAAAATTTTGCGAATATACGACACTAGCGGTTTTTAATAAATTTTAGTTCTATTTGTCATAAATGTATTTTTCGCGAGTTTTCGGCGTAAAAGCTATTTTTTTCCGAACTTTTATAATTTTTACAGTATTATCGGTTTTTAGTCACTAACTGTTGATTTAGTACTTTCGCAATATTTTTGTGAGTTTTCGCGTTACTAATTTTCTAAGCTTTAGCTCTTTATCGGCATTTTTATATAACAAATTTTTGGGTTACGCAACTTTGAAGCTCATTTTGGCTTTTGGAAAAATCGTGAAATTACGAATATTCGCAAAAAAGTTGCTTATATATGAATGATTACAATGTTATGATTGATTAAAAGCCCAAAATATTGAAGAAAACCAACAACTTTGGAAAACTTACGCATATCGCCAAAAATTGCAAAATTTTAAACGAGCCATAATTTTAATTAAAAATCTCTAAAACCGTAAGGAATGCCAAACATTCGGAAAAAATCACCAAAATTCGCAAAAATTTGCTGACAGCGGCATGATAACTAAGTCTAATCGTGTGAACTATAAAGAGGTTAAAAAATTGCAAAAAGACGCTTCTATCCCGAACGTTTCTGAAATTCGCGTGAAGTTGCAATATCGAAAAAAGCCCTAACATTAATTAGAAACCGCCAAAGCCGCACGTTCACGAAAAATCGCTAACTTTTTTGGAATAAATACCCAAAAAAGGAATATAACCATACATCGGGTAAATACTGGGTAGAGTCCCATCTATAAATATCCACCATATATGTAAGTGATTTCCGTGGACCCATTTGAAGTTACATATTTTAAAATCTGCTGAAGACTAATGAAATAACGTTATTTTTTTTTTTTTTTGCAAAGAAAGAGTGTACAACAAGAACTAAAGCCAGCAATGTACCAAGAAGCTAAAAGATTTGTAGATTACTTATTGCATACTCATCGTAAACTTTTATAAGACATATTAGGACATGTAACCTTGTTAAAGATTATCCGGTTGCGTATAGGAGTTCAAAATTTTTTTAAAAATAAGTATAAATACCAAAAAAATAATAATAATTTTTTGTCAAAAAAGATTTTATATAAAGAAATACATGGAACAGAAACAAAAGTGGAAAATGAAATCGATACGATTTCCATCACACCTAAAACTATTTCATTCGTTTTCAAATTTCAATTTCATTTGAAATCGAGACGATTTGTATCACATACCTGAATAACAAATTTTTTCGCACACGATTTCTTTTTAAGTTGCTTGTAGTATGTTTTCGTTTGTTTACATTTAGAAATCATATATTCGTAAATCTATTACAATTTGCTAGAAAATTACTATTCGATACATATCGTATGCGGTGCTTGGCTTACTCGACTCTTATCGAAATATTATTCGATACGACAGTTTACTCGACATCGAATGCCGTGATTAGACACCTGTCAACTATGCTCTATTTTTGTCAGAATTTAGCCATTTTTCATCTTCATTTCCAAGTGTTAAAACAATCTTAAAACAACAAAATAATTGAATGATTTTATTATATACTGAACGCCCGGAAATATGTGTTCAACAATAAATACTCCGAAGTTGAACATCGCGAACAAATGTCATGCAATACGTAAGCAGGTTTGTAAGATACACCAACAAAACTTGCCTTTACAAACCTTCTTATGCTGAAGCAGTAGTTTTTGCTGGGATGACAGGACGTAAAAAGTATCAGAAAGATTTTAAAATTTATTGATATTTTGTCAAACATTCCCAAAATTTCCTTAGAATTTCCCCACGAAATTTTCAGAGTTGGTACAGAATTCTGTCAGACATTTCGACAAAGATTCCAGAAATTTCTCAGGCAAAGAGGCGCGCTTGCTTGTTAACCACTTCGGCACATTCTGTGACCGATCCCCGAATTCGGCAAAAAATGTTTTCTGGGTACATATATAGGTATTAAATCATTTAATGATGAGTAAATAAAAACATCGATTTATCGTTTTTACTATCGATGTTTTCCACGATAAACATCGATGTGTTCAAACATGACGTTGCCTTATATACACGCTTTGAAGTACCTTTTAAACATGAACTTACATGGTCACAGCAATTAACTAATTATTATTTAACTTACTTGAGCTCAAAAATAAGTAGTCAAATAAAAAAGTTAAAATAAAAATTTTTATGGACCCTATATTTATAAAAAGTTTTATTTTTTACGGGTTAAGCATGTCTATATGCCTGCATTTTATTGGTGTTTTACCAAATAAGATTTGACTTCAACCGTACTTTTGAAAAGGTTCCAACCTCGTATCTTATGCAAGGCTTTCAAATTTGAACGTAAGTACTTTACTGACTCAGGCATTGTTGACTTGTAAGTTTACGCACCATAAATTTGATTACATATACAAACTTATGTTAACTAAAAAATTGTTCGTCTACGTATTTTATTAAACACAACAACAAATTATATCTACTTGCCGATAATGAAATAAATACTTATTTATTTCACTAATTACTAAGCTGTAGCTTTAATTAGGAGCATAGTAATAAGCTAAATAAGTACCATTCATTACTTTGTAACCCATTAAAAAGCTACTACCGATTACAAAAATGCCGAAAGTTTTTGCGGGGAATCAAATAAGCAAGTTTCTTGACGAAAATTTCATGAAATATTACTTCGTGTAAACTTAGACTTTAATAAAAATAAGATTAACGACTTGAAACATTCTTTGAAATAATACAAAAACTTACAATGAAACTGATTCGTGAAATAATGACGGTCAGATGCATAACAAAAACTTGGCATAAACTACGCATAAGTGACGAAATTAAACTGGATCTTAGCGAGTTTTTCCATACAATTTCACATTAAAACCATTGTAGATTACAGTCTTAACTTAGGACTATATTCTACTGTGATTTTTATTGCCAAATTATATGGCAAAACACATTTCAATTGCGTTACTTATACCAATTTCTTGCTAAGTTTTTGTTACATGACTTGGTCCTATATTTTCAAAGAGTAAAATATTTTTTTTTGTAAAATAAAATGTGAATGTATGTAGTAAATTTCTAAACTAAAATGTACACCTTTGTTTGCTGTATACATCTAATAACTGGCTGCTTGTCCGGTTCAATAAAATGTTTATTCATATCACCAATGGGATGATTGTAATAAATTATTTTCAAGAAAATTATATAAATAACTAATAAATATAGTTATTAACAGTTACAAAACGTGTGCGATTTGTGAGACTTATAAATATTTATATGAATATGATACCCAGCAAACATGTTTTTGCCGCTTTCGGTTCGAAGTCGGTGAGAAAATCTGCACAAATTCTCTGATTCGTTTTCGAAGTCGGTCTGAAAACGTACTGAAAATCATATGATAGTTCCATGTCACGACCTCTTTCGATTTTGATGAAATTTGGTAAGATGTTTTCTTTCATCATATAACGAATTTATGCCAAAGGAACAAAATTAAACTGTTTATTTCAAAAGATGCGACATATCCAAAATGTCATAATTTCGCCAAATTTACCGAATGTGCTGAGTTTAGTTTTCAAAAATCTCGAATAGTATTTTATACACAAGGATGTTATTTTAAATAGAATATTTGGGGCTATAAAATGTATACATATTATATAAAAAAAAATCAGGCGAATTATATATAGGTTTTTGATTTAGTCAGTTTTGAAATTTTCAAAACTTTGCATATAAATAATTTTACCAAAAAAAATTTTTTTTGCTGTATATATTTTTTGTAGCCCTAAATATCCTCTTTAAAAGGACATACACACCATCCTTGTACATAAAATAGTTTTCAAGATATTTGAAAACTAAACTCAACACATTTAGTAAATTTAGCGTAATAGTGACATTTTTAATATGCCATAACTTTTGAAATAAACATTTTTATTTTTTTTCCTTTGGGATAAATTCGTCACAGGATGACCAAGTTTCATCAAAATCGAAAAACTCGTGTCTAACGGTAGGTCGCTTTGACATGAAATCAACCATATATGTGGTCGACAAGAAAGAGGAACTCTTTGTCTTGGGAACTTCAAAAAACGTTGCCAAGATGTCTAAGAAAATTCCGTACGAATTCTAAAGAAATTTTTGCGGAAGTTCTAAGGAAATTTTCGACATGTCTGCATATTGTCTGACAAAATACCAGAAAATTCTCCGACTATCTCGGAAAAAAGTCGGAGCTAAAACTAGAAATTTGTTACAACTGTCGCATAAAATTCGAACATATGTTATAAAACTTCTCTGACTCTTCCTTGGGAAAAATTTTGGCTTGTCAGGAAGTGATTTTTAAGCCATTCTATAGTGTAGAATCACTTACTGGTACACCTTAATAAAGCATGACTTTTGTTTGAGATGAGCCAGCTGGAAGCAATACATGACTTCTCTTAATGCTTTCAGTAGGCTCAATTTGAACAATATCTGTTTTATGCCCCACGTAGGAGCATTTAGGACAAACATCCAAAAATGCTCTAAAGTAAGCCATAAAATAGATTTTGTACAAACAAAAATGATGACTTACTAATGCGCGCCAGTAAGTGCTTCGCCTACTGTTAGTGCGTCTAACTCAAGATTTTTTGTTGTTTTGTGCCATGTATATTTCTGCTGCTTAAGGCAGTGCATCAGAAAACACTTCCCCACATTTAATAGTTCTAAAAATTCAAGCATTTATGCACAAACTATCAAGGATTAAATGAGAGATGTAATATCTCTCTAAAATCAGACAATGAGCTGAAATGACTTCTAAAAGTCGTAAGATGTAGATCAGAAAATATGCAGACAATTCTCTTGAATGTCTGAAAGGAAATTAAATTAACTTCAGATAATAAGAAGACTACGTCATATATCAGAAAATGTTCAGAACCGTCGTACTAGAATACTGCCGACTATTCCGCCAAATGCCTGAGTTAATTTTAAACAACTCGGTTAATTGTTTGGTAAAGTCTCAGATTTTTTTGACGTCAGACATGTCGGCAAAAAATTGTTCACTGGAACACATATCGTTACTTTAATTTAGAAAATGCGTATCTAACATATAAAAAAATTTTAAGTTTAGCACATAAAACTTGTTAAAAAATATTTATAAAAGGTTAAATATAGTTTTAGAACTATAAGAAATGTAGGAAATGATGCGGCCTACACTTTTTACAGTTCTTCATTTAATAGAATTTTGTAGTTTTTTTAATACGAGTTTTTGTCCTTCTTTATAGTTTTCTAAATGTTAGATGCGCTTCTTATAAATTAAGGTAACTATATGTACATTGCAATATTATATGCATAACAACATTATAGTGATAATATTTTAAAATTTTATAATTTGGAAATTCGCATAGTTTTGTCATAAAACTTGCAATGTTATGGAGTTCAAAAGTAACAGCAGGATTAAATAAGCGAATGCTGTAATTAACTTTATAGCTAGCTTTTCGTAAAACCATTCAAATGAATTGTAATTTCCCTAATATATACAAATAATATTTAATGTAACACCATTATTATTCTTTTTACTCCTGTCAAAAATCAAATCATAAAATAATCAAATATTGAAGGTCAACTGACACGCACACGTATAGCACCTTCAAGTCAATTGTGTTGGAAAAAGTTAAAGGGCACAAATAAATCAAATTCACGAAAAATAATTTGATTGCGTGTTTTCCGCTTGTGTTGAATTAACTTTTACCCTTTCCTTTAAAATTTTTGTTAATTGCGTGAAATAAAAAATATCTCACGTAAAAATAGTATTATATCTTACACCAAAAATCAAAGCATAATACAATAAAAACAAATAATCAATACCGACCTTCAACAAAATAGAAACAAGTCATAATATCACAATAGAGCCAACTACACCAAAAGGTGTGAATTGATAAAAATCGAAATGATAACATTCTAGAGCTATCATTAGATTGCATAAACAAACTAAAGCAATAGGTTTAAAAAGAACAGACACTTTTTTGTCTCTTGGTTTGAAATAGTAGTAGTTTTCGCCGAACACTATTTATCTGGCCGTATTGGCCAAATTTTTTTATATAAAAAATTATAATAACTTGGAATAAAGGATTCAGATCCGCACAAATATATAAATGTGAAAATAAGGCCAATCTCTTATGCAAAAATGTTGGCTATTTATATGCTGAGATCAAAATGTGAACCAAGTTATTGATAGGTAAAATACCATCCCATCTCTAGGCAACCTGCTTAATTGGTAAAAGTTTTTCCCAAAATTCTTTACCGCATTAGAAAGATTCAGGGTACTATTGGCTGAATGGTTAGCGTCTTTGACTACAAACTCTGAGGTCTTGAGTTCAAGACTAGTTTCAGGCAAGCCAACAACATCATAATTTTTTTCTGATGTACATTTGTGTGTTATTGCGTTTGTTATTGTTGGACTGCTAAAGTGATGAAGGTATATGACTGATCACTTTGGCAGTACCGGCAGCGATGCATACTAACATATCCTAATGCACATCACAGCACCCCCTTCGTCGGTATTGTAGCAGAACCGCCGGCGAAGTAAAAAAGCTAATAAATGGATACACAGCTTAAACAAATTAATGCCTCTACTTGACATCAGAGGGGCTGCAACACTGCTCTACAAAAAAAACGCGCAATAGCAGAGTTGTAAATGAATTAAGCTTTGTATATCTCTCCCACTTCACCAACTGTTCTCTCTACACTATCCGCTTTCCAAAAGAAGGTACCATATTAATTAATTAACTGGTAGGCAATAATTGCCTGATTGTGTTAATTCTCTTTTCAAAAAAAGATACCCATGATTATTTTCCATATTAGAAAGGTAAAAATATTGCCAAGTTTGCAGGTTGCCAAGAAATGAAATGGTATTTTGATCGCGGTACATTTTAACGGCCGAAGTTTTGGGACAGAAACTTGCCCGTTTTCCCTATTTATGTTTTTGTTCCCTATTTATGATTTATTTGGTACAATAACTGCCCCATGCAAATAAGGGCCACCATGTTCCCCTAGATGAAAAATGTTGATTTTCATATATTTCCTCGTTCTTTCTCACCAAGTCCCAGTCCCTCCCATATAAAGAGTAGTGGCACCCTAGTCCCACAGACAAACAATGTCCGTTTTCAGATTTGTCTGACTATTTTCTCATCGGGACATACCTTTGTACCAAAATTTCAGCATAATAACTGAACTGGACTTGTCCGATACAAAGAAGGGGCACCATAGTCTCTCCTAGATGAAAAGTGTCTGTTTTCAGTTTTGTCTGACTATTTTTTCATCGGGGCCTACCTGTGTACCGAATTTAATTTTTCTAGCTATACTGGAAGTGTCCCATACAAAAAGGGGCACCCTAGTACCCCCAAAGGGAAAGTGTCCGTTTTCAGATTTTTCTGGTTAATTGCTCATCAAGACCTACCGTAATACAAAATTCTCTAGTTCTCTAGCAATAGTGAAAGTGCCCAATAATATCGATGAGTCAGTGAGTCAGTCAGTGAATATGTACTAAAATAAGCAATTTATACTCTGTCATATATCGGTAAGCTTTTAGGGTAGAACTTTGAAATTGCAGCACTGAGGTCAACTCTGTAGGTAGACCTTATGTTAAATGCTTCATTATTTTATGATCAAGTGGAGCAAAGTTATGAGGGAGGTAAAAACAGCTCGGATGATTTCGTATAATATAATATACACACTGTGCGGCCGGAACTTGACATGGTGCACTACCGTGCGCCGAGATAACTAAGCACAGACAGATCCTGTCAAGAGTTGGGCTCACCTCCTCCAACTGCACATGTATTAGATGTGCAGTTTTTTGTACCACACAATGAACTCCGCTAATATATTTATACTTTTTTTTTAGTGTGAATAAGTAAGTGCCTCAAACAAGTTTATGAATTTCAAAGATTTATTTATTTCTTTATGAAGGAAATACTCAGATAAGATTTTGAATGATATAAACCATATTTGAATATTCAAACAGGAAAATAGTCGCACTATGCAAACCCACACTTGAGAGCGTGGTGTGAGTAGATGTAGTACAAATGTAAACTGAGAGGTGCTACAATCAGCTATTCGTGGGAATAATAAATTATGTTTTATTATTATTTTTTTTTTGACGTTAATATATTAATATTAAATATGAAACTATTGAGATTTTACAGACTTTTTCTGAGATATGTTCCACGCAAGTAATAAAAATGAGTATATATTTGGTTTCTTAAAATTAAGTGAAAAATTTTAGTAACGTTGAAGTTCGCGCTTAAATTCTCTATTACGGAAGAACATTTTTGTTGTAATTATTGTAATAGTTTCCAGTGCAGTGAAAAAAATTATGTTAAATTAGATAAGTGACTGTCCGTTTTCTCTGCTGCCATGTGCGAATATTTAGTTATATATCGTCGTTGCTCTGACGTAATCAGTGGACCGATTCACTAATATTTAACGACCAGACAATAGTAACATTTATCGACATACATATATAGTCCCTTGCAGTAACGAAAGTGCGATTCTGTAATCAATCAATCGTAACATTTGTCCTCATTAATTTCTTTAATTTTGAGGTAAATATACAAAATTATGTATTTAAATAATAAACAAATATTGTTATTTATTTTACACAAATTATTATATGCTTGTATATTGTTGTAGAATAACAACTTTAGTTGTTGGCGTGCTACGACCAATCAACTGGCCCTTCTATTCAATAACAACAGACAAGTTATTGTCGTTAGTTTACCGACAACGAGTATCGTTAAAAATGTTACTGAATAGCAAATTCAATAAATTTCCGTTATATTTATTTTAACGATACGATTATCGTAATATAAATTAGTGATATTTTTTGGAAAGTTTTTTATTCTACCACTCTAAACATTTATTAATCATAAGTTTAAGGATATTTTCAATAAACCTTGCGAAAAATAGTTATATGCTCAGAAATATTCTAAATTACAAAATAGTTTTTTGCAAAAAAAAAGTATACTTCTATTTATGTTGTATATTGTATTTTCCGACATAACGATAAGAGGTCCTATGAAAACTAATTGACGGCTATTCCCGTAATCATTTAGTTAAAAATTTTAATTTAAATTTAATTTAAGGCTTCAAACTCATTTTATAAATAGCTTGGAGTAATGTTTTTTTTTTTTTTGCTAAATTTCCGGGAGGATTCTTATCGTTAATTACAAGCAGGTTACAGTACTATACTCAGCTGCACCGAATTTTACACACCCTGAGCCACAATATGTCTAAATTTCTCTGATTTTTCATTTTATTTCATTTAAAACATCTGTCTTAGGGTTTCAATAATAGTGTCGACTTATAATAAATTTAAGTCGTGACAACTCAAAGCATTTACAGCTTAAAATTTCCACTAAACTTTTCAAAATGTCGTCATAAGTTCGTTTAATTTCGAATTATTTGGTTTAGGAAACGATTAGAGCACTCCAATCATTGATACGTATACAGAGTATTCCACCTTGTTCTGATAAAGTCATTAAACGACACTGTCTGCAAAATTCATCTTGCATGTAGTTTTCAAATCAAGCAATAATTTTTCTCCTAGAGTGGTTAGGATAATGTCATGACTTTAAGTTAATGGAATTCGTATGAAATTTCCGCATAAGTTTGAATCGTTAACGTTATTTTGTACTAATTAGAAAAATGTTTATGGAAAATTTTGTGTTTAAACAGATGTTGAAATATAGTACACTCTCGATAATTTGAAATGCTAGGGACCAGAGAAAAAGGTCAAATAATAGAGAGTTCATATTAACAAAAGCTTATATTCTCAAAAACGAAATGGAAAAAAACCAAATTAAAAAGAGTTTGATTAAAATTAAAAATTAAACAAAAACATGGTCACATTCACATTACCAGTTTAAATTATAGAGGGTGGAAGAGCCAAAATTAAAATTATAGAACGTAAGCGAGCAAGATGACATTCCTATGTATAAAGCTTAAACAAATTTTATCTTTAATAAAAACAGCACATTAAAATAATTAAAATTATAGAGCATAGAGCCGAAAAAACTTAAATTATAGCGTGTTGGCGATCAAGATGCAATTGAAATAATTTAAAATTACACTATACAACAATTTCGAACTTTTTTCAAAATGACGCGGTTCTGTAAACCGATTCTGGTAGAGGAGACGAAAACGAAGTTTGTCGGCGTTTTCCCGACATACTTATATTATTCATGGGAATTTTATTTTAGGGGAGGCTAAAGTTTCCCCCTTTTGGGCTGATTGGGCAGCATATCGGTACATCAAACTATGTGTTCTTTACATCGGAGGTGTAGGGTATGTTCAACAACTTTATAGAAAATATTAAGGCAAACATTTTTTTTACAATATTTTAACCCTCTTACTGTTCGTTTTATGGGTCTTTTTGTACATTTCTTAAAAAAGGGGCAGCAAATTCCCCTTTAGCGGCGATATAGCGGAGAAAAATCTTGAACAAAAATGTTGCTTGAGGTCTTGTACATAAAAATGTTGACCAGCATCTTATACCTTAAACGTAAAGCTTATAAGAGTACGAATTGTGCTTAAGTACGAAATTATCCCTTAAACATGTTTGCATTTTTGAATGAGTCTCTTTAGAGACCTATAGAAAAATTTTATAGTGCATATTTTTTTAGAACATTCCATTTCATTTCTTTTATTTCATTTATTTTATTTATTTATTAATACTATGTTATCTAACACAACAAGATAAAATGTCTTATAAATTATAGTGCTAGTATATAAAGCAGATTTTTTATATTTATTTTTATTTATTTATTTGATGAACTAACACAACAAGAAAATATATCTTATAAGTGACAGTGCTAGTGATGAGAGCATACTGATATATACTAAATACAAAAATTTAAAATGATATACAAACATATTTGGAATAATCAAAAATTTTTGACATAGTAAATACAAGTTAATTTAAAAAACATTAAACCTATGATTAACTCAGCGTTTCCACCTGACAATGCTGTCTTGAATTTTAATATTTTGTCTTCTTTTTTATTTTAATATTTTTATTTATTTATTTATTTTTTTTTAATTTTTAGTAAAAATAGCTTGCAAAAATTACGTATTTCTAGAACTCAAAATAATTGTTATAATTATTATCGGAACGCCGACGTCACGAAGACTATTATCGGCGTTTTGACAATTAGTACGTATTTGTTATTGTCATGATAGCATTGCCAGTTGTAATCTTAGTTTAACGTTTAAAATAGGTATGTATACATAATTTAAACTATTATGTGCCTAGGGTTGCCAGATTCTAATAGTACTTGAGCTTGACATTCGATTAAAATCAGCTTGATTTTTAAAAGAGAACTTGACACACTAACATATTTATTTAATTGCCAAAAATTTAACTGCCCAAGGACTAGGAGCCGATCCAAGAACCAGAACTTTATATGAGAGGGACCGCTAACTTTCACATGGAGTTGTCATTGGAGGTGGTAAATTGATTTAATTAGGATACTCGGTGATAGGTTTTAGACGCAAACTTAAGGTACTTGTCCACCAGTTACAGGACAAATACTTTGAAGACAATTATTTCAACACTTCCCGAAGGGATAATATAAAAATAATTAAACTAAATGTATATTAATATGATTATTTCGAACGTATTTCCTTTGTGAATCCAAATTGATTATTAGGCTAAGGTTCGTAACGTTATATTCCGAAAGAATTGGGCATGGTTAATATTCCAAGGAACAAGGGAAAAATTAACATCAACTTAATTTTTTAACGTACACAGCAGAACAGAGTAGCGCCACTTTCGGAAGCCGCTACACTTCCATCGTAAGTGCTCACTTTTTTCGTGAAAATTGAATACGAGAATTAAATCACTCTCAAGCTGATATTAAAGTGTACTTTCCCAGCGTTGCCATCGGTTTATTTTTTTCATTCCCAGTTTTCTGATTTTTGTTCTACTCAAGACAAACTTTTTTGGTTTGATTTTATACTTAAGTAGTTATATATGTAAACAGGTGAAAAGCTCAAGCCAGTAGCTAATTGTTTATTAATATGATTATTTCGAACGTATTTGCTTTGTGAATCCAAATTGATTATTAGGCTAAGGTTCGTAACGTTATATTCATAAAGAATTGGGCATGGTTAATATTTCAAGGAACAAGGGAAAAATTAACATCAACTTAATTTTTCAACGTACACAGCAGAACAGAGTAGCGCCACTTTCGGAAGCCGCTTCAACAGAGCCACCTGACAAGTGGTGATAGCAAATACACGTGAGCACTGACGATGGAAGTGTAGCGGCTTCCGAAAGTGGCGCTACTCTGTTCTGCTGTGTACGTTGAAAAATTAAGTTGATGTTAATTTTTCCCTTGTTCCTTGGCATATTAATCATGCCCAATTCTTTCTGAATATAACGTTACGAACCTTAGCCTAATAATCAATTTGGATTCATAAATTAAATGTAGTTTCTATCGGATTACATAAAATTTTGATATATACTGTATGTATGATAGGCAGACAGTAATGAGATAATTTACATTTATTTAACTTGTTTTTTGTTTTCGTCAAAATTATATCATATTAATAATTCAACTTTCGTAAGGGGAAAGGCTTTTACTTTTAATTAAAAAGTTTTTTTTAGAAATTATTGAATTACAATTAGTTTTAATTTGTCAACGTGCTTTTTCCTAAATTAATACTTTACTATTTTGAAATATATTAAATGTTTTATTAAAAATATATTGAAATTGATTATTGAGGAGCATGCGCATTTTACGAGGGTCAATGGAGATAATTATGGAACTTCTACCCAAAAATCTCATAGAAATTTAAAACAAAATCAAAGTCCAAACTTGAGCTCCATAAACAATCAGGTTTCTTATATTCTGACTTTACCATTTATAAATTGGCTGGTTGTTTCAAACTCTAAATGTAGTTATAGCAGGTTATTGAAAATAAATGTAGAAACAACAAGTGCTACATATTATTCTCGCAAACAATAATAAGTACTGTCAATAAAAATACATGTGAACAATTTCTGAGTCATGAGCGAGAATAACATTGTTTTACGTTGTATACTTGACTAAAAATTTATGAAATATTTTTTCATAAAGTTTTTGATGTTATTTCTTTTTATCTGTCAAAAATGTCATTTCAGTTTGACAAATTGCATTTGAGCTTGTAAGTTAACAACACCTAATGACAATCAAGCTCATTCAAGCCAGTCTGGCAAGACTATATGTGACAGAACAAATATGTAATAAAATGATGTATTATAATAACAAAATAGAATTTATAAAGATAATAATAAAATAGAAATTATAATGGCAATAAAAAAATAGTTATTACATAAATAATTTTTTAACTCCCTTTTGAACACATTAGCGTTGCTTAATTTTTGCATGTAATTTGGCAATGAATTCCAAAGACTTATTGTGTGAATCAGAAATTGCCGTTGTGATAAAAGGCTCTTATATTTTATTTGAATTATCTTTTTACCACGGTTTGATCTGGCAAATGTGATCCTATTGAAAATATATGTGGGTTGTTGAGTTATGATTATTTTTTGCAGAAAGATAAGACATTTGTAGTTAAGCAGATCTTCAAATTTCATTTGAAAGATCTGATAAGAATATAATGATATGTGATCACGACATCCTTTGTGGAAAATATAGCGTGCAATGTTATTGCAGGCGACTCTGAGTTTGCGAAGGTATTCACAAGCGCAATTTGCAAAAAGTTCGCAACCGTATAAAAGTGAGGCTACACCGTACATCAAGTGGAGTCGAGTCCTTAACTTCCCATAGGCTCCTTAGCATACCATATACTCCACCTACAGCGGTATTGATGTGTGCAGACCAGGAAAGCCTTTCATGGAACACAATTCCCAGATTAGATGCCGAGGTAACAACAGCAATATCTTTGTCTTGGATTTTTATTTTAATTTAATCAAAATTATATTTAGACTTTTAAATAAAAATGCATTTGGATTTTCCAGGATTTATGCATAAACCGTTTGCCCTGGCCCAGCTGTTAATTTTAGTCAAGTCATCATAGACTTTGTTAACGCAGATATTTATGTCAGCGCCATCGCAACTGTTGTACAACTGAACATCGTCAGCGTACATATGAACTGAACTACTAATGAGAATATCAGGGAGGTCATTGATGTACATGCAGAAAAGAAGAGGCCCAAGTATTGAACCTTGGGGAACTCCTCTCCTGACGTATAGCTCATTAGAAATGTTGTTTTCAAGCTGAACTACTTGTGATCGGTTTGTAAGCGGAGCTTGAGAAATGGTAAAATTTTTGAAGTTTTGTTAATAGAATCGAATGATCCACCTTATCAAATGTTTTACTATGATCAAGTAAAACCAAAAGAAGCAACCATATTATGATCGATTTTGGTTCTGATATCCGCTATAACATCCACAAGTGCGGTTATGCTACTTCTACCTTTCATAAAACCAGATTGTTTTTCAGATATCAATTTCATACTACTCAAATATTCTTTCACTTGTTTACCAACAAGGTTTTCTAGAACCTTGGAGAAGATAGAAGGTCTTCAAATTTTATTTGAAAAATCTGATGGGAGAATGATGAAATATGGTCACGTGGTCTTTTTTTAAAGATATAGCGAGCAGTGTTAATATATTCAACTTTCAGTTTGCGTTGGTCATTACTATCGCAGTTTGAGAAGATTTCGACGGTATGTTTTAGCTATAAGCATGCGTATTGCAAGCGGTGTACAATCTTTTACTGCTCAAGGGAATACATTTAGATTTAGTGGGGTTGATAGAAAGTCCATTGGCATTAGCCTATTCAAATATTTTGCATAAATCATGGTTAATTCTGCATACGAAAAAGAAATATCAGTGATATTGCAACTGTTGTAAAACTGCACATCATCAGCGTACATGTGAATTCTTCTACTGTCCATAATATCAGATAGGTCATTGATATACAGAAAAAAATATAATCAAACAGCCACTAACAAATCAAGTCATTAATATTTAATTTAAATTCAAAAAATAAATTTAATTAATATAACAAACTAGGATGTTGATACAACAAACACAGAAAAGTTTTTCAACAAACTGAGCTAATCAAATTTATTGTTATGTATGGCGCAAAAATCCAACAGGTTTTGTAAATATTTTTTATTAAAAAAACTTGTGAAAATTTCAGCAATAATCATTGTTGATATTATAAATCAAAATTTTTCTAACCAATTAAATTATTTAATAAAATGTTTTTTTAAATTATATCATAACGGAATGCACACACATATACACCTACTTATATAGAAGAAATATAATTTATTTATTAACGAGTTGCTCTGTAGCTGAGAAGTAAGTACGCCAGTCTATTAGTCCAGAGGTCGCCGGTTCGATTGCAGCCAAAGACATTATTTGGTGCTTTCGCAGATATAACAATTATGTATGATAATAAATAATAAAATTAGGTTCAAAAATTTAACAAATCACATTGTTAATATATCAATAATTTCAACTGATATAATTTTAATATTTAACAAAAAAAATTTAAAAAGCATTCTTTTTTTGGCTTTCGAACCTGTAACCTTCCGCGTAATAGCCTGACTACGGGAGTCAACAAATTATATGTTGATATATTTAATTCAAAATATTTTTTGTAAAACAACGTTTTTTGAGAACCCAGTTTATAAAATTTTTTTTTGTTAACACCTCTGTTGTGAATAACACAATAATTTTAATTGGAAATAATCGAGTTGATTTTATTTTCTAATGTCACAAATGCCGTGTTTGTATTTACAAAAATCGTTGTAGGTGCCATTTCAAAAAAAATTGTAATCGTATTTACAAATAAATTAATTGCCTTTATAAATCTTTTATTTTCTGTGTATAGAGACAGAAAAGAAGAGGTCCCAGTATTCAGCCTTGAGAGGCACCTCTGTTGACGTCGAGAGCTTCTAATAGATTGCCATTAAGTTGAGCAATTTGCGACTGGTTGGTGAGATAAAATGATATGAGATTGCATGCTGAGTTAGAGAAATGAAAGAGTTTTTTTCCAGGTTTTTTGCCAGAATTATGTGATCGACAGTGTCAAACGCTTTGATATGGTCCAAAAGGACCAGGAATGCTGCCATATTGCAATCCAGTTTAGATATAAGATCTTCGACAACACCGACTAGTGCTGTAGTGCAACTTTTGCCTTTCACAAAACCCGATTTGGTTTCAGATAACAGATTGTTACGGGTCACATACTTATTCATTTGCTTGCCATCACCTTTGATAAGAAGGGAAGTATGGCAATTGGTCGAAAATCATTGTTGGTTTTTGGTATTGGGATAACTTTGGAGAGATTCCAAACAGTTGGAAAGGTGGACTTCGTAAGAATAGAGTTAAATAAATGCGTAATAAAAGGTAACAGTTTGGGAATGAGGGATTTTAAAAAATGGGGTTCATACCATCCATACCAACTGCATTACGTTTAACCGCTGAAAAGCTTTGTAGACCTTTAAGATGATCAACGCAGCGGAAACTAAAGGTGTTTTGTACAGAAATATAGCAGAGATCGTCATATATGTTATTTGCTGGAATCGAAACATTAATACTTAAAATTTTACGGTCGTTAACATTAACATCGTGGTTAAACAACTGATTATTTCTTTGTGCTATACCAATCCTACGGATTTCCCTCCACTTGGACTTAATATCGATCGCGAATGAAAATTTACTTTGATAAACTAATATTCTCTTTGATTGACTAATATTCTCTTTGTTTTTATCGGAACACACAAGTTAAATAAATAGTTAATGCTAGGAACACAACTGGGACGAACGACGAATTTCGTCCAACACGACGAATTCGTCGATAAAAATTCCCTGTGTAAATTCGTCGTGTGAAGCACAATAGCGACGAAAACGCAACAGCTGTTACAATTGATAAAGTTGTTTACTGTTTGTGCAAAGTGTGACCGTATTAAAAAAATAATACACACTTGAATAATTAAACATTAGCAAAAACACAGCTAACACCAATTTTTATAGTTAATTATTATCTATATTTACTTCAAATGCTATAAAATAAAAATAAAAAAATAATTAAAGCAAAAATTATCTTTATTTACTAAAATACTTGAAAAATAAAACCAAACATGGTCACTTGGTACTGCTATGTTCGTCGTTCGCCGGCGTAAGAAATAGAAATAAATCTACTCAAAGTTCGCCGCGTATGACGAATTTCGTCCGACGCCGTTATTGTGTGCTTTTTCATATACTCAAATGTGTTTTATTTTTGGCGATGATTATTCGAGACCAAAAATTCGTCGTTCGTCCCAGTTGTGTTACTAGCATAACTTGCGTTTGAAAAAAAAGAAAATTGCTCAGCTACGGTTTCAAAAGTATATATTTGCTCCCAGCAGATATTATCGAAAGACTTGTTGAGTGTGATGTAGTCAATATTATACAAGTGCCGATAAGAAATGCAAAAATCATCATGAAGTAAAGAAAAATCATATGCTAAATAATTCTGGAAAAAAAACCGACTTCAATACAAAGAGACAAATCTTGTACGCCATTTAATATAAAAAATTTTCAAAATTGGTCCATAAATGGCAGAGTTATGCGATAATCAATATTTGGGGGGGAGGGGGCAAATCCCTCACCGATTTTCAAAAAAAATTATGGGACCAAACTCCAAGCAAAGCTTTTGAAACAAAAGAATAACTTTAAAAATCGGTTCTTTAATTAGGGAGCTATGCAATAATCAATACTTGTGTGAGAAGGGGAGGAGGCGATGACCCGTCCGGTTTTCGAAAAAAATATGGGACCAAACTGCACGCAAAACTTTTCGAACAAAAAAATTTGAAAATCGGTCCATAAATGGAGAAGTTGTGCAATAATCAATTTTTTGGGGGTGTAAATTTCCCCACGATTTTCGAAAAAAGGAATTCTGCAAATCGGTGCATAAATGGAGGAGTTATGCGATAATCAATATTTTTGGGGGGAAAATTTCGCTTTGGTTAAATTTTCATTAACGTACAATTTTCTGTCCGAATTAATGCCAATCACCTCAAGTGAAAGAAAAATTGCTTATTATTTCTGCCTTTTTTTCAGAAATGTATAAAAGAACCCATAAAGGGAAGAGTTACAGGGTTAAAATGTTACAGAAAAATTTTTCTCGTGGTGGACAGTGCAGCGGCCTGTCGAAATCAGTAGTACTGATCCGTTCTGCTAATCGGATGGAATATTCGAACACTCTCTTAATAATAACTTCAATTTATATTATGTCTGTTCGTTTACTTACTAAAACTTACTACTTTTACTACAGCTGGAAGTTTTCAATATAAAAAGTATAAAAATTTTTCCAATTGTTGTAAACGTAGTAAGAGTTTCGAGTAAACCAACACATCTATTAATTCAACTATTGAACCAAAAAGCCGAAATAATAAATTTCAGGCTTATACCTCAGTATTCAGTTCAAAAATAAAATTACATAAAAACTCTTTTTTTGTTTGAATTGTTTGCCTGCAGTTTTATTCTGTAATATTTTTTCGAAAATCGGTTTGGAAATTTGCTCCCCTCCATGGTTAACTCTGTCATATGTGAAACGATTTTAAAAATTATTTTTTATTTCAAAGGGTTTGCCTGCAGTTTTACTTTGTAATATATTTTCGGAAAGCGGTTGGAGAATTTTTTTCTCCCCAAGCATAACTCTGTAATTTGTGAGCAGATTTTCAAAGCCTTTTTTTGCTTGAAGTTTGGTCTCATAGAAAAAGTGATTAACGAGGAACTCCGCCATTTCTGGGAAGATTTTCAAAAATTTTTATTTGAAAGAACATGAAAAATTTGGTGCTATTGAAAATTGCGGACGGAGACATAATTAGTTGAAATCTGTTCAATGGGATCTTTGTATTGAAGTCGGTTTTTTTTTGCAGAACTATTTCGTCCATATTGCTAAAACAGATAGACGATAAATAACGCATTAAGGACTTCTAATCAATATGTTTAAGACCCGTGCATCACCGGGTCGAAGAAAGCTAATTGCTAATAAAATCAACATTTATTCATCGATTTTCATCATGACTAATGGCTTAAGAAAATTTTTAAAAGGTAAAGTTTTGGCAGTTTAAATTTTTTACATGAGTTTTTACAAAAAAAAAATCCAATTTTGCAAGAAAAAGTACTTTTTTACACTAATTTGTTAATAACTTCCAAAGAGTAATTCAAAACAAAAAATTATATTAACAAAGTTTGAAGGTAATTTTATCATGCATATTCTATCGTGTTTTTTTTTTGTAGAAATCGGGCATACCACTCTATAGTTAGGATGAAAATTACTGATACACATAGAGATAACGATATAACCATAATAAATAGCTATTTTGTTCATTCTTATTACGTAGTTTTTTAGTTTTAACTGGGTTAAATCATAGATCTTGCCATGCGAAACTCTTTTTGTTATTTAAAAATTTCTGTTATTCTTTTATATCTAAAGGCACGACCTTGCAAGCTTTTAATGAAAACCCTACCCAGCAATGTGTATTGAATACCCCTCCATAATGATTTACATAGGTATTTATAACTCTCTGGCTGATTCTGGAATGTTAATTTATCATCGTCGATCTGCATTTCACTTTATGCAGAACATATAAATTTACTTGAAATGTTTTAATTGTGATCTACAAGCATTCTAATGTATATACATATGTATATACTTACTTATGTGTTGTTATTCGAAATGATTCTAAACTATGAAAGCTGTGCAAGTGATTGGTTATGTAATCATAGTACATATTAGCCTTAACCACATTATATGTGATGATCCTGATGAGAAGGAACTTTATTTTTCGCAGGTCAAATTAAGTTAGCTTCAATTCCTAAAACTATATAATATTCTGAGAATAATCCATTTTTTACCACGAAATTCCATTAATTGACCCAGATTTGAATATTAAAAATGTAAAAATACAGTTTTGTGCAAATGAGCTTCAAACTTTAACAATATAGTGGAAGATTTTCCACAATAAAAAACCATTTGAATAATTCTTAAATATTCTCATCTTTTAGCAGTCTTATGTGGCTTTAAAATCTGCCATGCATTTTGCAGAATATTATTCCGTTTTTTAACTACGGGTGAAAAAGTAATGTAAAGCATAAAACTTCGTGTATAAAGATTGCATTTTGGAAAAGGGACCTTAAATTCTCCAATGCATTTCATACGAGGGAAGCTAAGGTCCCTTTCTCTCTAAAGGTAGAGGTTCAGAAAAATCTCTTTTTAACTAATTTTGGAGGTGAATACAGGGATAATACTAGTTGTGAAGTGATAATAACCACAATCTCAAAATCATGAAAATTTGCGAAACCCTGTTGTTTTGGCTCTACCAAAACTTTTGCTCGTAAGTTAAGGTCCCTTTCCATCGGGATCATCACATATAATAATTTTGTTTGATATAACAATATTATATACACAAACCCACATTGTTATTAGCAACATATTCTACTTGTAAGATACAAGCAAAATGCATACATACTTATGTAATTACATTCTTACAGCAATTTCGCATTTACTAATGTTCATGTTTAATCAATATTTCTGCGATTTAGTGTGTTTTGTAATTTGTGTTAAGGGGCGATGCTTGGAGTATAAGCCAGTTGACGACAGCTTTTAAATGTGATTTCCTCAATCATGTTTAATACGTTTAACTGAAACTGTCAATTGATTACAGATTTACGGCAATAGTTTATTTAAGGATGAATTTAAGTTTAAATTATATTCTACATGAAAATTGCTTAAAACCAAAAAGCATTTATATACTTCATGATACATTGAAAGAAATTATTTTGTACATTCAGGAAGGTTTTATCCCCGCCCGAAGGATGGAATAAGGGAAAACTACAGGTAAGTGAAGCCAGCCATGGACATACAGTAAACTATTTTAGTAGTGGAAGTAATATAGAATCAATCTATAACTTCTGAACGAGTTCGCATTTTGTCATTTTTCAAAAGTAACGTATCCATCGAAAAAAAGTGAGCAAAGTTGAAAAAAAGTTAGTGATTACTTAAAAAAAGGAACCGAACATGGGCATGAAATTTTTTGATATATCTATTTCTGTATATTTTCTTAACATTATATCCCAGTGATAAAGTCTAAGGATTATTAAAAACTAATAAAATTTTTGTTAAATCCTCATCCTGATTTTTATTCATCATTCTATTTTTTGTTCATCTTAATCTTAATTTCTAATATCTTTACTTTTCGCTTCTGAAGTGATTAATTACACTGCTTTACAAGTAAAAGGTATAAAATTTCTAATGCATTTTTTTAGGGTAACTAGGATTTCATTTCAGCCATTGCCCAGATAACGGACCATAGTAATAAGACAAGTAAGTACCACTCACTTTTGCCGGTTTGTGTCATATTTGCTCAATTCACAACCTGTTGTAAGTGTTGTAGATCGTAAAAATGTTGTTGGTAATTTTCACATAAACATGTTCCTAAACAAATGTTTACTTGAAAATTACCAATAACTTTTATACGATCTACAACACATACAACAGGTTGTGAATTGGCCAATTATGTTCAACAAATTGATCACACAACGTTTCCGAACAAAATTTTTGTCGGGACAAAATTTTTTTATATGTAGTTGACGTCTCTCTTCTTGACAGAAAGAAAAGAAGAGAAATAATTTTGTTCGGAACATTTTCAGCTTGAATTGGATTAATTTTAAGTTTTGGGCGTACAAAGTTGAACTGAGTTGCCACATCAAAGAATGTTTTTATAAGAATTCTTTCATTTCTTATTTCATATCTCTAAATGTGCCATGCGAGTAATATCATAGTATTTAGATGAATAGTTTTTAACATAAACCCTTGTATTTTATCCAATTTATTTTTTATTTACATATAAGATATAGTAGCTTTGATTTTCCAGACAAATTGTTCGAAATGGGTGAATCGTATTGCAAAAGACTCTCAGTAAAACAAATTTTGTCGGGACAAAAATTTTGTTCGGAAACAATAGGTTAATCCAGCTTTAATGTAGTTCCCAAAATCTTTTTCATTATTTTTCTAATGCATCTGAGAATAAAATGCAGCGTTCTAGTGCTATTCGAAATTGAAATTTGGAAAAAATTCTAACGATCCACCCTAACGTATATGTCAAGAGCTTCAGTGTGCTAGAAACTATCTCTTAAGGAAATTTAATTTGAGGACCTAAATGAGCTTGCAAATGAATAAGATCTTCAAATTTATGGATAAAAGTAAATGGTTTTCAAAATAAAGTTAGTTTTCAAAATAAATTTAGTTTGGAATTTTTCTCCAAAATGCATCAAAATGGTCCAGAGACCTCCAAGTGAACTCGACACAGGGCGCGAATCCTTTAAACCTAGCCTAACTACTGAAATCACAAACTGACGCTATTCATTTGACGGTCCATGTTAAAATAACACTTGAGTTTTTCACGTTTGCTAATGCAATAGTACGTAGCAATAAATGATTTTAATGATTTTATATAAACATACATATGTATGAAGCCAATTATGCAATAAAAATAATGGCAACAAAATGGAAAATCATCATTAAATTTGTGACGGTTTTTGTGAAAGTTGTTTCTTCTGCTTTTTCACACTAATTTATTTAGGAATTTAAGGTTTCTACGTCACAACTGCAAAATTTAAAACAATTTTTGTCTGTGTGTACATTTTAACAATAACGTAAAACTCCACTTGTATTACTATACAGATAATGGGAGATTTGGTCTACAGTTTTTCTATGAAAAACAATTATTCTGAAGAGGAGAAAGAGAATCAAAAAGAATCTATATGTAATTAAAATCCAAGAATATTTTTATATAATGATGTAAAATAAAAAGGTGAAATTATTGCACATTTTCATAGCGCATCGAAGTATCATTTGAAGAAGTAAAATTTTAATTGTCGTGGTTTATACACACAGAAAAAAAGGGAATGTAAAATCAATAGGACACAATTGCGTTTTGAAATCATGTTAAATTTACAAGAAATAATTTGTCGTTTAAGTGTGTTAGTGTTTATTTGCTTTGTTCATTGCTACAGTTCACCGTTGTGCTTGGTTGTGTGACTTGTTGTTGTTTATTCTTACATGTGTGTCTATGTAGACGGTAAGAAACGAATTACCAACGAAAATTTAATGCTGCTGGTTTAAAATTACCATTGTTTCATATTAATTATAAACGGAAATTTATTAATCTAACCTTAAATCTCTTTGATTTAAAAATTTTCACTGTTAAAACAATTTTGTTATAAAAGTTACATTTCATTTTCAATCGACATAACTATAACTTTAATTTCAAATAAGTTTTATGTTAAGTAATCATTTAAATCATGCTGAATTAAAATGAAATTCGATTTACATGCGATGGCGTAGGCAGTCACGCAACAAAAACACAAAGTTTTCTGATGTCTATGCTAATTACCATCACGTAAATAAAATAATTAATAAAATGGCTACATTAAAATCATTTTGTTTCAGCTTGATATAACTATAATTCAACATGATCCTTAGTGTTGTTTCAACAGCAAATTCTCGTTTTTTCAACTTGAAATAATTTTGAATTAACATAATTCTTCGTATTGTTCCAATATCAAATTCACATTGTTTCAACTCGAAATAACTTTGATTCAACATGATTTTTCGTATTATTTCAGTATCAACTTCATTTAGATTTAACTGTACTGCAATATTAAATCAACATAAAACATAGCTAATTTAAGAGGATAAATGCTCCTTCCAGATTATTTTAAATTATGTTGAATTAACATAAAATGACTATGAAGCAAATTCAAAATGTTAAATTAACGTGGTTTTCGACGATTTGACATTGAAATATTTCAGTGTGTAAGTAATAGGAGCAATATCAAACTATAGAGCCTATTAAAAAGAATTGACGAACTTTATTTAAAAATTGTGTTTTAGTTTATGCTAAGAATATTAAAACAGCAAGAAATAGCTTTAATGAAAAGAGTTAAAGTTTGTTTTATTATCCACAATTGACTTAAAGAGCGTAATCAGCTGGATCTATTTTTAATTAGTTTCTTGTGCTTGAAAGGTGACTTTATTACTTTTACTACAATGTTCGCCACAATATAATTTGAAAAACAATATGATTTGATAAGAATATGCGACCAATGAAGACTTTTGGAAAAATACACGGACTGGACAGTACAGATTCGATTGTACTACCAAAGGATAGTAAAACTCTATCTATACTCAGTTTGGCGAATTTGGTGAGCAATTTTTTATGGGCCTCCAAAGGTTTTGAAAATCAATTCGCCCTCAAAAAAAAGATTTATCAGTTTTTTGCTTACAACTAATTCAGACTTGGTGATACCACTTAACGATATATGGCAATAATTTAGCTAAGAGCCCGCTAAACAAACTTTAGTAATATTTTATGCCAAGAACATAATTTATACGTGCACTTTTTGTTTTAAATATAGCAAAATATTTTATTTTTTTACTTTTTTCGGAATAACTTACAGTGAATCCTAAGTGTTTGCTGACAATATTAGGCAAAGTTGTAGCTACGGTAAAGCTGAGCAACTTTTATAAACATATCAATACAATCTGAACATGTTTAGAAGATATTTGACTTTTTTTCGTGATTTTTTTAGTTTTTTGCTTATAACTTCTTAGTTTATAATTCGATTTTAAGTTAAAAGATACCATTCGATTTTTATTAATTTCTAAGTAGAACTAAAGAAAAATATTTTCTTATTATCTTCATTGTTTAAAATGTCAGCGTGGCTATGTTGTATGCATATATGCTATATATGACATTTTTGATCTAAATGAAGCACCGCCAATAAATGGTTAATAAAATCAAAATTCAACCACTATTTGTAACATATCTAACGTTATTCATATATAATAAGAACGCGACTTTTGTCGCTTCAGCTTTTTACGAAATTAAATTTAAAAATTGTAAAAAGATTATTAATACTTGAAGGTATTTTTATTAAAATTTTCGGTTTTTTGCTTTTATTTTGTCATGATTTCATAAATTTCGACGAAATAGCAAAACCTGCCTAAAATTTGCTCGTTTGTTTTGCAAATGGCAGAAAACCGGATTAAGATTTTTTGACGAATTTTTGCATACTTGCTTATGACATAAAAATCTAAAATTTAGGTATACGGCTTATGGGTTGAACGCTCAGTTATATATAAAAAGAAGTTTAAAAAACCCTAATTTTGTAAATTTTCCGTCTTTTTTGTCTCAATTTGTCTCCAAACCAAACATTCTATTGCCAAGAGGTATAATAAAATTGTAGATATGAATATTTTTTACTATGGTGTGAAATTTGCCGGCCAAATGTTTAGCCGTTTTTGTGCCATTTAAAAAAACATGCTGTATTTTACATACTGGGAAAACTAAGGCCACTATGGTAGCCATCGTAGCCACTATGGCACTTGTGGTAGCCAAATATGTCCTTTAAAGTTGAACAAATCACTTTCTTTGACAATGGGCTATATAATGTGCCTAGAAGTGTTGCCACGGGAAGAATAAAAAAGTTACGCATTTCTTTCAAAAAAGTTACGTTTTTCGTCAAAAGTTAAATTTTTAAATATTCCTTGAATAAATTGTAAATTAATGTGATTTATATAAAATAAATATTTTTATTCCACATTTCAGTGATAATCTAGTATGTAATGGAAATCGATCGATTTCAAATCGCGCGATTTCACCAAACAGATGTTCTGTAAATTGCGCGATACAGTGGAATCGAATCTAAGTTAGAATAAATTATGTACTCTAAAGCACTCCACCCACTTGCAATATAATTGTGCAATTTTTCATATTGCACAACATTTTTCATTGTTATATAGACTTTATCACTGTCAGGAAAATGGGGCAATACTTTGTTTGCAATTATTGTATCATTTATTGTATAGTTTAGGGAAAACGACAATAATATCTACAATAACATGTCAATAACATTGTATAATATATGGGCCGCTTAAGCCTCGAAAAAAAAACATCAATAAATTATCCTTCAGTAGAATTTGTTTTTCAAAGCGCGCGATTTGAAATCGATCGATTTCCATCACATAGCAGAATAACAAGACAACAAATTCATGTATTGAACAAAAACATATATTAGAATAAAAATATATTAGAATAAGAATAACATTTTTATTTTCCAAATAAAGGAAAAATAACTGAAACTGGCAGAGCATGCATAAAAACTAATACACACACAGCTTGGATTGTAGTAGGGATGCCAAACGGGAAATCGCGAATCCTAAAATCCCGAGATTTTTCGGGATTGGTAAATTCCGGATACCGGGATTTGTGAAAATAAATCCCGGGATTTTTCGGGATTTCTTGTATAATAATTTTTATGTAAAAAATATGTATATATTTTAGTTTTCATTAAATTAATGCCATTTTTTATAATATTTAAAATTCCCAATAAATTTTTACATGTCTGTTTTAACAATTTAATGATTATTCGTGACATAATATTTATAAATTAAAAGCAAGAGCAAATAAATTGGGTACTTTCTTACGATTATTTTCATCCAGTCTTCCGCCAATATACAACTGATAATTATTTTGAAAAGATAAAGCAGTAATATGAAAAGAAAAATAATAATACCTGTGGGTTGTTGCTAAAAGGTCCAATGTCAAAATATTCACTTGTGAGAAAAAAACAATTTAATTTTAAGTTCTCTATATGAGTTCATAGTAACATTGGCTAGCAAACCCCTTATGAAGATGTTCTGGGTTACATTAGACATTGGCTGATTCAGCAAAATAAAAGAGAGTAAGAACAGAAACCTAATGCAACAGCAAAATATTAACATCAGTCCTTTTAGCACCAAGCCACAGATATGTATTTGGAAAGTTCATCATTTTGAAAAATTAAATCCTTCTTGTTCTATAACTATGTATATGTCGACGTTACTTTAACTCCACACCAAAAAATGGGCACTTCTGCACTCGTTATCGATAACAATTGGATACTTAAAATTTTTTAAGGTCTATAAAATGCGAAGAGGCTATTAATAGTTAAAATTTTTTCGGTTACGAATAGACAAGTGCATATTTTTTGTTGTTGGGTTGATGTGAAGACTACAAATAGTTACACAATAAAGGGGACTATTTTGATTCGAAAAAAACTATTCGAGCTTATGTGTTATTTACATTGCAGTTCGAAAGTGTTTTTTTATATTTTTGTTCGAGTTACAGAGGAGAAGGCTAATAAGCAAGTGAATATTACTGCCATTAGCGAGGATATGCATAATGCAGACTTTTGACATAAAAACTTCAGTATAATTTTAAAAATTTTTGAGTAGAGCAAAAATACTATTAAAGTGCTCAATCATTAGTCCAGTCAAATAAGGGTTTCACTGCGGAATGAGAGATAATAAGCTGAAAATTCGTATACATATTGGTTTTGGTGTTCTAAAAGTTGTCTCAAAAGTTGCATTACATTGAGTGTGGCTCAACGCTGCGGGCTCTCTGCCCTCTATCTCAGAAACGGTTTGGCGTATGAAAAAATGTTTAATACAAAGTTTTTCGCAAATTTTATGCTCTACAATTGTTATAATAACTGTTAACATCATTGGAGCTATAGAAACCGAAATAATTGCGAAAAACTGATTTTCGTGACCTTTGACCTTGAATAACTTACGACTAACTTATAACTTACAACTTATAACTTACGAGATTTTATGAAACTTTTGAGACAACTTTTAGGACACCAAAACGAAGGTGTATACGAATTTTCAGCTTATTATCTCTCACTTCGCAGTTGGCCCCTTTTTTCTGCTTATTTGACTGGGCTAAATCTGATAATTAAACATAGTTATTTGAATTTGATTAGAATTTTTTATAGATTTAATATTTTCCTTTTTCGACACATTTAAAACTCGTTGCTGATCAGCCGCAAATTAAAAAAAATTAGCAGATAAATTTTAAAACGCAACCTAATATTGTAGGAATATTGTGACAATAAATTCAGTTCACATAATACAAAAACATAGTGAAAATTTTCCTGTTATTTGAACTTTATTTGTTGGTGGTTAATCATTGTCTATATGCATTTCATTAGTAATTTACCAAATCGTCAGTAGACTTCAACCACAGTTTTGAACAGCTACAAACTCCTTATCTTACAAATGATTTTCAAAAATAAGCATTGTAGGCTTTGACCTTTATACAACTAGAAATCCATTGCTTATTTATGAAAATCATTTGTTATTTCTCAAATGGTTTTTGAAAGTCTGTACATAAAATAAGGGGTTTGTAACTGTTAAAAAGTGTGGTTGAAGTCTACTGACGATTTGGTAAAGCACTCATGAAATGCATATAGACAATGATTAACCATCAACAAATAAATTTAATTTAAAATAAAATTATCACAATATGTCAAATAGTAAATTTCTTAAAGATTTTCCTGTTAACAAAACTCAAATACCATACATCAGTAGTGGGCAAAATCTCAATTTCGTTTGCACTCGTGCATAGGCTGTTGTTTTCAACACAATCTCACGTACATTGTGCATGCGATTCATAGCCTACCTATCCAGTTGGCCTGACTGCCTTGCACGACATTGTCATCTACGATTCTTTTATGAATTGTCCTCTGTCGATTAGGTTTTCTAATCGAAAATTTAAGTAAATCGTCGTTTACGACAATTTACTTAAATTGAATGTTGTCCAATATTACACACTTTTAACGACAATTTGAGCGACAATGTCTTTGGTTTTGCCCTCAGTCCAACTTTTTTGAGGTCCATATGAGCTACAATGTCTTACAGTTTGTCGTCACTAACATTGTGGGGGACAAGATGTCTTAATTACTGTTCTCAATCTAACTTTTTCAATCTAACATTTTGTCTTCAGTATCCTACATAGTCATTGACGACATAATAGGCGACATTGTCGCATTTTTAAACATTGGCGAAAATGTCGCCCATGTTGTCATACTAGTTTCTGAGTGATATTGTGGCTCATTGAATCGCACACGATTTTCGCGACACTTGTTTGAAAACTTTCTTGATGATTTGTTTCGGCTGTCCGACATTTGAAGTCGAGGATTTAACATTGTTGTGCACCCGTCATTGATGATGTCTTCTTAAAGGCGTGAATCACACACACAAACACAGAATGTGATAGTGTGTGTATGGGCACCACTGCTTTATATAAATATGTTAGTAATGGTATATTCTCTACATAAAAACTTATATAATGCATAAATAAAATAAAAATTTGTTATTAAAGTATTGTTTATTAAAAAGAAATTGGATTTTACCAAAAATCGTTGGATCCCGAAAAATCCCAAAATCCCGGAAATTCCGGGATCCCGAAAAATCCCGAAAATCCCAGGATTTTGGGATTGGGATTTACAAAATCCCGAATCCCGGGATTTTTAAAAATCAATCCCGATTGGCATCCCTACTGTGTAATAAGTCAAATGTATTGTAAAATTTTAATAAGATTAAAAACAAAAAACCAGCAGTCGTAATAAAAGAATGAAAACAATTATAAGACCGCAACAATTATTACTTAACAATAACTTTTAATTTACCTGATTTAATAACTCGTAGAACATAATTACTTATCGAAAATATCAAGAAAAACTTGAAATCAAATATGTATGCGAACACAGCACAAACCTACACACGCTCTCATTTTCAGGCTGTTAAAATTGAAAATCATATTTGATGATTACTAAATAGATAACTGGGTCTTAAAAAATAAATAAATGCAGATGGAAATGGAAGCCAGAGAGATTATAAATTTTGTTTTCTTTTATACAAATCAAATTTCAAATTTCATTATCAACAATGCCATCATAATAATATTCCATCAATTTAACGCTTGATGTTTAATTTTTTTTTGTTGTGTATTTATTTTTAATTAAATAAAATTTTTAACAAAATATTTTAAATTTTACGTGATGATTTAATTATTAAATTAACTGCAATAACACACATTTCATATCTGAATAACTCAACAAGGAAATATTTTTGCTTTAAATTTTTAATTTAAAACAAATAATATATAAATTAAATAAAAGTTTAGTTTAAAAAAACACTACATCTGCCTATGTGTTTTTATACTTATTTATACAAAAAACGATCTGGTCAAAGACCTTCACTGCGACACCTAATGCTTTTTTGACTGGTAAAAATGGGAATATTACAAAATTTACAAAATGTTGCTGATCACGACTAAGCACAAGAGAGCATATCAAACAATTATAAACAAACTTTAGCAAAATACCGCAAGAAAATAAAAAAAAGTATACTGTTCCAAAAACTTGCGCAAAATAAACATTAAAAAAATCCCAGCATTAAAAATATCGATGATATTTCACGCTGGTAAGACAGAAATCAAAAAGCTTAAAATAGTTGAACATGATAAAGAAAAGACAGTTAGTGAAGTTCCGAACCTTTACAAAAGTTCATTAATAGATACGACTCGCCGCGAGGTGGCGACAAAATCTCTTGATTGGGCTTACTAAAGTAAGTAGGATTTTCGCTATGGGGTTTTTGCTGCCGTCTTTGGCAGTGTAGGTAAAAGGGCTCTGATGAGAAGACTGTGGTGGTCTCGAAACATCTGATGTCAGTTCAACCTTCCGTACATCAAAATTTTTCTTTGAATGTAATTTAATCGAAAGATTAAATTCAAAACGAACTTAAGCCAAACTAATTAAATAAATTTGGATAAATAAAAAATAATAAAAAATATTTTTTTAAAGTACAGTAATTTAACTAGTATAAAAGAAACCACCACAGGACAACTACCTTAAATTTGGGTCTAGACCATGTCACTGTGTATCTTCCTTCTTTGGCAATGCCATGTCAAAGTTACCGATGTCTTTCATATAAAGTCACGTGATTTGTCTTGTGATAAGCTCTTTTACCTCTGGGGTTGTTCATCTAAGCTCTGTCTAAGCATGTCTATATGATACATTCGGGAGTGCAGTGCGTTATTTCCCAAATTGATTTTTGTTTTTGTGTCGCCCTGTAAATTTTTAGTTTTTGCTCTAAAAATAAATATCCAACTGAAAAAATTTTAAATTTTAAAATTGAACCGTATATAGGTATAATTTCCCATATAAAAATAAATCAGAATTTCCAACTTTTTGCATTTAATTGTTTTTTCCGAAACGAAATAGCATATCGCAATGACCAAAAAAAGTATTGAATGATTTTTTGATAATTACTCCTTCGAAAGTTATTTAGGTTTAAAACTTTGACCATAGTGGATATTATGTATAGTTTATAAAAACATTTTTGTTTTTCAAAAATAAAAAACCGTTATTTTCTATAGACATATAGCTAGGTATGTTGTGAAGAAAACAACCCCTATTTGATTAACATCGATTCAAAACTTTTAATTTTATTCGCAATGAAGTGAGGAAACTCAATTGATAAAAATCACGATTTTCAATGTGTTTAAAAAAACTTTAATAATTGACTAAAAAAGTAAAATATTAATTTGGGAAAAACACGTTACAAAACTAAAATTACAGTAATTTAACTATTCCGAAAAAAAGTTTTTAATATTAAAAATTACACCTTTTTTAAAAATGGTCCAGCTCATTAACGGTTGTAGCAAAACACGAAATATATAACGAAAATTCTTAGAAAAGTTTATTTTCAGTGTACTACAAATTGTTTTTTTCTGAAACGACCAACCTTAATGTATATAATATATTTAATTAGTTTTGCTTTAATTTATAAAATGTTTAAGCTTTGGCAGCGTAAAATTTAATTGTGACTCCGGCAACACTCAAAAAACATAATGCTAAAAAAGGAAAATTGAAACACCTCATTATTAATCAGAATTCAGTCAACAACGGATTATATTTATATACATATGCTTACATATATCCATATGAATATGCAAACTTCTTTCTGAAAGAAATATACATATGTATATGTATACACATAAATACATCAAATATCTTTGGTAAGCGAATTCATTTCTTAATTAGATACAAAAATTTATTTTATCATATCAAACCGACAAGTAAAAAAACGCACAATGAAAAAAATACAAATTATTTAATACAATGTTTTGTAGATGACAAGCTCTCACACTCACAAAATCTCTTAATGACGGTCAAATCAACTTTCTGACAGACTTGTATTTGAATAAATTGCCTTCAAGCGGTACATAAAAGTGAAAAAATTTAGATCTGTTAACCATTTATTACACAAAAGAGGGTGTTTTGCATTCCATTAAATAAAAAACAGACAACAACCTGCTGGATTTTGGCCACACAACAACATTTTAGTTTACTAGCAAAATAATAAACTATGATGAAATATATATACACAGAAAAAAGTAAACTGCATTATGATCAAAAATTACCATTGAACAAATTTTTAAATTCAGGCAAAACATTTACAAATTTTTGCATTGAAAAAAAAAATTGGAAAAATTGGTATTGTATACCATAACGAAAATACCAAATTCAAACAAAAATATTTACTGAATCAGATAAAATAATTGTCTAAAACTTGTTTTTAAATCAGTAAAAAATGTATAAGCTCAGACAAAGTTTTTACTAAATACCAAACAACAAATCTACTGAAAATAAAATAAAAGCTTGTTGTTGTTTTTAGTGTAAATAAGAGCTCAAAATGACGCATTTACAGAATGAGACAAACTATTACTAAATTTTAAATGCAATTTAAAACAAATGCTTGTCTGAAAATGAAAATTTAAAAAATGTTTCTGTTTATAATTTGAAATACATAAATTTAAGAAAATTTAATGTTTGTTATGAAAAGTAAATTTTATATAACACAGAAAAAAATTTTTAAATTTTATTTTCAGACAAGCATTTGTTGAAATTAAATTTTAAATTCAATAAATTGTTTTTCTGATTCAATAAATATTTAATTTCGAGCTCCTACTTACACTAAATAGCAACAACAAATCCAGTTTGATTTTACAAAAATCATTCATAGGACAGGTTTCTACTAATTACGAGAAAACATTCTTGGATAATAATATTTTCTGATTCAGTAAAGGATTTTGTTTGACTTTGGCTATTTGTTTATGGAAGACAACAAGAAATTTTATTTTTTTTGCAGTAAAAGAATTTCTAAAATTCTAAAAAAAAATTATACAACCATTTTTATTTTTGAAAGGGCTTATTACCTATGTGTAATCGTGTAGTCGTGTAGCTGTGAAGTTGTCAAAATAATCGTTTTCATTTAAACGTGTGTATATTAATTTTGACAGATTGTAGTCGGTAGCCTGCTGTCGTCTTAGTGTTTATAGCTTTACTACTATTTTAGATTATCTCTTAAGCTACATATCGTGTCATAACCGTCAAAAAACGCTTAAGCGACAAAATGTAAATTTTACGGGAGAAGCCTGTTTTAATTATCCTTGGTCTAAACTTTAACTTTAAAATTTAAAACTAAGTCGAAACTTTAAATCGAAGTAGGGCTACATAGGATTGTATTGGACTGTTATATGTATTGTTAATAGTTTTAAGAAATTTCCCACAACACATTGCATGTTTGTGGTGGGCAGGATATTTTAAGATATTATTCACGTCATGAAAAATTAGCTAATTTAATCAAATTATTTTAAAACTAGTAATTATTATCATATTTAAAAGAAGTCAACATTAAAATTTCTTTGTATGTGGCTAATTTTTACTGTCGCTTTTAATAACACCGTCGTCGATTCGACGAAGTATGACCTTTGCGCCATAAAAATGAGTATGACCTTCTAGGGTTATATATAAAAAAGAATTCTGTAGTTTTCTTGAATGAGCGCAGCACGTACATCTAATATCCAATTTCTTCAGGAGAGCGGAAATACTTTATTTTTAATACCTCATAAAGCAGGTTTACACATCACCGGTCTTTCAAGGCCTCTGGCTGCTCACCATAATGAACAATCCGTTTTTGGTGTTGCATCGTTTTCGTGCCGCAAATTTTTCTAGGATTCATTTGTTTTGAGCTCTAATAATTTTTAAATCTGCTTGCCTGGTACATTCATTCAGCCTTATTTTTAATTGTGGCGATTTGTAAAGTTGCCCATATTTTTGCACATTTTTTACTTTCAGCGAGCACAATATTTGTTTGCTCTCATTGTACCGAAATTTGCCCAAAAAGTATAGAAACAGAACATATGCTTTGAGTTTCATTAAAATCGATTTCAAGCATAGGACGGTATTACCAAGAATGGAGGGACTTAAGAGCTGCCTGACTATCTGAAAAGATAGCTATATGCGCGCCCTTAATGCCCCTAATTAAATTAATATAAACACACTTAGTGAGCACCAACTCCATCTTCTGTTTTGGATCCATTCGTATACCATCATAAACTTGTGGAATCCACAGTGGGACCGTTTTCTTCCCTTGTTTTCTTAAGGGGAACTGTGACATCGAACCTCCTGTCGAACCTATGTTCACAGTTTATCCCGTCACTAAACATTCCTAGCAGCCCCCTGCAGGGCACAGCCCGATGCGACAGGTAGAGTTCCCGTAACCCATCCTATAAGCAGCCATTGCCGCAGAGGATCTTATAAAGATTTGTATGAGTATATATCCAATCAAGGCTTCAGTGGCCAAGGTTGGACATGACCTCATAGCACTATTAGTAAGAACACACGCCAATTTCCAAACCTTGCACAGTTTGGTTGTCGCCACAACCTGTCGTTTCTTCTGCTACCATACAATCGCGCCGTACGTAATGATTAGCATAAAGGCTAATTTAGCCGAGCGTAAATGTAGAAAACGTTGATGTAGTTGCATGTGCTGATCGTTTCTGTGACATTGAAAAGCTATGAGACAGAAACGATCAGCACATGCAACTACATCAACGTTTTCTACATTTACGCTCGGCTAAATCAGCCGTTACAATCATTTTATAGATCGACATGACCTTTTCTGGGCTCATTTCCCAGGTGCAAGTTTTGCTCAGGTTTTCACCGCGCAGATGACACTAGTGGCTTTATGTGTTACGCCAACCTACTATCAAGAGTAACCCCCAAATATTTGACATCGGTAGAATAAGACCAAGTTTTCTCCTATAAGAGAAATGTCATAACAGTGCACAAAGCATCATTCCTGACGTCTGAGAGAACGTTGCCTACAACTTCATGTCGTTGTTCACTAAGAATGAAGAAAAGTTAATCAATCATCACTGACCAATGGAGTGGTGATAAAACACCACCTTATGGACACCCTTTGACTGCATTAATAGTAACCTCATCATTGCCCATTGAAGCAGTTATGTTCCTGCTCTCAAGCATACACATAATCCATCTCACAGAAGCGTGACAAGACCTTTTTGCCTAAGAGAGCACTCTATAGGATCATACTTTGTATTATCAAATGCACCATCAATGTCTAAAAAGGCACCCAAAGCGATTTCCCCGACCCATGGCCCCTCTCAATCTTTGTAACAAGATGAGGTAGGCATGCTCAGTCGGTTTACCCTTAGCATATGCGTATAGATTTACGTGCAAGGGGACGGTATTCAAAACCGTCGATGTAATGTGCAGATCAATAAGTCTCTCCATCGTTTTCAGCAGAAAGGATGTTAAGCTAATTGGCCTGTATAATTTTGCCAAGTTGTCTGGCCTTTTGCCCATTTTAGGTATAAATACAACGTTAAATTTCCTCCACAGCAGGGGAATGTGTCCGAAGACAAAACTGGAACCAAATAGGGCAGCGACTGCACAAAGTAGTGTACTGGAAAGCAGTGTACTGGAAAGATACCATCCCCCGCCAAGAGCCTTAAATGGCTGAAAAGAGGAAATAGCCCATTTTATCCTATCCGGTATCCGGATTGAAAATGACTTTTGACAATTTGAAACCTCCTCTATACAAAACAAGACAGCCGTTCGTTGAGTCATCGTCACATTGAACCTTAAGAATCGAGTCAGGGAAATGAACACTAAGTAACAGCTCGGTTCTTAGTATACGTACCATCAGCCTTCTTTAAAAGGCCTATTACACTAATATGATAGCGGGAGAAAGCCTTATGCAATCTCGCTGCTGTTGGAGTACTCTCGATGTCTTCGCAGAATTCTCTCCACGATTCCCTTTTGGATCTCCTTATTTCTGTATTGTAACAAGGTCTGCCATATTTGCCGATTTATCGGCATTTTGCCGATTTTTTGATAAACTCTTAACACAGGGTAACTTTGTTTGTTTTTTTAAATTTATTAATTTTGGGCAACACTGGAATATAATAAATACACTGTTACATTAAAAAGAGACAACTCTTAATCAGTCAGCGCTTTCACTAAAGAGAAAAAGGTTTAGGTCTATTTACAATTACCAAGTAAACATTTTTTCTGACATGTCTAACGTCAGCTAAAATCTGAGACTTTTCCAGACAATCAACCAAGTTGTATAAAATTCGTCAGACATTTAGCAGATTAGTCGGCAGTTTTCTTGCACGATGTTTCTGATGTTTTCTGAAATATTGTCCGATTAATTTCCTGTAAGATATTTAACGGAATAGTCTGCACATTTTCTGATCTACGTCTTACGAGTTTTAGCAGCCACTTCTGCACATTGTCTGATTTTAGTTATTGTAATAGTTCTCATTTATCTCTTTAGAGTTTGCGCATAAATGTTAGAATTTTCAAACTTATAAAATATGGGTAAATGTTGTTTGATGAGCTGCCATTGGCAGCAGAAAAATGAAGAAAAGTCAAAGAGGTCGTAACACATTCCGATTCTATGTGAGAATTTTATACGACATTTCTGATCAATTTCAATTTTAGATCCGAATTTCGTCAGATATTTTCTAATGTTTTGTCAGACATTTTTCGGACATTGTTCAGACATATCGAAAACTCCTTTTGAATATCCCCAGAAAATTCTTCAGAGTTTCTACAGAATTCTTTGAGACATTTCGGCATAGTTTTTAGAATTTCCTCAGACAAAGACTTCCACTTTCTTGTCAACAACTCAATAGAAATTTATTTTGCTATGTTATTTTCATTGATTTTTATGTTATTTAATATTATAAACAATAGTTAATGCTGAATTGTTCTGTTTGGTTATTTTTTGTTAATAAAAATATGGTTGGTTGTATTTAAAATGGGTATTTTGAAATTGCCGATTTTTTGCCGATTTTTTAAAATTGAAGTGCCGATAATGGCGAATTTATTTGGAAAATATGCCGATTTTTTGTCAAAATCATCTGGCACCCCTGATTTTAACCGGTTAGGCACCTTCTGTACTCTTTCTAGTTACCTGAACGCTTTGAGCGATTAATATCTATGTTCTAGATTACATTAAAATTGATTTGAACGTTTCAGAGAACCAGAAACCTTATTGCCCTCCTGGTCCTAGTTTTAGAAAAATGGTGAACCATATAACCATCCCGGCGTTTCACAGACTAAGTGCATCAAATTTCATCGGATAAGCGGTTTGGCTGCGCATCAAATACGAAGAAACATAAATTAATTTTTCTATATTAGATTTTTATCTTTAGTTTTTTAGTGTATAGTATTTGAATCTATGACAGGGTATTCATACATGTCCTATTTGAAATGTTGTACTATGTAAGTACCTAAGACATTAGTACACCTTGTGAATTCTTTTAATAATAAAATTTAAAATCAAATTCTAATACATTATGAAAACCTATCATAATTTTTTTCTGTCTACAGATGATTTTTTAAAATGTGTACTGCATAGTGATGTCAATTATTCGGGTTTTATAATCGTACGAATAAAATTTAGCAATTTTTTCCGAATAATTTTAAACTTTTATTCGAATAACTACGTTAAAACCAGGAGTTTTATATATTTTATCACTAGTTTTGACTTTATAAGGGCATTAACAGACATTCCATCTTCAGTCGAACTCCTTCCTACATATTATTTCTTGGATTGAATTAAGATAACGTTTCTTTACATATTTTGTTATTGGGCCAATATAATTATTGTCAGATATCTTTGAATCTTCAGTAAAACTATCAATTTGTATATTGTGTACTTTACGCAAATTTTTAAGTTGTTTACCCGTAACATTTATAAGCATTAAAACTGATACCGATACCGATACTTAAAAATAAATATCGCCGATACCGATTCCGATACCGATACGAATATTGAAATTGAGTTCAAGTTTAGATTAACAAAACTCAAGTGCAATTTTTTTATTATGCAAAATTACAGCGTAAGAATTATTAATATTTAAAATTGATATTAACCCAGTATAAAAAATTGGAAGTATTTTTTAAGGAGCTACATTTTCTTTGCTTCCAAAAAATTTATATTAAAACTATGCAGATAACACAGTGCAACAGCCCAAAAAACACACGGACTTGACAGTATAGATTCCATTGTACTACCACGGGGTAGTACACTTAGCTTGGCGAATTTGGTGACCAATTTCGTTTTATTGACCTCCAAAGTTTTGGAAAATCAGAGGGCCTCAAAAAAAGGTGTCATCAACTGTTGGCCAACAGAAAATTCAAACTTGGTGATACCGCTTAACTATATATGGCAATAATGTAGCTAAGAGTTTGCTAAACAGATTATATTACCATTTTATGCCAAAATATTATTTTTTCGTGCACTTTTTTTTGAAAAATGAAGGAAAAAATTTTTTTTTTCACTTTTTCCAGAATAACTTACAGGGACTCGTAATTTTTAGTAACAACATTTGGCAAAGTTGTAGCTACGGTAAAGATAAACAACTTTTGAGAACATGTTAATACAATCTGAATGTATCTGGCCACCCTAAACAGCCCAGAAAAACTAATTTCTACCTTAAAATTTTCGTTTCTTACGAGTTAGGCTATATATATTTTTATTGCATTTTTTGCTTTCTTTGTTATTTTCCACTTCTTATGTTGCTGATTTTAGTATTTACTATTTTTTATTGTTTGTTGTTGTTTTGCCAAATAATGGTAATGAAAAATTTGGAGTCCCTATAAGTTATACTGAAAAAAGTGAATAAAATAATTTTGTTAAATTTTTTTTTTCAAAAGTACAAGAACATATTATTAGTGAATTACAACAGAGAAGTATGCACTTGAGTATACTATTTAAAAAAAATACTTTTTTACCATAAAAAATAGTGATAAACAACAATTTTTAAGGTAAAAAGTTGTCTGTGTGAGCTATTAGAGTGCATAGATACGTGCAGTATGTATTGATATGTTCACAAAAGTTGTTCAGTTCTACCGTAACTATAAGTTTGCCAAATACTGTTAGTTAAAAATTACAAGACCCTGTAAGTTATTCTGAAAAAAGTGAAAAAAACTATTTCTTCCTTAATTTTGTCAACAAAAAGTTCACAAAAAAATTTTTTGGCATGAAATGTTAAAAAAAAATCTGTTAAACAGACTCTTAGATACATTACGAGTTTGAATTAGCTGTTGGCCAAATACTGATGACACCGTTTTTTGAGGCCCCACTGATTTTCAGAAACTTTGGAGGCCCACAAAAAAAATTGGTCACCAAATTCGCCAAATTGAGTAAAGGGTTTTACTACCCCATTGTAGGACAATCGAACCTGTACTGACCAGTTCTTGTGTTTTTCCAAATGCCTTTATTTTCGTATAGTGTAATTAGTAGAAAAGCAAGAAAAAAATTATAATTCCTTTATAATTTTAAAAAATACTCGCCATACTCGCATAAAAAAAATTGTGAAAATGGGTACTTTTTTATCCTTTTTTCTTGAGGAAAAATTATTATAGAACACCGAAAAAGAAATTTGTCCGAGCATCGCTTTCAATTCGGTGATTGGTAATCGAAAAACAGAACTTCTTGCAATGGCAATGATATGTAAGACTAATTAGAAATTATCCAAATTTGCAATACTTCCGGATCGCGAATTCTACATTTTCATGACTTCTTTGGAGTGTCTTTTTTTGCTGGAATAAGATTTAAAAAACAACGAATTGAATTTGAATTCATGGTAAAATTAACAAAAAATAAATAATTTTTTTTACAAAATAATAGTATAAAATATTATTAATTTTTAAAATTGATATTAATAAGATTTTAAAAAAACCGAAATGAGTTTAGTTCATGGTAAAATTAACAAAAAATAAATAATTTGTCAGAAAAAAACTCTGAACATTTTTTTAAAAGTATCGTCGTATCGACAGTAAAATATCGCCGATACCGATGTATCGGAAAATCTGAAGTATCGCCGATATATCGGTATCGGTATCGGTATTCGTTACATCCCTAATTAAAACACTTTTTGAAAACAATGTAATTTTTCTAATTGTCTCCCTCAAAATACTACGTTCATGCTTTAATTTGAAACGATATCTTTAACGGTGTTACGTAATATGTCAACAAGCCATTACACTATTATTTATTATATGGTACAATTCGCTTATTAACACATCCTATTGTTAACAACTTAAAAAAGTTATTAAGTTATAAAGCTATTTTACATTTTTAAATGTAAACCAAGTTCTATAAAGAAAAGCTTAAAAAAATTATTCGAATATTCGACAAAAATTATTCGATTAATTTCTTATCTGTATTGTAAAATTTTCTTCGGTCGAACAAAAATGGCTGGGCAGCTAGCGCGTTTGACTACAAACCCTGAGGTCTTGAGTTCAAGACTAATTTCAGGCGAGCGAACAACATCATGCATTTTCCTCATGAGCATTTGTGTGTTATTATGTTGGTTGTTTTTGGACTGTTAAAGCGATGAAGGTATAGCGCTGATCACTTTGGCAGTACCGGCAGCGATTAATACTAACATATCCCAATGCACTTTATATTATAGCATCCTCCTTCGTTGGTATTATAGCAGAACCGTCACCGAAGTAAAAGATCTAATAAAATGGCTACACAGCTTAAACAACTCAGTGCCTCTACTTGACACCAGAAGGGCTTGCAACACTGCTCTATAAAAAAAACCCGCAATAGCAGAGCTGTAAATTAATTAAGCTTTCTATATCTCTCCCACTTCACCACTTGTTCTCTCTACACTATCCCTTTCCCAAAGAAGGTAACGCAATAATTAATTAACTGGTAGGCATTGTGTGGTAGGCCTGACAGTGTTACTTCTCCTTAAAAAAAAAGTTGTTCGAATATGTGAATAATTTTTATTCGAATACTAGAATACTAGCTCTGTATTTTGAATTAGTACGGAGTAGTTTACAAAACAGTCGATCTTTACCAATTTCTTTTATTTATTTAAATTTGCAATAATGTGACAAAACTCTTTTGTGTATTAATTTGAATAATTATTATTTAGACAAGTATGAGTAAACTTAACAAAAACCTTTGAGCATTGCGATTTGTATTTTGATTTCTTTCTTGCTGTTATTATTAATTGATTATAATAAGCCGAATAAAAAAGTGTCATAATTGTAGTTTTGCAATTTTTATGATAATTTCTTACACTAAAGATGACAATGTAAATGAATGAAGTTGATGTCTTTGATGATATTTAATATCGCCTTTAAGTCTTTGCCTGATGTTTATTTCACTATAAAATCGGAGGTATTGGCCTTCTGCGGCTTAATCATTGACTAAACGTCTTGGCAATATCTTTATTGTGTAATTTTTTTTAAGATTTTATTTAAAAAATTTCGTCGAATAAAAAATGCTTGGATTTATTGTAAGTGTGTTTTGACATTTAAGAATGTTGTTAAGCATGCCAGTGAATACTTAGCACAGAGTGATAAAAAATATATAAAAAGAAGAGAAATGTGGTTGTGAAAAATTAATGAAATTAAAAGCTTTTATGAAAAAAGGAGTTTTCTACATAAATAATTAACAAAGTTTTCAAGTTGTTTAATGTAATGTGGCCTAATATATTTTAGATTAATGAGATAAGCTTGAATTTATGAATTTATGATTCAAAAAATAAGTCATTCGTATTTCAGCAAAATTATAAAACGACACAAACATGAATGCTTGTAATGAGAAAACACATTTTGTTAATATGTTTGCTATTTTTTTTATTTTCTGTGCCATAATTGAGATTTAATGTGTAATTTGTAGTTGTTTAAACTATTAAAATTTTATTAAACAAATTTGCTTTGTCCGCAGATCATTCTCTGCCTTGCACTTACACAAGCTGAAAGATTGGGCCACAATTACGGACAAAGTGGATCGCATAATGCATTTGAAAGTCGAATCCGAAACCGAGTTAGCTCAGTATCAACAGCAGCAGCAACGTACTCCAATAACAACCGAGTTAGGTCTGAGCTTAACAATGGACGCGGTGGATTCTCTGCCGATTCTGTACAATCAGGAAACGTTGCAGGACCAGTAGTAGCAAACTATAATAAAGAATTCTATTCATACTCGGCACCAGAAGACGACGTTAAAGATGTTGAAGATGCTCAACAATTAGCTTTGGCTACGCGTAAAAATCTTCGTGTGGTCTTTATTAAAGCCCCCGAAAATAATGCTCTTACTAACGCCGCCTTTCAGCTGGCACAAAAAAATGCTGAATCCAAAACGGCTATTTATGTGTTAACAAAACAAACTGATGTCGCTGAATTGGTTAATCAGTTACAAACTATTCAACACAGTCAAGTTTCAAAGCCTGAAGTACATTTTGTGAAATACCGCACTCCAGAGGAAGCCGTTCGCGCTCAACAAATCATTCAGAATGAATTCGATGCCTTGGGTGGTACATCTCACGTATCTAATGAAGGTTTTGCACCTGTTTTGGATTTTTCATCTAACAAGGAAGACCTACTATCCAATAATGTAAACAACGTAAACGTTGGACCGATGAACAATGTTGCAGTAATGCTTAATTCTTATCTACCACCAAAATCTAGGCAATAATTTATAAACTTAGTGAAATAAGTTTAGTTTTAAATTACATAGTTTCTAAAAGTTTTAAATCAATTTATAGGGCATTTACATTGTCTCGAAATCTAGTAAAAAATCTAGTTCTTTTTTACTAGATTTCCTATACAAAACGAAATATACTTTGTCAGTAGATTTGTACAAAATCCACTCAAAATCTAGTATTTCTATTTATTTCTACTACCCTGTACAATATTTTTGTATAAAAAGTGAGTGAATTACATACGCTCGACAAGAATTTTATACAAAAGGTGTGTGAATTAGCTACGTTTGCACATCTTGGGTTATAGTTTAAGATAAAATTCAGTCAAAGGATTTTGTGTTGCATAAGAGATCTAGAAAATTGTCAAGCGTAAACGATATAGATTTCGATAAAGATATCAAATAAAATTGTCTGGAAATCTAGACAATGTAAATGCAGTATTAATGTAAATTTGATGAAAAAAAAATTTAATGCCCCTATTCGTTTTTTTAATATTTATTTTATTTATTACGTTCATCACCCTTGAGTTGAAAAGTATATTGTCGTCAATTATTGAAAATAAAATTTTTACAACCAACGTGACCTGCATGATGCAGGAAATATTAAGAATGCAACTTACATTATTCCAGGCTGTATTAAACAAACCATGAACTTGAAATTTTTTTCGGGGACGCAAACGGCATCCGCCAACATAAGAACGAACTAGAATACTTTATATATAAACAATTTGACGTAATGCTAATCTCTGAGACTATGGTACAAAAAATCTACTAGGTGTAGCAGTGCCGGTCTTTGGACCAGATCTTTCCTCTATTCTAATTTCTGATACTCACCTGACGTCTAGAAGCTCCAACAAATCGGGGTAGTAAAAGTTGTCCCCAGCGACACTATCCGAGTTGAAGCATCTTTAGATTTATCTTCAGACCACTCACCTACTATTGCACTATATACTCACATAAAACTTCATCACCCACTTGTGATTTAACGACGACAGCCACACGTATTGATTGCTTGAAATATAAATAATATTTGACTGCTCATTGCACAGAAAATATTCCATTGAAAACGTCCATATGTTGACATAGATGACTCTATTAGAATGTTTGAGGTAAGCCTTAAGCGAGCTGCTCTAAATGCTACTTCGACAAATCTTCAGGTGACATATAATAAAATCTATTCAGTAGATGTAGAACGGCTTTTATCTGAAAAAAATCGAAGAGAATGGCTTAGACTAAAGGAATGTACTAAGCAGCTTAAAATACTATTAGAACACCAAAAACCGCTTCTTTGCAAACATTTTTCCTTTATAAAGCCTCAACACCAACAACAGACTATTCCCTATGGTAAGCAACCAGAGGCCTCAAAAGACCGGTGATATATAACCCTCCACTGCCGAGTTGGAATGCAGACTGGGCAAGAACTGATGCTGAAAAACGTATTTTGTTCGTTAGCCACTTGCAAAAAGTATTTACTCCAAATACGTCTAATGAAATAATTGAGCTGCCACTAGCTCTCGCTGTACCAGATATTCAGTTGGGATTCAATATTCGTGAGATTTAGCACTATATTGCGGGCTTAAACTCAAAAAAAGCCCAAGGTGCTGGTAAAATAAGCAATGAAATGCTCTTAGAGCTCTCCTATATTAAAAAAATGATAGTTCTACTTATTTTTAAAGCTATTTTACACCTCGAATACTATCGATACCTTCGTGAATAATGATAAATCATTTTTCATTATCAATGACTTTTCATGAAAGCTCAAAGAAAAAAAAAAAGAAACAAAGACGATCTCTATTTCATAAAAAACTTCAAAGAAATTTTGAAAAAATTAAATAACACCCAATATGCCTTACAAACTGGTAATACATTCTTTCTGGGCCACTGAAGCTTCCAGCTGCATGAAAAATCGCCCAGAACGATTTATTCCGCTAAGTTTGTCGAATAACGGTTTCACTGATTTAAAAAATCTTTACTCAGCGAAGACACTTTTCGCAGGAAATCTTTACTCAGAATTGCTATTCGGCATTATCTTTGAGCCCGGCCAGACGCTGGCAATGTAGAAAAATCTTTACTCAACGAAGGCACTTTCCGACATACATAGAGGAGAAAAGCTATAAGCCCGGCCAGAGGCTGGCTATGTAGAAAATCTTTGCTCAGTGAAGCCACTATTCGACATAACCAGCCGATGGCCGTTATATAATTGATCTTGTCTCTGCAAAACGAATTTTCGATGGTGGAGAAAATCCTTAAGCCAGAGTGAAGACCGGGTATGTAGAGAATGGTTAGTAATAACAGCAACATTTTTGATTAAATTTCATAAACGGCGCTGCGTACTAAAGTTTTTCTGCTTAGCGGTGCCTTTTGCTTAAATATTTTTTTTAAGTAAAACTCTTCATAATGAGTACAAATTCAGTTTTCCAGAAAATGCCACAAAGCCCAAATAAATTGAAATAAGGCCCAAAATTATTTTATGTGAAATAAGTCCAAATTAATTTTTTTTACCTTTCTTTATTTGGCTAATTTTTTATTATGAAATAGCACCCAAGTTTGAAATGAAATAAGGCCCAAATATTATGTAAGGCCCAATTAATAATTTTGCAATTTTATTGGGCCTTATTACATTTTCTTAAAAGGGTCTTATTTTATTGAGCCTTATTGCATGCCACCGGCTTTAATAAGCAGCGCCGTATTTGGAAATTTTTAAAAACGGCTGTACGAATAATCGCCCAAGTAAAAATCGCCCGAAACAGCTAAATGAAGAAACTCCCAAAATTGTAGGGCGTTTCTTCATTTAGCTGTTTCGGGCATTTATTCATTATGAACAAATACCCAAATATTTAAATATGTTGAGTCGCCCAAAGTCGATGAACAATCACCCAATTTTTTTACAACAATTCTTGGGCGATTCTACATTTTTGTTTTTCGGGCGATTTTCACTTGGGCGATTATTCGTACAGCCTTTAAAAACTTTAAAGACTCAAGAGTTCCGGCATAGCCGGCCGCCCGCCGGTATTAAAGATTTTCTCGTCTATGTATTTTGAAAAGTGACTTAGCTGAGTAAAGATCTTCTGCATAGCTGGCCTTTGGCCGGTCTTACCGATTTCCTCCTCTAGGTATGTCGAAAAGTGGCTTCGCTAAGTTAAGACTTTCTGCATAGCATGCCTTCGGCCGGGCTCACGGATTTTCTCCTCTAAGTATGTTGAAAAGTGGCTTCGCTGTGTAAAGATATTTCTGAATTGCCGGTCTTAAGGGTATATCGAATAGTGGAATCGCTGAGTAAAGATTTTCTGCCTGACTGAATGGAATGTTTTTTTCCTTGGACTGGCGTAATGATTTTCTGCATTACATATATGTTAAGTTCAGGCTAGGCGGAAATCTTCTCTCGACCAAGCCACTAGTGGACACTCCTAGAGGAGGAAATCTTAAAGCCCATCCGATGACCATCAATGCAGAAAACTTTTCACAGTGAAGCCACTATTGGACATACTCAGATGAAAAACCTCTTTAGCTCGGCCGGAGGCCGGCAAAGCACAAAAATATTTACCCAGACAAATTTCTCCTCTAGTTATGGCGAAAAGTGGCTTCGCTGAGTAAATATGTTTCTGCATAGCCAGCCTCTGGCCGGGTTAAAGTGTTTTTTTTCATCTGCGTATATCAAATAGTGCCTTCGCTGAGTAAAAATTTTCTGCATTGATGGTCATCGGCTGAACTTAGCATATATGTAATGCAGAAAATCCCTACTGCAGTCCAGGGAAAAGACACTTTATTCAGCTAGGCAGGAAATCTTTACTCAGCGTAGCCACTATTTGATATACCCAGAGGAGATAATCGTTAAGCCCTGTCGGAGGCTGGCTATGCAGAAAAATCTTTACTTAGCGAAGCCAATTTTCGACATACCTAGAGGAGAAAATCGGTACGCCCGGCCGAGGGCGGGCTATGGCTCGTAGCATTTGTGATAAATTTCTAAAAACGGCTCTGCTTTTTAAAGAGTTCCTGCATAGCGACTTTTTTTGTTACAATATTTTTTTTAATCTTTTCAAAATTTGCTTTTTAAGAAAATGAAACAAAGCCCAAAAAAATTAAATAAAGCCCAAAATTATTTTATATGAAAAAACGTCCAATTAATTGTTTTTAGACTTTTTCCATTTGTGTCTTATTTCATTTTGAAATAATACCCAAATTCGAAACAAAATAAAGCCCACACCAAGGCGAATTCAATAAGGTGGCCGCACAGAAAAAAATAAGTTTCGTTTTTGATAACAAAAATCCCGGTATTCAATAATTTTTTTTTTCAAATTTCCTGTGATAAAGAATTCCCCTATATTGATAACAAAATTATTTCAAAATGAAAATATATATATAAATTAAAAAAAATGTTGACATGGCTGGAATACGAACCCGGGCTTTCCGAACGTAAAGCATACACTCTATAGCTGAGCCATATCCCATTTATTTTTTTATGGGATACAACTTGTTTTAAGTACTTATGTATAAAAAGAAAAGAAATAACCGGCATGGAAAAGAAATACTTACAACGAAATATTTTATTATGTTAAAGATAAATGTTATTGAAATTCATATTTTTTTTAATAACATGGTTTTATTGAATATAATTCTTGTCTATTTTTTTCTGTGCGCATAAGCTCAACTGTTGAATTTGCTCGTCATATGTTTTACCAAACCCTTGTCAAATTATCTTTAATTTTCTACTTCTCAGTATTCGTTGTTTTCAAAAATAAACATTCTAAAATTAATTTAGTTTGATTCAAGGCAGATTTATTTAAATAAATCTACCTTGAATTCGATTTAGTTTTTTGTGTTTGAAAAGTGACTTATTCGAGAGTGTCTTAGCTATGTTCAAATAAAATCGGTCCAGCCGTTCAGAAGTTAAATCTTCTTTCCTAGCTGTGCCTTCTTGAATCTATGTGTCTGTGGCTCCCTAGCTCCCAAACGGGTAGACCGATTTTAATTTGGGGTTTTTCGTTTGAAAAGTTCAATGCTAAATTTGCTAGCCTGTTTCAACAAATTCGGTCCAGCCGCTTAGAAGTTGTCATCCATTTTCTTCAAGGGGTTTTGAAATAAATTAATAAAAATAAATAAATGAAATAAAAATATATTGTTTTTTCTGGGTTACCAATTTTTTATATGTTACCCTAAATTTTCAATATATAAGCTCCGAAAATCCCCAAATTTGTGTTATGAAAATATATTTCATCCAAAGCTTTTTAATTAGTTTGGATTAAATTCGTTTTCAATTTAATTACTCAATTAAATTATTTTTATTTTAGAACGAAATTCTAAAGCATGTAATAAGTGAACATACATTTGGTTGTACGGAAAGTTGAACTGACATCACACGTTTCGATGTTCGTACAACCAAATTTTTGAATGTTCAATTATTAAATGTTTTAGAATTCCTTTCTAAAGCCTAGTACGCACCTCTGTCTGAAATTCAGGCTGCCATAAGAAGTGTGTGTAAGAAAATAAGCTGAAATTTAGGTTTGAAATATTTTAAATAGTCAAATTTAAAATTATTTAATTAATCAGCATTTTGATTAATTATGATTCTTGATTAATCGATTAATCGATTAATTGATTAATCAAAAATTATATCAATCGGTTAATCGTACGTCCCTAATAGAAACAATACAGTTCGACTATATTCATAACGCAAATGAAAAGTATTTTATTAAAAATGTTTTTATGTTTAGTTCCTCTTGTAAGCCGAGGATTTTGGAAATACTTCAAATATATGATAAGATTAATTTTTCTACTTAAATTTTTTGATTACGATTTTATTTCTTAGCCGTTGTCAGCATCAAGTAACCTATATTTAAAAAATTAGGGATAAAAGTCTTTCGTGGTTTTAATCGACAACTACCAAATTTATTTTAAAGAAAATGGGTAAATAATAACGTCTAGCAATATATATACAATTTTTATCCTAATTACGAAAAAACTATCCCCAGCTTTTGGATATGTCTCTATGATGGGAGCACTGGTTTATGTTTTTCACACACTTTCATGGAAAAATATAAATGTATTCTCTTCTCAAGATTTTAGTATACAAGATACATATTTGTATGATTTTCATGCAATATGAAAAGCAATATGACAATTAATATTGTACTATTGACTCTTAAAACGCACTCCTTGAATTGTACAACTTTTGAAGTGCATGGGCGATATAATGGAGTAATAACATAAATAAAATAGAACAAAATTGTTGTAATTTATGAAAATATAAGAGTATATATTTGACACTAGAGCTTATCAAAAAATTTTATGGTCATTTCTGAATTCAGCGGATAAAAATATAAATATGGGCAAATCCTACGTGACGAACGCTACATTCAGGGGCCGAATTACCGCATACGTGATCGGGTAAAATTGTTCGAAAATTTTCTTTTTGGTATTACGGCATACAATAATCGAGTACATGCTGCTTAAATTGCACTCGTTACCACCAGAGCGACCAAAAATAATATTTTCTTTTATTTTTATGTTTTGCAAAAAAGCATGGAAAATTACCAATAAACCTTATTACAGTCGTCAAATCGACTTGGTTGTTGAACTAGCTTAAATAAACACAACACACTTTTTCAAAATTTTAATACGTTAGCTATCGAATGCAGTAATCCATCCATTCGACACGTGACGAATGTTTATTCGATGCGAAAGCCTACTCGATATCGAATGCGGTGATTCGGCCCCAGATTAAAATATAAAACTTTTATTCTTTCAAAAGATATACCTTCAACTTATGCATAGTGCTTAGTGGGATTTACTTGTACTTTCTAATGGCATAAAACATAATTTTTTAGCAGCTACTTGTTGCGAAATAATTGAGCACAAAGTTTTGTGACGCACGTGGAAGTAACTTTGAAACATGAAGTGTGTTTTTTGTATTTATGAGCGAATTTTGTATAATAAAGACCACAAAATCTAATTCATAAAAGAAACAGGAATATTAGAGAATTGTAAAATAGCTTATTTGCAGCCAAAACATATTATCGTTTTTTTATCAAAGCCGTTCGTGACGCACTCGGCGTGATGCACGCTGTATTTTTTTCATAATAGCTATAAATTTTTAATTGTACAATTTACAACAAAAATGTGTTAAATGGAGTTGTAGATAATATTATTATCTAAAAAAAGCTTTTAACAAAATTTTCACATTCCTTATAGTTTACGAGATAATCTAAAAAATAGTCACGAATTTTACACTTAAAAAAAATATTTTTTTTATATAAATGAACGTATTTGTGAATTTTGTCTTTATTGCAACCTTCCCAAATAAAAACCACCAAAAATTAAATAAAAAAGCACTGAGCACTAACTTGAAAATGTTTCGCGTTGAAATGTTGAAAAATCACTAAAAACTGTACGAAAAACACCAAGTTGACAACGCTGGTACTATGTTATCAATTGTCAAAATCAAAATGAGAGATTTACAAAGAAATGCAATAGCGATATTTATGTGTACTATTAATACGTTATGGTTCTTATGAGAAAAATATGTTTTTTTAATAGTTTTGAATTATTTAAAATAAAACGATTAAAATTTAAAAGAATATATAGTGAATTATAGCGTTTGCAGTGTGAATTGTGTACATGTGTCTGTCCGTGTGTGGAAATATAACTTCCAAATGGTAAATAAATAAAATTCTTCTTGTGTATTTTATATTTAAATCATTATTTATCATTTAGAAGATCTAAATCATCTCTTAATTATTAAATAAACGAATTATAAAAAACAAACATTTATTTCCTTGTAAGTTTGCCCTTACTATTCTCCAAAAGATTATTTTTCACTTATAAATTTTCTGTGTAACAAAAATTGTTATATGAAAAGTTTTTGACAGTTATTTTCACTGCCACACAAAACAAGAATCGCGGTGATGTGTAATTGTGAAAAACTTTTGTTTCGTTCCAATGTTTTTCATATGAAAACATATTGACATTACTTTTCATTGTTTCATTAAACGAGAATCAAAACTACTATGAAAATGTTAAAAATCTTTTCATTTCACCGTTTCACAGAACAGGAATTGACCCCCAGAAGAGTCAATATGAAAAACTCTAAACCAATCTCGGGTTTCGGTTTCTACTGCTTATCAATATCCACTCAGAGCTGTTTTCAAATGATAATTTGAAATGTGTTATCAATATTGACATATTTTTATTTTACGTGAACTTGTTTTATTTCTACTGCTTATCAATATCCACTCAGAGCTGTTTTCAAAGTATAATCTGAAATTTATTATATCTATAATGTTCCCTTCTTATTTTATTATATTAATTAATTTCAATGTAAGAATTTATGCTCCCCCATTACACAAATTTTTTAAATCAATTGCTGCTCATTAAGCGCAAAAAAGTAAAATCTACTAAAACTTAGAATAAAACAAAACCTTTTAATTAAAAGAGATTTTCCTTCTTTTGTGAGCGAAAATTGTCAAATAAGTACTAAATATTAAGGTAATTAAATTACATGAAAACTTTTAAAATATCCTGTCAACGAACAAAAACACCCGGAGTGATGGTCTCCAGCTGAGAGAAATATAATAACGATTTATTTAAGACTTTAATGTCCAGTCTTACCCTTATTGTCTATCATTTTGTATTTAGGTGGATGTACGTTTGTGCAGATGAAAATGCTGACAAATCCCTAGGAAGCATTTTAATAATTTTATAACATACTTAACACCATCCACAATGATTTATATACATCTAATATAAATAGATTTTAATATGTTTAAAAGGAAATAGAATATAAGTAAAAAAATAAATTGAAAAACACATATAAATTAGCAGACACAGTAAAAGTTTGAGCATAATAGTATGAAAAATTACGATTTCATAAACTATTTTTGATATTTCTTATCAATTTATTAATAAATAACACATTAATTATACTGAAGAATAAGTAAGTATATGTGATGGTCCACAGGAAATGGCACCTTATCTTCACAAAATCAATCATTATTGCATATTTTAAAATTATACATTATTCATAACTCAATAAGCAGCAAATTATAAAAATTAGTTTAGCTACAGCGTTTTGAAACTCTAGTATAAAAAAAGTTTTGTGATATTGAAGTTCAATCAATCAATGTTTTCCTAAGCTATTATAGTTTTGTCTTATTTTTTTGATATTTCGATCTAATAAACGACTCTAAATCGATTATAGAATGCTTACCGGACATGTTCAGTATATGTACATTATACTGTCCCATATTTTTGGAGCTTTAAATGCGTTCGTAATTCAAATATTATCGCAACGACACACACAAAAAAATTATCATAGCTTTTTATTTTAACACGCATGTGTTTGAATTTATTTTTAAATTTTATTATATTTTTGTATGATTTTTAAATATTCCAATAGAAAATTTTATTAGAAAAAAAATTTTATTTTTTTCTTTTTAAATATTTACGAATTTTAGTTTTTATAGAATGGTTTCTATTCAGGGTTCTAAGGTCATTAAATTTGATTTAAATGCAAATAAAAGACAATTTTATTTCATTTATTCATATCCGACGTTTCGTTGGGATTTTCCAACATCTTCAGGGATAATAGTTTTTATTGAAATCTGATAACATTCATAAATAAATAAAAAAAGAACAATTTTAATGTAATGACAATAGCGATAATACAACAATTAATATTTTACTCTCTTAATAAAATTTGCACTTAAATTTTGTTAATGTAATTTGACGCGACATGACTACATACGACATAAAACACATAATTTAAAAAATAATTGCAAAAATAATTAAAAATTGGTAAATATCACAGTATAAGCTTATTCTTAACGTTCTAATATCACAGCTGGAGTTACACTAAAGTTTAACCTAATACAATGCTATAAGTAGCGTTAGTGTTGTCTTTGTCAGTCTTGCTGTTTATTGCTATGTCCATTTTTTGTTGAATACTTAAGCTTTCCAAAGTGTATCTTTTATTGTATTTTCTTTCTTTGTGTAATATTTCTACATTTTCCAGATCAGCTGTGTGAGAATAATCCAAACAATGTTGCGCTAATGCAGTTGATTGTCGTCCTTTTTTAATGTCAGTCTCATGCTCAGCTACTCTTACCCCCAAATTTCTTTTTGTTGTCCCGATATAAACTTGTTTACAGCTTTCGTTTGAGTTTCCATTGCATTTGATTTTATATACAACATTGCTTTGGTCTTTTTTGCTTATTTTTGTTTTAAGATTTGTGAACAGTGTATTTGTTGTTTTGTTTGGTTTGTGAGCAAAAATAATTCCTTCCTCATTAATTATCTCTTTTATTTTATTATTCTCAGTGAGCTTTTGAATATAAGGTAAGCTTACAAATTTAGTGTTGCCAGATGTTGTTTTTGTGTTATTGTTTTTCGTTATGTGGTGTATTGATTTATCTATTAAGCTATTTGTCAAGTTTGCCGGATAATTATTGTTTTTTAATATTTCTTTAATTTTCTTAATATTTTTATTTTTGAATTTGTCGTGACTTAAATTTAACACTTTATTAATAAAATTCAAAATTGTATTTGTCTTATGTTTTATTGGTTGTGTTGAGTTATAATTTATTATTCTGCCTGACGCTATTTCTTTCATGTACCAATCTGTTATAACTCTGTTTTTATTTCTCATTATTTTCATGTCAAGATATGGCAGCGAATTGTTGATTTCTTTTTCAATAGTAAATTTTAGTTTATTGTGGTAACTGTTGAAAACCTCCAATATAATTTTCTCGTCTTTTCTTTTTATAATGGCAAATAAGTCGTCCACATACTTTGTTAATAATTTTATGTCTATGTTTTTATCCCTTAATTCTTCCGTTGTTTTCTCTAAAAGAGTGTCTAACACAATGTCGGCGATGGTTGGGGAGAGAGGGTTTCCCATTGGCATTCCATATGTTTGACTGTATATCTTGCCCTCATATATAAAATAATTGTTTTCGTTTAAGCAAAATTGTAAAAGTTTTAAGAATTGTCTTTTGGGTATTTTTGTAAAGTTTTTTAAAGTTTCTCATTTCTCCATAATATCTCTTATAGCTATATGTATAGGTATGTTAGTAAATAACGATACCACATCCAATGATATAAAGATTTCATCGTCGTCTAAAATAATATTTTCCAATTTTGTCTTTAGCTCCATAGAATTTTTTATATTGAATTTTTTTGAGATCGCGTTTTTTAAAATTGTTCCAATGTATTTAGATAAATTGTAACATGGAACTTCCACAGATGATGATATTGGCCGCAAAGGCATGTCAGGTTTATGTGTCTTTGGTAAGCCATATAGTCTTGGGGCTGAAGCGTGATCAGAAATCAATTTAGTTTTCTCTAATTGGGTAATATACTCTTGTTTGTATAGATCCATTATTAATTTATTGTTTTTCCGCTGCAGGCTTTGTGTCGGATCGGCACGTAGTGTTTTATACGTAGTTTTATTTTCTAGCAATTTGCTCATTTCTTTCTTGTAGTCTTCTTTAAACATAACAACAGTTTTATTCCCTTTGTCAGATTTTGTGAGAACTATATTTTCCTTATGTCTACGTAATATTCGTTTTGTATACTCATATATGTTAAGTATAAACTTTTCCTTTTGGTTATTCCTTTTTTTTAAATAAAGGTCGAAAAATTATATGTATATTTAGTTTTTAGTTTTACGAATTTTGTGACAGGTCCCATTTCCGTAAAAAAAATATTTGAATTTATGAATTTAGTAATAGAATACGAATTATAGTTTTTTCTGTGCAATGTACTTTAGGAAAAAAATTTGGTCCTTTTTATGAACGTGAACCCGTGCCGACTTGCGTTTGACTCAAGTTCATACAAATTGCGCTAGTATTGCGATACGACATGATGAATCATGTTTAATTTGCAACTGTTGTATGGTTTTCTTTGTTATAAAGACGATCCACACTGTTGCTTAAATTATAGCTATAAAACTACGGGGTGCTAAGCAATGAATTACAAACGTATATAAAATTTCAAAAAATATGGCACAGTCTAATAATATACATAATATGTCTAGGCACTGTTATCAATATTAAACTGAAAACTGATAAAATTTACATTAACGTCTCTTTTTATTCCACCTGTTAATTTTGGCCAAGGAACATAGGGCCATATGTGATGTTATGCAAAACATGAAACTGGTGTTGCCAGGAATAAAAAAATTTTGATTTCTTTTAGTTTTTCTTTATGCATTTTAACTGGACATAAAAAATACTAAAATTCAATATCAATACAAATTAGGCACTGCAATGAACAAGTTTCTAAGACAAACATGGAAATCTATTAAAGATGTCTTCAAATATTTGGAAAAGAAGGAAAAATATTTGTAATATTCTCATCCTAACTATATCCAAAAAGTTTTTTTTTCATATTTTAAAACATGTAATTATAAGTTTTAGTCCAATAGCTACATGCAGAAAATAAAGATGGTGGTGGTATGGTTGCAACAACATTTTCATGTTTTCTAACGATTGCAAATAGGAGATGCAATCGTTAATACGTAAACACTTGAGCTCTCCATCAAGCAAAGCCATAAAGTAGTTTCAAAACTGGCCTCATGTTATACCGTCTTAATTACTTTACAGTAGTGTTAAATAAATTACTTACTAGTAAGGACGCAAGTCCGGATTGATTTTTAAAAATCCCAGGATTCGGGATTTAGCAAATCCCAATCCCGGAATTTCCGAAGAGAAACACTGGAACTGTTACTTACACGCAATTCATACGATGGTTTTTTCCATGTTTTTTAAAACATGATTTTTGGTGTATGACGGTGAACGGAGTAGAGAATCAAACGGGGTTTTCAGTTTTCGGTGATTTTTTTCATATTTTTCTTTAGTTCTATTTGCATTTTCTCTCATTGTCTATCTTTTATGTATTTGTGTTAGGTTTTTGTTGTTGTGAAAGAGCAAATGAAGCAAATTTTGAGAGTAATTTATAAAAAAGACATGCAACTCAAAATCATCGTATGAATGCAAGAGATTTTGAAAGCAACTTTTAAAGAGAATTAAAAATAAAACATGATTTTTAAATCAGCGTATGAATTGGGTGTTAGCGTTCATTTCCCTGACTCGATTCTCAAGGTTCAAAGTGACGATGACTCAACGAACGGCTGCCCTGTTTTGTACAGAGGAGGTTTCAAGTTGTCAAAAGTAATTTTGATGGTATCTTTCCGGCACTCTTGTAATAATTGTATTAATTACATTGGTTTAATTTGTCAAAACTATAAATAAAAAGCTCCTGAAGAAGTTGGAAAAAAGCCAACGAAACGTCGAGCAGACATTATATACATCCACATTTTAAATAATATTATTTTATTGATGCTTTAAAATATAAACTGACCATAAAATCAACCTAAAGAAACCCCTAGTAATACTAAAAGTTAGATTGAGAAGAGAAATTAAGATATTTTCGCTCATCTTGTCCTCCACAATGTTCCTGAAGACAAACTGTAAGACATTGTAACTCATATTGACCTCAAAAAAGTTGGATTGAGGACAAAACGTAAGACATTAGCGTTCATATTGTCGTCAAAAGTATGTAATAGAGGACAACATGCAATAATTTGTCGTTCTGATTGTCCTGAACGATGATTCATTGTAATTGTTGATTCGAAAAACCTAATCCATAGAGGACAATTCGTAGAAGAATCGTAGATAACAAAGAAGTCTGACCAACTGGATAGATAGGATATGAGTCCAACGCACAGTGTACGTGAGATTGTATTGAAAAAACAGCCTACGCACGAGTGCAAACGAAATTGAGATTTTGTCCACTACTGATGTATAGCATTTGAGTCAAGTTAACATGAATATTTGCAATTTATGTAAATTTTATCAGTTTTGTGGACACACTAAATTCGAATAATTGAAATTTATTGTCACAATATTCCTACAACAATTGGTTGCAAAAATATTAGTATTTTAAAATTTATCTGTTGAAAATTTTTTCTTAATTTGCGACTGATCAGCATCGAATTTTTAATGTGTCGAAAAGGGGAAAAATACATAATTATGCTTGAATTTGCATTTTTTTTCTTGTTTTGTAACAAGCTCGGCACAAAACTGATAAAGATAATTCGAGTACGCTGATTTCAATGCTGCTAGCCGTTTTTCGAAGTTAGCTCTCGTTTTCGCATTATTCGCGACTTAAAACCAATACGATAAAGTACCACAAAAACGATATTTTTGTACTTTTTCGAATTACAAGCGGGTGAATACATATCGCATAGCGCGATACTTTGGTTTTTTCGTGAAAAATCAGCTTTTATCGTAAAATTTTTAGTAAAATGTAAACTTTAAAAATTTTGAGTCTTAATCATTTAAATTCTCATAAATTTACCTAAAAATTTTTACTGTAATTTTTATTCGCGCGAAATCGTTTTTTTTTTTCAAAAAAAGAAATTATAAAAAAAAATTCCAAAAATATTAAAATAAAAAAATCTTATATCGCAAAAAAAGTTACTGAATATCTTAAATCTATTCATATTTACTAGGGCTTTTTCCCGGGAAAGTCGCTTATTTTTGTTTCCCGCTTTCCCGGAAATTTTATCCGGGAATTCCCGGGACTAAAAATATATTTATATACATAAAAAAGCCTGATTTCGACACCCAAATAAATATTTTTTGTGTAAATTCAATAGTTTTCTATAAATTCAATAGTTTATCAAAAAATAATTAATAACAACGTAAGGGGAAAGAAACCAACGAAGGCTCAAAGTGTACAGTAGTGCCGATTTTACAGCCTTTTTTTAAGTGCACTTTTGACTTAACAGCACAAAATTATTCATTTGTGTCATTATTCTTTAAAATTCATACAATTTATTTTTTTAAGTGCTCTTTCCCTACCTATAATTTTGGGATTAATGTATTTGGAACGCTTTTCCGTCATCCCATGTCAAATTTGGTTTGTAAACAGACCGGTTTCGACTATGAGGGTGCTGTTGGCTGAGTAGTAAGCGCGTTTGACTACAAACCCTGAGGTCTTGAGTTCAAGACTACTTTCAGGCAAGCCAACAACATCATGCATTTTTCTCATTTGCATTGGTGTTTTATTGTGTTGGTTACTGTAAAACTGATGAAGGCATAGCACTGATCACTTTGGCAGTACCGGCAGCGATTAACACTAGCATATCCTAATGCACTTCACAGCACCCTCCTTTGTCGGTATTGTAACAGAACCGTCGAGGAAGTAAAATAACTAAAAAATGGCTACACAGCTTAAATAATGCCATGAATCTACTTGACACCAGAAAGGCTTGCAACACTGCTCTACAAAAAACGCGCAATAGCAGAGTTGTAAATAAATTAAGCTTTCTATCTCTCTCCCACTTCACCGCCTGTTCTCTCTACTCTATCCCTTTCCTAAAGAAGGTAACACATTAATTAATTAACTGGTAGGCATTAATTGCCTGATTGTGTTACTTCTCTTTATAAAAAATAAATAAAAAAATGTGCCATCTTCAGTGTTCTACTTTATACTAAATCGTTTTTCTGTTGTACGTTGTTTCTTTTATAATTCGTTTGTATACCTAACTTCCATCCTTGACCCCTTTTGTATTCTGCTCCCTATTTCTCTCTCTCTCGCTCTTTCTCTCTCGCCTCTATATGCTTTTGTGTGTCTCTACGTGCTACCTGTTTCTCTTACTATTATGTTTGTGTTTAATATTTTGTTAATAATCTGCTCTATTAGGTATCAGTTGTTTTATCCCTCCATAGGTAATAATCCGTAATTGTGCGTTTTCCTTTTGTCTTGTTCATTTTCTATTACGTTGCCTGGACTAATGTTTTCTTTTGTGTAAAAATATTTTAACGGTTCAAATATTACGTCTGAAGCAGTGTTTATTTGTTCGTTTATTATTCTTCCGTCAAATATTTTTTGCTTGTATATTTCCATGTTCTCTAATACGTTCAGTCGCCGTCCTTTATGTTGTGAATGTACTAGTTTAACTGTTTTTCTAATATGTTCTGGTGTACATTTGTTGTCGAATATGTGGTTTGCGAAATTCGATTCTGGTGTTATTCCTGGTTCTCTCAGTTTCTTGTTGTAGTCTCTCATGTGCTCGCGAAATGTTGTTTTATCTTTCTTCCAGTTTGTCCGATATAACTGTGTTGGCATGTGCAAGTTACTTTGTACACTCCTTGTTTATCTAGGAAGTCTGTTTCGTTTATTCTGCTCTGCAGTATTCTACCCAAGTTGTTTCTTGTTTGCAATGCTGTGTTAATGTTGTGTTATCTAAATTTTTTTGCCAGTTTGTATGTTGATTTTCCCATATACGTAAAGGTAGCCCAAGTTTTCTTTTCTTGTTCCTGTTCTCTGTTCCGTTTCTTTCTTGCTTCGATATCCTTTCAAATCTTGTCAACTAGGTATTTTCTATATCCATTGTTTTGCGATATGTTATATATTATTCCTAACTCTTTCATATAGGCCTCACGTGCTAGGGGTATTCGTTCAAGTCTCCTTATTAATTGCCTAATTGCTGCGTTCTTATGTTGTTGAGGATGGTTTGATGAATTGTGTATTATTGTATCCGTAGCAGTTGGTTTGCTGTATATTTCGTATTCAATTCTATTTAAGCTCTTGTTTGCCCTAATCGTTGGATCTGGGTAATTTATCCTTTCGTTCTCCTCCACTTCCATTTTAAATGTTATGTTTTCGTGTTGTTTGTTCAGTAGATCCAGAATTTGCTCCTCCATATTTCCTTCTAGTACACATATAATATCGTCCACGTATCTTGCATAGAATGTTACCCCAAAATTTGTTTTTAAGTCCTCTACGCATTTCTCTTCTAAATTTTGCATAAATACTTCCATGAGTATTGCTGATGTTGGATTTCCCATTCCTAGTCCGTTGATTTGCCTATATATGCTATTGTTGAATTTTAAGTAATTTTGCTCCAATGTGGCATTTAGCGTGCTTGTGAGTTGCATTGAAAATTTCACGTCTCCTGTTTTATTGAGCAGTGTTTTATGTAGAATGTTTATTGTCTCTGTTGTTGGGATTGATGGATATAAGTCTTTTATATCAAATGAGACTAGTTTAGTATTTTCTGTTATCTATATGCTCCCTATCTTGTTAACTAATTCTGTGGTGTTGGCTATTATGTGTTTGTTCTCTAGGTTCACGTATTGTTTTTAAGTATTACGATAGTCTTTAGCTCGGAGCAGATTTGTAATTAATTATGGGTCTCATTCGCGTGTTTGGCTTGTGTATCTTCGGTAAAGCGATCATAGATGGAGCGGACGGGTTCATAAGTGTTAATGAATATGATCTGCCTGGCTTTATTACTTTGCTTGGCTTTTTTATTAATTCCTTTACCTTTGCCTGGTATTCGTCTGTAGGATCTTTCCTGATTCTCCTGCATTTAGTATCCACTATTAACTGTTCCATTTTTTCGATGTACTCATGCTTGTTGATTAATACCGTTGTATTTCCTTTATCCGCTTTCGTTGCTACGATATTGTTAGATTTAAGTTTTTGTTTCAGATTTTTAACTATTTTGCATTCCTTGTTTGGACTCCTTTTGGATTTGACTTCCTTCTCTATTATTCGTTTGCATGTGTATCTGGCCTGATCCTGCTCCTCGTTTGGTAGCATCGCTATTGCCACTTCTGTGTCCACAATAGTTTGTTCTATTTCCTTCTTCTTGTTATTTTCCTGGATGTTGTGCTTTAGCTCTTTCTCTAGTAATTGCGCCTCTTCTGTACTGATTCTAACTTCAGTTAGGTTTATAAATCTAGTGTGGAAATTGTGTTTTTCGAATCTTTTCCTGTTTGTTGATCCTGTTAGTTTGTCTAGGTTTTTGTTCATATTTCTGTTCCATTGCTTCCGCGTTTCCTGTATTTATTTGGTAAATTATGTCCATCAGTATATCAGTTGGGATTCGTTCTGCCAATTGTAAATTAATGTCTAGTAATTCCGAGTTGTTTACTTCTTTTTTTTTGGTATACAAGTCCTGGACAAGTCATTAACACTTATGAACCCGTCCGCTCCATCTATGATCGCTTTACCGAAGATACACAAGCCAAACACGCCAATGAGATCCATAATTAATTAGAAATCTGCTCCGAGCTATAGACTATCGAAATACTAAAAAACAATACTTGGGCCTAGAGAACAAACACATAATACCCAACAGCACAGAATTAGTTAACAAGATAGGGAGCATACAGATAACAGAAAATACTAAACTAGTCTCATTTGATATAAAAGACTTATATCCATCAATCCCAACAACAGAGACAATAAACATTCGACATAAAACACTACTCAATAAAACAGAAGACGTAAAATTTTCAATGCAACTCACAAGCACGCTAAAAGCCACATTAAAGCAAAATTTCTTAAAATTCAACAATAGCATATATAGGCAAATCAACGGACTAGGATTGGGAAATCCAACATCAGCAATACTCATGGAAGTATTTATGCAAAATTTAGAAGAGAAATACGTAGAGGACTTAAAAACAAATGTTGTGGTAACATTCTATGCAAGATACGTGGACGATGTTATATGTGTAATAGAAGGAAATATGGAGGAGCAATTTCTGGATCTACTGAACAAACAACACAAAAACATAAATTTTAATTTGGAAGTGGAGGAGAACGAAAGGATAAATTACCTAGACCTAACGATTAGAGTAAAGAGCTTAAATAGAATTGAATACGAAATATACAGAAAACCAACCGCTACAGATACAATAATACACAATTCATCAAACCATCCTCAACAACATAAGAACGAAGCAATTAGGCAATTAATAACGAGACTTGAACGAATACCCCTAGCACGTGAGGCCTATATGAAAGAGATAGGAATAATATATAACATATCGGAAAACAACGGAAATAAAAAGGACCTAGTTGACAAGATTAGAAAGGATATGGAAGCAAGTAAGAAACATAACAGAGAACAGGAACAAGAAAGGAGAACCTGGGCTACCTTTACACATATGGGAAAATCAACACATAAACTGGGAAAATTTTTTAGAAAACACAACATTAACACGGCATTCCAAACAAGAAACAAATTGGGTAGAATACTGCAGAGCAGAACAAAAAAACAGACTTCCTAGATAAACAAGGAGTGTACAAATTAACTTGCACATGCCAACACAGTTATATGGGACAAACTGGAAGAAAGATAAAACAAGATATCGCGAGCACATGAGAGACTACAACAAGAAACCGAGAGAACCAGGAGTAACACCAGAATCGAATTTCGCAAACGACATATTCGACAACAAATGTACACCAGGACATATTAGAAAAACAGTTAAACTATTACATTCACAACATAAAGGACGGCGACTGCACGTATTAGAGAACATGGAAATATACAAAAAATATTTCACGGAAGAATAATAAATGCACAAATAAACACTGCTTCAGACGTAATATTTGAACCATTAAAATATTTTTACACAAAAGAAAACAATATTTCAGGCAACGTAGTAGAAAATGAACAAGACAAAAGGATTACCCAGAAACATACAATTACGGATTACTACCTACGTAGGGATAAAACAACTGATAACTAATAGAGCAGATTATAAACAAAATATTATACACAAACAGAATAGTTTAACAAAAGTAAGAGAAACAGGTCAAGGAAGGAAGGAAGTTAGGTATACAAATGAATTATAAAAGAAACGGCGGACAACAAAAAAACGATTTAGTATTCAATAGAACACTGAAGATAGCACATAGCCGAAACCAGTCTGTTTACAAACCAAATTTGACGTGGGGTGACGGAAAATCGTTCGAAATTAAACGAAAAAATGGAACTAGAAATTTTAAATAATATTAATCTATTTGATGTTTTTCAATTCCCTTCTGTAATGTTTGTATTTACTAAAATTTTCATTTCAATATTTTAATGCTTGTGTTATTTATTATGTTCTTAAAACAGGTTATTTTAATAATGTTTAACCGACACACACTACAAAAAAGGGCGTAATCTCGATGAGCAATAATTTAAAAAATGCAAAATCTTCTTTTTATCTTCCTAGTGATATTTATCATTTAGAAGAATCGCTTTCGTATTGCTCAGGAGTATTGCCAACGACACACGTTTCTTCCCGAAGGAAGTATCTTCCGCAATACGAAATCGATTATTGCCGCAATAATATTTTTCATCCAGACAATACGTTTGGCAATAGATATGATGTATTTCTGTGTTTGCTGGGATGTAATCACCACAATCCTTTTACAGTATTAGTTATTATTATATGTATAGACATATGGATTTTTATAATCATAATTATAATCGTAATTATTAAATAATAATTATTTTTTTTATAATAAGCTTTAAACTTAAAATTGATAATAATCAACTTGACCTTCTAAACTAATTTACATAAAATCTTTTTTACCTATTAAATTTTATAAAACAAGTTTATAGTTAGCTTTCAAAAAGAAAATAAAAAAAGCATTTTATCAACTTTCAATTTCATTCATATAATCTGCTAATTTGATTTAAAAAAAAGTTATTTGCCCTTGATTTGTAAAACCCAAATCCATAATAAAATAACTATATTTTATATCTCTGATAAACACAAACACATATAAACGTATAAATAGCTTGCATAAAGACAAAACTATGTAAATACCCATTTTAAGTTAATCAAATTCAAACGACAATCCAATTACCACTAAACCAGTGGTAGCCATTCTCTCAATTCCCTATGCTCGCAAGCATAGGCTGTTTTTTACCATCAGCAGACGTACACTGTGTGTGAGACTCACAGCTTACCCTATAAACCACTCAGTTCACTTAGAACGCACTTTAAGCTAAATATTTCCCAACTAATGGTGGTTAATGCCTGGATTACTTTTAATGGAGTCAACGGACTATTTTAACATTGCGATGACCCAGGAGGCAGTCAATTGTCCGACTCTGCGCTACCTTGCAATTAACTTAAAGTTTACTTTATTTAAGTCAACTGATAGTTAGTAAGCAAAAATATGATGATGGGGTTCGAAATGTATCACACGTTTTATAGTCAACGCGTGATCTCTCAGCTAAGGTACCATTTAATATAATGGCAGCAAAAATTTAATATAGACTCGAAGTGAGTTTCAAAATAGCTGAGAGAGTGAAACTGTTATCTCTCCGCAAAATCCATTATGCACTCAACTTTAGAATTTATTTTGGGTCAGTTCTGGATTACATTGTAGTTAGCTTCTACTTAGTCTTAAAAATTTAACTATAAGTTGATTATTTTTGTAGTCGACTATAGATTTGCTGGTAGTGTATATATTTAGCCACAAAGCACATACACAAAGAAAGAATAAGATAGTGTATGTTTGGCCACCACTGCACTAAACCCAAACCATCTTAATCTTTATTGATTTGAATAGTTTTTTTACTCATTAATATTTATGAACGCGAACACCTTTTGGTGTGTTCAACAATAAAGAGTAAAATTAAACAAAATATTGAATATTAAGTTAAGTTATTCCATCCAATAAAACTAATTACAATGCTTACGCTTGAGGAAGAAAGTAAAAACATCAGAGACTAATAATATTTGCAAAAATATATTATGTATTCTTAGATACAAAAATTTCCTTTATTTTTTAACTAACTTGTTAACTTAATTAAGTATTTGTTATTAATTTTTGCAAAAAGTGAAGCATAAACTTATGGTTACAAAAAGTAAAATTAAAAAAAAAATATTTCGTTAAGATCTTATGTAGAAAGACTTTTCTATGGCTGATTATTTTCCAACTGTCATTTTTTATAAAAATGTTCAATTCTAAAACAGAACTTTTTTATTATTTTTTATTTGCAAATTATTATTCCATTTTATAGTAAAACTTAAAGTGCAAAAGCATTTTGCTACAACTATTAAAATGTCGTCAACGATAATCAACAAGAAACCGGAAATATGACTTAAAAAATGTGTTTTATACCTATTAAATATGCACTAAAAACTTGAAAATATGCTCCCAAAATGTAAAAAATATGCTCTTAGAATTTTATTATTTCGTTTATAATTATTATAATATGATATTCATTTCTGATAGAGCTGATTTACACTGCAACACATTTGTTTCCGAAACATTTATTTTTCTGTGCGAAAGAGCAAGATACTAATACAAATTTTCATTTCATTACTCTCACACAAAAGAAAATGTTCGGCGACAAATGTTTTCCAGTGTAAACATCGTGATAACATGAATTATGTACATACATATATTGGTGGCATGCAATAATGTCCAAGAAGATAACGTGTAAGGACATTATTTGCACTTCAAAAAGGAAATACTGTCCATGGGAATGTCGAATAGTGGCTTCGCAGAGTAAAGGTTTTCTGCCTAGTGAAAAATTAGAACCCTGCGAAGACACTATTTGACATACGCAGCGAAGAAAACAATTAATCCGATACAAAGACTGCATAGCTCCACAGTACTATTGCATGTACTCTATTTGCATTTTTTTAAGGTCATTATTTCCTTTTCAACGCAGAAATAGCGTGCATGGACACTATTTTATTGAACGATATTGCATGCCACCTATATATCCTGGTTATGTGTACGGGAATCCATTTGACAATGCGAGCCTAGCCTTTCATCTGTCCGAATATAAAATGTTAAGCACCAAGATACGAAGATATATTTTGTTGTTTCTAATAGGAACAAATCAGCAAAATCGTTTATCAGCAAAATATTTTATTTTTGACTAAATACAACGCACAGGAAGAAACATGCAATTGCATATTTGCGGTTTCCCTGCATATTAAATGTAAATTGTGCATCATTTAATTTTCTCTTTAAAGCGCAGTTTAAATAAAATAGATCAGATCGCTTTAGTATACTCTAGCGGTTACAAACGCAAAATTTCCAGCATTTTTGTTTTTCAAAACATCTGTTTGGCGTTTTCAAATTGAAAACACAAATTTTAAGCGATATGCGTTTTTCACAACATGGGCGTATAAAAAAAATATTCATACCACAACATGTTTTTGAGTCCATTATTTATAAAGTCTCATGACAAAGTAAACAATTTTGAAATAGTTTAACACTTTAGGTCTATAGATATTTATTATTGTACTAACCCTGCGGAAAATTTGGTGACAATTGAGTCAAAAGTACTCGTCCTATGACTTGAGAAAATGAGACTGGTACCAAAAATAAGGAGTAATGAATGGTGAAAAAAGACATATTGTGTAAATGGTCACATATTAACAATTTTCAGTCAACTTAGTTGGTACTCCGGCTAGTATTGTAGGAAACGGCACTGAACAAATTCGATGCACCTGGATCCAAGGCCAATCACATAGTATCTATATAATATTAATTGTCTCCCTTCAATGAGAGCTTAACGGGTATTTATAACATTAAAATATAAGTTCTCCTGTGGTCGAGTGGGTAGTGTACTATCCTGTCATGCCGGAGGTTGCCGGTTGGAATCCTATCAAAGACACCGCTTAAAAATAAAATACAATTTCTACTTGGATTTGTAACAATAAAAAATAAATTAATCGATAAATACAGCTGAATTTCGGAATAATATTTATATATAATCTATATTATTCTACACCGATTGGGAATCCATAAGATAGTTCAGAGACAAGTTACAAGGTGAATACAAAGTATCAATTAACCCCATCCTAGGCCATCCCCATGTAAAACTGGCTGGTCCGCTTCATAGGAAGTGTTAGAATTCAGACTGGTCCCTACCACGTGATTTGTTTTGTGTCAGTTCCATTTACCGTAGGGAAAGTTATTAGATACTAACACGAACAAGAACGCACTTTTAAAAAATTTTAAATACTTTCAAAATCGTTTTCATGTAAAATTTTTGAGTGAACGTTTGAAAAATTGGTTCAACGAATATTCATAATGAAACTAATAAGCTGTTTCATAACATATGTATCTTTTGTTTTCGCAAACAACCACGTGTATTACAAAACATATTCTTTGTAGGAGATAGTAGTTTGTACATTCACATGAATATTTATTAATGCTAAAACTTAAAAAAAAATAAAAGAGTGTGACATGACAACATAGCTATTTCGTAGAAAAGAAAAAATTATATTTGGCCAATATCAACAAAGGGAGACTACTATTAATTTGTCAGCATTTTTTTGTTTATTCCCTCAGAACTTCGCCATTTATAGGTCATATTAATCCACTATTTAAAATTTTTATATTGAACTTGTCTTCTGCCTGACTCATTTTATTCCAAAAATATTATATGCCCTAGAAATTCATTAAATACAAGAATTTGAATCAATTACATATTTCATTTTAAAAAAATTTGCCACTTTTTTGGAGAATCCCGTTTTTGGTGCCACTTTTTTTCTCAAAATCCCATTTTTATGCCACTTTTTAAAAATTTTCAACGGTTACTCTGCGTGTGAGTATGTACGTGTGATAGTAAAAGAGTAAAAAGCCCCATGTGATATGTTTTGCGGGTTCCTGTTTTATTTAATGCGTATGAGTACATACATGTGAGAGTAAAAGCCCTAGAAGAAAGAGAACGAAGACAGAACAAGACAGGTCACGTGACTGTTTCCAAAGGATTAACAACCGGTTCGAGTTCCGAAACTTTATATGAAAAGGGCCGGTAGCTTTTACATGGCGCAGTCATTGGAGGGGGTCAATTGACATAATTAAGATACTCAGTGATAGGTGCTAGAACCAAACTTAAAGTACTTGTGCTGTGGTGGTTTCTTTAATACTAATCAAACTACTGTATTCAAAACAAATATTTTTGATTTAAATATATTGTGCTAATATTTTTCTTCAAGTTAAGTGATGTATTCTCTTTTCACCGCACACGACTCGTGAACATTTTGTACCATCTATATTTGCACCAGTCACTGGACAAGTACGCTCAAGACAATTGGTGCCACATTTCCCGCAGGAAGAGTAACATGCCCCAATTGCTATGCTTTGTGGGTTCCTGGTTTAAATTCAATCAGTCATGTCACAGAATTCAATTCGTTCGGAAACGGAATTCAATCCACCCTAATATGTCAAGCCCTAGCTGGAGCATACCCGAGCATAGTAGCGCCGCCAACAGTCTGGACACACCTGATAAATTTGCGTATTTTAGTTTTCCTTTTTAGACACCAGCTGCGACAAAAATGGGTTAGGTTAAATTCCGTTTACGAACGGAATAGAACTCTGTGACATGGCCGAATATATCGTAATGTTGGTAAAGTTGTGAAAATTCCGCAATCAATTGATTTTAAGATAGGTGGCTATGGCGTTTTCTTTTTTAAAAATTCTTAATTATAAATACGTAACAAATGTTACATATACTATTCCATCGCAAGTGATTAAACTGGTCTTGTTTGTGTTATGCTTGTGTCGTCGGGTAGAGTCTAGTAATTGAAAATTTACCACCTTTCTGTTTACTGATTGATCTGAAATTCGGTAACCGCATTTACTTTTGATGACAATAGAATGTTGTTATTAGAAAAGTTGGCTAATCCACGCCGATAGAAATTAATATTTAGTTTTACCCCTTTCCTGCTGACCGATTGATCTGAAATTTAGTGAGCACCTTTACTTTTGATGACAATACAAGTTTGTGATAAGAAAAGTGGGCTGCGCCACGTCTATAAAAAGTAATTGTAAGGTTTACCCCAATTTTGAGATTATAAAAGTAAAAATTAATATTTAGCATGAATTGTTTGTGTCTAGTTTAGGTCAATTATAGTAATTGAAAATGTACTCCCTTCCTTGATCGATTCATCTGAAATTTTGTACACACTTTTAGTTTTTATGATAATACGTTTATGTATATTCAATATTATTGGAAACCAAAGATGACCGCTGCAACGAAGTGGCCGATTAGTTATTTGTTAACAAGTCCCCAATATGGATGTTTAACAAATTAAAGGGTTTGACTAGTATAATACAGTAAGGAATAAAAAACTCCAAATCCAAAACGGCAGCCGCAAAAATTACGGATTATATATATTTTTTTAACCACCTCAATATGGGAATTAAATGAAACCACTTGACTAGTAGAATGCAGTACAGTGTGAAAAAATCCAAATCCAAGGTAGAGCCCGAAACAAAATGGAGCAGCATATAGTTTAGACAGATTATCGTGATTCAAATATAAAAATAAAAACTTGAAAAAAAGGCAAAAATGAGACATAATGATGATGCAGATAATGTACTGAAAGCTTATAAATAATTAGGTAGTAAAAATTTTAATTTCCTATTTATTTATGACTTCAATGGAACGTAAATAATTTCCTGATTTTGCACTTAACAATAAGATACGTATGTGTTTGAGTTAACTGTACCGAAAAAATGTTTTTGTTTGTTTTCGCTCAAAAAGTCTGTTCCCACGAATTTTTTCAGATTTTTTGTGTCCCCACTTTCCTAGTTATGGGGTTCTCAAAGTCAGAAAAGTCTATCGCCTATGTTCTGACTTTTGAATCCGATTTCACAAATGCTCTTGTGAATTCGGATACTAGAATATATGCTATAACTGTTCTAGCGTGATATATATCAAGTGTTATGCATCGATTTTAAAGAGATGCGGTACGTTTTATATATAACAAAACCTCATTTTGTCCTTTTTCGGCAAGACTTCCTCAAGCTGAAATGGCACGTATCTGAATTCTCGCTTGATTTCTAAGACTATTACAGCTAGAACTCACATTATACAACAATCGAAAATAGAATAGACGAGAACTCAGATATATATTTCTGAAACTAATAATCAGATTAAAAATTATTTTAGTACAACGTTCGAACATGTTTTCGAGTTGTAGTATACACCACAACTTTTTTAACTTCTGAAATATTTTGTTTCGAAAGCCAATGTACTCCTGCTTGCTTTTTATTCATAACAGAAGACCAAATAGTTTTTGTATGAAAAAAATAAAATAAAAAATTTAGGCCGAATTCCGATGACCTCATTATAAACGAAATACAGTGATCCCAACTATCCAACAATAATATCAAGATATACATAAATAACAAATTTCAATTTAAAAAAGAAAACTTTTTTATAAAAGTGTACGCGCTACGAGCAGTTGTAGAAAATGTTCAATCATAAATCATTATGAACGCTTATGTTTGTGAATGATAAATAGTCAAACTAATTGTTTTCTATTTCCGCTGAGAACGTATTTCCGACAAACGACTAAACATTGTGCATTGGACAAAAATATTTTCATTATGTTTGTGCGTTCAGGTTTGCCATGTAGATCCTTTAAGTAAGGATATAAAAATATATGCCTGAATATCTTAAAAGGACTATTAGTAGAACATGCAGTTTAACCTTTAATTTAAATTGTTTTCATATTAATTATGAATAATTAATTTTGCCTTTCGTTTTTCTTTTTATTTCATATTCAACTTAAGGAAACTTAAATGCTATTTATTATTATTCAATTGAACACTAATTATCCTCTATTAGCCCAACGCTCTACCAGCCGGGCTTCATTTGCGAACGTTTTAAAGTATAATCAGGCTACAGCATAAAAACCTGCATATCGGCTTTAGTTTTAGTCGTATTGAAGCTTCAGTAGATACCCTAATCCAAGCGGTAAATACTTTTACAAACAACAGGACCTGCGTGATGCAGGATATGTTGAAAATGCAGTTTGTAAACAATTTGTTTCATCAAAAGCTGGTGCTTTCATCGATTTATTCTCCTTACAGTTTTTGAATTACAGAAAGTACACTTTATGAATACTTAGGCCCACGTTTAGTGGCAGCTGGCGACTGCAACGCTAAGCATACGTTTTGGGGATCTCATCCCATTACACTGAAGGGTCGCAATTTGAATTGGGGCTATTCTCATATTACGTTGTATGTTTTCCACAAATCTAATGAAATATTTCACAATTCTAATGAAATTTCAAGAATATTGTGAAGGAATTTCATTGGAATTGCTTCATTAATTTTCATAGTTTCTATACTATAAAAATTAAAAAAAAAACTTAAAATTATATGTTCTGGAATGTCATAATTTCAATGAAAAGTATTTCATTGATTTGATGAAAAGTTTCATTGGATTTATGAAATAATTAAATCAGATATATATTAAAAAAACCCTTATTTATTTAAACAGTTGGCAGCCAAAAGCGAACCAAAAAATAGTTTTATATGTTTGTTGTTGTTGTAATCTTTCTTATTATTACACTAGTTCACAAATTTTAAACTTTTTGCGATCACCTCAAAAATGAAATGTTTTCTAAGGTAATTTGGGGTTACTGAACACGAATATGACATTCATATATTTCTCTTAAGAACCATTTTCGAGATATTCGCAAAAAACCTGTTTCTTGCAGTTTATAAGGCTATTTCCAAAAATGTGGAGTACTGGTTACTTGAATTGAGCAGATTTGGCATTGTTGAATAGATATGCTTTTCCTCTTTCAGCTCATATTCAAAATGTGTTGATCGGATCGAAATTCAATGAGTTACAGGTCTTTAGATTTGAAGAAACTCTGTTTTTACACCTTTCTTTTAAATTTACTATTTTAAGACGCTCCAGTAAGGCAAAACAATTTTTTTTTTAATTTATTTTAGACCCACATCTTAAAGAAATGTTTGTTCCAAATATAGCAAGCTTAACATTAGTTACATCGGACCCAATATGAGAAAGCTACAACATATTTAGTGAACACATCAAAACTTTAATTTGCATTCGTTGTTCCTCAGGTCAGTACGATTTTTTGCTTCCATTCCATAACTTTTACTCGTTTGAAAAAGAAAGGTCGACATATCGCATATCAAATTTACCAGAATTATGTGTAGTTTTCAACACTGTGTTCAGATTCTTATAATTAAAATTTTTATGAAAAACTTACGGCAAAACAAGTGGAAAAATGGTGCTATGTTGTGTTTTGTGCATATTGAATTTTTTCTTAATTCTATAAGATCGTTCATTATTGATATTTTCCAATGAATTTTTGCAGTTATATAGGAATTTATGTGAAAACTATGATGTGTTTCTCATAATCATTAGAATTCCTAAGGAATTTCCAATATATCTAAAAATTAGGTAGATTTCAAAAAGTTGTTCGATTAAGTTGTTTTTCTAAAATCATGTCTGTGAAGACACCTTTTAGACATGTATGTATATAATAATTATTTGATCCTTGAGAAAAAAATTTTATAGAGAAAACAGTTATGGTGTTTTTTTTTTGGGCAAAAATTGTCATAAATTCAAAATATTTAAATTTTCAAATTAAAGATTGTATATTTTCCTACTCTGAAACAATACTTCCATCAACTACTTTTTAACTATTCGAAATTTTGTCATGTAAGTAACAAACAAATAATAGTGACAATCGGTTGTTATTTGGATCCGATATCTTAAAAAAACTGGACCAAGGATTTGAAAAATTTAGAAATTTTAATATTAAAATGAGTGTACCTCACTAACTATGCAAGATATTTGTTTAACCAAAGACTTTTTTAGAACTTTACAAGACATATAAGGACACAAAAAATTTTTGGAATCGAGTGAGAAACAGACAAGCGTTGAAAAATTTTACATGACCGAAGTGCACTACTTTGCGCTGCATACCTCTGAACCTGAGAGATATGGGAAGCTCATCTTCCTAAATTAAATAAGAAGACGCCTTTGATATCTCCATGTAAAATTTTATACTAATCGAACTAAATAGTTAGAAATGATTGTTATATTTCCAAAATATTTAATTCTGCCACACTGGCATTTTTCTTGTACTCATACTCCATACAACTTTTTTTATTAAAATTCAAAATCGGATGTTTTCACTAAATCTATTGTAACTTTCTAAATTTTTGCCCGATGTTAACAATTTTACTTTTTGTACGTTGGGAACAAAATTTTATTTAAGATATGGGTACCAAAACAAAAATTTTAAATTTTTTGTTTGCTTTAATGGTGAATTTTTAAAAAACGCAAAAAATTGAATTTTTTTCAAATATCTGATTAACACAGTATAAATATGAACTGAAAGAGGAAAAACATATATATGCAACAATGCCAAACTTGCTCAATTCAAGTAAACAGTACTCGTAAACAGTACTGCAAAAGAACTAGTTTTTCGCGAATATCTCGAAAACGGTTCTTAAGAAAAATAAATTAATGCCATATTCGTGTTCAGCAGCCCCAATTTAGCTTAAAAACATCTCATTTTTGAGGTGAATTTTTTTTGTGAACCAGCGTTATACACTAATAGACACATTGTTTTGACAGTGAAGTTAGCTGAAGTAGTTAAGACGTTGCCCAAAAAGCAAATGGCGAGAATCAAGAGTCTGAGTTCGATACTGTGAGCATTCATCAACATTAAAAATATTCTGATGTGCATTGGCATTTTCGTACGTCAATAAATTAATATAGACAACAAAAAATATAAATTAATGAGGCTACTAAGTAATGTAATAATTTCATTAAAACACTGAAATAATTTCATAAAAATATCAAAAAAATAATGACAGAGTCTAATTAAAATAATGAAATAATTTCATTAACATTATGAAACATTTTCATTAAAACAATGAAATAAATTCACTGATATAATGAAATATGTTCATTAGCTTGGTGAAACTATCACATTGGAGCAATGAAATTATTTTATATATTTCATGATATGTTCATTAAAATAATTTACACGAAACTTGTTTCATTAATCCAACGAAGAGTGACGTTGGTTTAGTTTTAATGAAAGTTTTCATTAGATAAATGACAAAATTCACAGAATTTATGAACAAAATTCTTTCAGTGCGATAAAATTAGTTTTTGTTTTTTCATAACGCACGACCCCTCAAAATTTGCATAATTGATCACGAAAATAGCTTAAAAAATAAAAAAAAGTATCATCTTAAGTGTTCTACCAATCTTTAAAGTTTGGATTTCCGGGTTGATATTGAACTACCCTTAGCCTACTTGACTAATTCAATTTGCAATTTATTTTGTAAATAAAACATGTTATTTTTTTAAAAAGAACTAAAATAAATATTGTAATTATTATAACTTAGCTCAGTGATTTCGATTTTGCTTAAAGAAATATCTAGTAGTGGTTGTATTTATTTATGTATAAAATATATATGTATATATTTTAAAAACAACGTTACCAAAATGTAAGTCCAAATGTCGTTAATGACAAACACATAAAAATAACAAACGATAAATAATTTAATAAATAGTTCAGTCAATTAAGAAAAGTTCAATATGACCATTAAAAGTAAAACTTTGAAGCTTGGTAGCACCGTTAAGACGGAGGTTTATTTTATTTTAAAAGCTATTTCCGCAATCTTTGATCAATTACGCGAATTTTGAGGGGTCTTGCGTTATGAAAAACCAAAAACTAATTTTTTCGGGACCCGCTAATGCAAGTAAATAAGTATCCATTAAGAAATATGAATGGATACTAGACAAGAACAGAAACCGAAAAAGGTCCTCTTTTTTCCAATCACTTGCAAAAGTTATTATCTCCAAATACAGCCGATATTGTTGAGAACCAGTTGTCGCCGAAGCAGTCGTTCGCCTTATGTTTAACATTCGTGAGATTGGAGATGCAAGCACAGCTTCAAAGAAAGTTTCAGGCGGCGACCCCTCAAGAGAACTTTTCACAATACAAGACACATGACTGATTCTTAAGAGCTAGCAATCGTTTCGACTTCTGGAACTTTATATGAGAGGGACATGCTACTTTTACATGCCGTTGTCAATGGAGTGGTTCAGTTGATATAATTAAGATATAATTAAGATGATCTAGATCCAAATCTTAAGGTACTACTCGTGTGGTGCGTTCTTCAATACTAGTCAATTTAGTGTTAACCATATAAATATTTTTGAATTTGAGGCTATCCTGTTAACATTTTTATTCTAGCGAACTTTTTTCGCCGCTCACGACTCGGGAACATATTTTATCACTCCTACTTTCACCACGCATAGGTCAATTACGTTGAAGACAATTGGTACAAAACTTTCGCAAGGGAAATATATTTGATTGAAAAAAGTCTGTTTCTACAGTAAGAACATTTTGTTAAAATTTTTGTTCTATTATTATAGTTAAGTGATGAGTTTTTTTTTCACTCACTACTCGGGAAGGTATTGTGCCACTCCAATTTTCACTAGTCATAGGGCAAGTACGTTGAAAACAATTGGCACAAAATTTTCAGCATGGAGTGTATGGTTGTTTAAAAACAAGTTATTATAGTTTAAGCAACAAAATGGATGAATTCCGACAAATTTTTGAAGATTCTGGTATTGACGCCATATGTGTTTCAGAAATCTGGTTTCACGTTGATGTCCATGATAGTTTTTATAATGTAAGAGGCTATCGTCTTTATCGCTCAGACAGACCAACTAATGCAGGCGGAGTAGCAATGTATATAAAAAAATCAATTCATTGCAAATTTAAATGCAAAAATTCCGTTGGCGATGACATGAATGAAAACAACATCGAAGAAGACTTAGGTGATGATGAGGCTGTAGTAACAAGATCTAATAAAATTGAATATATATTTCTTGACATTTTTAATAACAATCAGTAACTTCTGTTGGGTACGGTCTGCAGACCAAATTCTAATATGGGTATAAACCCTTTTATAAACGAACTAAGGACTCTTACTCTGGGATATACAGATGTAATTTTAACTGGGGACTACAATGCCAATATACTTGTAGACAAAAGTCTGACAGAGGAAATGAGCATCATTGGATTAAGGCCGGTTAATATTTCAACACCAATACATTTTACCGCCACGTCAAGTACTTTACTGGATCTCTTTTTTGTAGATGACTGTTCGAGGTTAACGTGCTATGATCAGCTTTCAGCCTGTATGTTTTCAAAACATGATCTAATATTCCTCTCCTACGATTTCAAATGTAATACTAATATGCAAACAGTAACTTTCCGTGACTTTAAAAATATTGATTATCAATCATTGTATAATGATCTAATTAACTTTTATGGAATGAAATTTTTTATATGACCACCGTAGAGGAACAAACAGTCTTTTTACAAAGTAATATTCAACATTTATTTAATAAATACGTTATAATGAAATCAACAAAGATTCGTAAAGATAATACATGGTTTTCAAATGAGGTAAGATCATTAATTGCCAGACGAAACCATGCATATAAACGCTGGAAAAAGTATAGAGCTACTGAGCTATATAATGTTTTCAAGTTCTGTAGAAGACTAGTCAACGTGGAAATTACAGCTGCCAAGACAAGGTACTATGAAGAAAAATTAAGACTTGCTCCAAAAAGAAATGGAAAGTAATTCGTGAAATGGGTATAACACGTAATAACGCCGAAGATGAGAGCTCAATTGACGTTAATATGCTCAATGCGGAATTTACCAACATTCCAATGCCACAGGCCGATCTAAGCTTCTATAACTCAAGCAATGATGTTACGAACAATAGAGAGCAAAATTTTCCATGCTTTGATTTTATAAATATCACTCAAAGTGATGTTTTAAGTTCATTTATGGGTATTAAATCTGGATCTGTGGGATATGATGATGTTCATCCTAGGTTTCTGAAATTAATCTTGAAACACCTATTGCCGTATATAACTGACCTGTTTAACACAATTATTACAACGTGTATTTTTCCAGTTGCGTGGAAACATGCAAAAGTCATGCCAATACTAAAGTCTGATAAGAAATATCGACCAATATCTTTGCTGCTAAATAAGTTTAAATAAGTTTTTGAACGATTACTACATACTCAAGTGTGCACATACCTGCATAAACATTCTATTCTTTCTGAAAGGCAATCTGGATTAAGACCGAAGCATAGTTGTATTACAACTCTAATTGATGTCTCTGAGGAAATAAGATCAAAACTAGATAGCAACATGCTATCAATTTTAATTTTACTTGATCATTCAAAAGCGTTTGATACAGTTGATCATTCGATTCTCTGTTACAAACTGAGATCTATGTGCCATTTTTCACAAACTGCTGTCAAATTGATGTTGTCATATCTGTGTGATAGAAGCCAATCTGTATACTTGGCCCTCTACTTTTTGCTATTTATGTTAACGATCTTCCCTCTCAAATCAAGAACTGCAATATACAAATGTACGCAGATGATGTGCAGCTTTACATAAGTTGTAATCCATCAGATATCTCCAGCTGCATACATAAAGTAAACTATGACCTTGATAATGTGCATAAGTGGGCAACAGCAAATGGACTCAGTTTAAATGCAAGCAAGTCTAAGGCAGTTATAATTGGAAAATCTATATCTCAAATAATCCCGCCAATACTTCTAAACAACATGCAAATTGAAACTCTTGATACTGCAAGAAATCTTGGGATTACCTTCAATAAACATCTAAACTGGAATGATCATATAAATGCCATATGTGGAATGTCTTATGCCATGTTACGAATCTTATGGATGACACAATGTTATACGCCATTCCATGTTCGCATGCTACTTGCAAAAACGTACTTAATACCTTCGCTTCTATATGGTTGCGAATTTTTCTCTAGCTGTGATTCAGTAAATAAACAAAAACTTAAGGTTACGTTTAATAACATAGCCTGGTATATTTATGCTCGTAAGAGATGCCAGAGTATTTCTCAATTTTCGAAACGAATTTTTAATGTATCTTTCGAAAATCTACTAAATTGCCGGTCTTTGCTGTTCCTAAACAAGATAATTTACATGAAAAAAACAAATTACCTATACAAAAGAATATGCTTCTTAAGGTCAAATAGAGGTAAAAATATAAACTCCATAAGATATCACAAACTTATTTCTGAAAGACACTTTTTTATAAATTCAATAAGGTTATGGAACCAACTACCGCCTAATATGCAAAGTTTAAGCAATGTAAAGCGTTTCCAATCTGAAATATTTAAATATTTTGGTTAACCAATGTTGTATGTGCCTTTTTAATCTTCATTAATATACTACCTTTTGTAAAATTAAATAAAAATGTACAATTAATTGTTAAATTTATTAATACTTATTTTTTAATGTTTTATTTTATTTTAATTTTAATAACATTTAAACTATTTTTTGCTATTTATCAATGTTATCATTTATATTTTTTACAATGTCATAATTATTGACAACGTCTCCGCAGTGCTGTAATGTATAAGATTTAATTCTTGTTGTGCTGCTTTGTCAATAATAAATAAATAAATAAATAAATAGTGTTTTAGCATATTGTAAGTATTAGCTTGATTACAAAGAGATGTTTCATTTAATCATAAAATTATTACCATTCATAAAAACTGCAACATGTTGCATTTAGCAATATAATTTTGTTAAAAAATTATAACTACACCCAAAGATTTATTTTCATTATTATTATTATTGAAGTTACTAATTTTATTTGATATATTCTCCCAATTAGTTTATACAAATATTGTTATATGTTGCAGGTTAAGCCAGTCTATATGCCGGCGTTTCTTTGGTTATCAGTAGTCTTTAGCCATTGCTCGTAAAAAATTTTAAAAGTCAAATTGGAGTTCAACTGATATATAAGTCTTTTAGTACCACAATAAAATAAATAAATAAATTAAATTAAATTAAATAAATTAAAAATAAAACATTATACCTGAGAAAATTCGATTAAGGTTTTGTAAATTTAAGCTGGCTAGTTGCTATAACTTCCATTTAGTTTGAATGCAGCTCGGATTTTTTTGCGGATAATGTGTTGAAGCATACTATTTCTTCATTATTTTAGAGATATGAATATATTGCATTAAAGGAGCGATATATGAAATTATTTGCAACTGGGAATATTTTTATATAATTATGCAGCCTATACGACATTCGCCACATTGACACGTTGAAAAAAAAAGTGCTGTAAACCCAAAAAACCGGGGTTAAAACGCTTGAAAAGCCGAATCGACTACCCTATTTTGTACGTATTTTTGGCACTTAACTATTTTGAGCTACACCACGTGTAATCAGAGGCAAATGACATTTTGCTAAAAAGGTCAGGAATTAAAATTTCTATTGGTAACTTAAATTTTCAAAGAAACTATTAGGGAATAAAAGAAATTTAAGTCTCTTCCTTTATAAAGAAATTTGAGAACCGGAAAGTACATAATATGTTTTTTATAAAAATTTCCCCCCAGGATATTTTAAAGAGCATTTGCTAAGAGACATAATTCGTTAGATTTCCTACTATTCTTCTTTTAGCTTGTATAGTTTTCATGTAGGACAATAAAACATAAACATTATGTGCATTAACTTAAATATGTTAGGCATATTAAAAAATATATGCAGGAAGATATAACGTTTGCTTAAGTTTGAGTTTTCGAGGTCGGAGGTGGTAGGGAAAGCCCGTTATTTTGGAAATAAGGGAGTGACTATTTTGTTATAGTAGTAGTAGTATTTATTTATTAGTATTTATAATACTTTAAAAAGAAAAATTTTTTAAATTATTGGGCAATTGATAGCGACCTTGCATATTGTTCAATCCCGTATTTTGTATTTAAATAGTACTTGATACTTTTAACAGCTTATGTCTCATTACGGTTATTTCTATTATTTTATTTTATTATCTCGTAAACTTTAAGGAATATGAAAATTTCGTTGGAAGCTTTCTTTTAGATAATAATATTATCTATAACTCCTCTAAAAACATTTTTGTTATAAATCGTACAATTAAAAAGTTGTTATGTTATGAAAAAATGTAACGTCGTAACGTAACCTCCGCAACAGATGATTTTAAAATATTTGGATGAATCCAGAATCTTATCATCATCACTGGAGCCATGTTAAAACCTCCTCTTTCTTTGACGTACCTGGACTTTTTTGGTTACTAGGCAAAATTTGCCAAAAACTACACAAATGCACGCTACCTGTAAACCGACTTCAATTTTTGGAACATTTGCAACGTCACTTTCGGCACGAATATTTGTTTTCCTCAAAAACAGTTCAGTAAATAATTAAATATAATTTTAACGCACTCCTAAAAAACTGTTTTGCTGAAGGTTAAAACTATATGCTAACGATCGATTATAACTATAGAATAAATTCTTTTATAGGAAATGAATCTAACGTTATAAAAATTGAATAAAATATTACTATTGTGAATTAAAAAAAAAACAATTGAACATTTTTAGTTTATTTTTCGAAGACACAAACCAAACATTTACAAAGAAAAGACACACACAAATACTTACATACATAAACACATTTACTAGATAGAAAATTTTAAATTATAATGAAAACCAGGTCATTCAAGAATTTTTGAATGGTTGTGCTGTTAGGTCCATTAGGTCTATTGAGAAGTTGCTTACTTTATATCCATAAAATTTGATCTGGAGTAGGCAGGCGTCTCATATTACGATCTCTGAAATTTCAAGACTTCATTAGAAAAAGATATTAGCAAATATATGTCAGCAACCCGTGGCAGCTTAGTAAGCATATATTAAACTTCTTACCTTTATATCAAATTTTACCTTTATATCAAAACTCGGCCGTCAAACATATCAACAATTTTAAAGTTTTTGCACGGGCTTATCTATTGTCCTAAAATCATTTAAAATGTTATAACTTTCTGAAGATAATATCTGTAGATCTTTGATAATACTTACAATATATAATCAATCAATCTTATCCTTTATATCGCGTTAATCCCTTTAATTTTGTGTAACGAACATTTTTAAGTTTCTTTTTGTATCAAAATTATTTTATCTTAATGACAAATAAAATGAAAGCACACATATTTTATTCACTATAGCTTTTTATCGGCTGGACGTACCGAATTGAAATTTTATTACTGGTTACTATCGAATGCAACATTAATGTGAACTGAAAATTTAATCATACACAAGTCTTCTTTTATACAAATTAATTTTTAATTGTTGCTAACAATATTTAATTTGGAGATATAAATTATATTGGTCGCCTCTTTAGATTTCGTTTTATTTATTCTTCCAACCTTTATATTGATTGTCGTAATAATCGTAAGATGCATGAGAATATTAAATTCATTGCTATAAGGGTTCTACGGCTATAAATAATGAAAATCTTTTATATTAAAAAATTTTTAATAAATTTAACAGAATATTGGTCTACTTCATTAAATTTTTAGAGTTGTAACCGTTTTCCAATTAATCTGTTTTCTCTGTGTTATAACGTTAACAATATGCCTAAAATATGAATTAAAAATTATTGTTCCAGTTTTAAAAATAGTGCTTCTGTATCAAAAGTAGATAGAAGTGCTCATAATATATTGTAGACATTAACACAGTATATCTAAAAGATTTGCATGGCCGGATACGAAAAACTAGTGAATGAATACTTTTTTGGTAGACACATCAAATTAGTTCATACTTATTAACAGACAAAAAGCTTAACATTGCAAAAGCTTTCACTAAACTCATTCACACATTTTAAAATATTAACGCTCGAGCTTATATGTATCCCACTACTGTTACACGTTAATTTACAAGAACCTAAAGCTTTTAAAAATAAAATATTTAAAGAACTCAAAAAATAATATAAGGAGCATTAATTAATTACATATTTATTTACGTGGGATTTGGGATTTTAAGCCCGATTTCAAAAATGTTCGTTGTTGTTAGAAATGAAAATTGGAGTGTTGTCAATTATTCGGGATTTATAATCGTACGAATAAAATTTCATAATTTTTTTCTGTTCGCAGAGCCAAATAACTTAATACTTCTAATGCAATATTTCAACGACTAACGAATAAAAATTTTCATTCGAATAGCCACTTTAAACACCGATTTTTAATACATTCTATCACTAACCTGCGGTAAAGGTTGTACCATATCTACCAACTGTAAAAATGTTACATTGTTCTGACTACTACTTAACCAAAAAAACTGAAACTTTCACTTTGTATATTGTGTACTTTACGAAAATTGTGCAAGAGTGCAGAAGTTGTTGATCTGTGACATTTGTAAACCTTAGAACACTTTTTGAAAATAATATTGTTTTTCTAACTTTCTTCCTCAAAATACTTCCAAACTAAGATACGCTGTCGTAACACTGTGCTTGAATCTGCAACTTTTTTTAACAAACGGGCCACCATACTGGTAAAGATAATTCAAGTGCGCTGATTTCAATGCCGCTAACTAGCCGTTTTTTTTTTTTCAAAGTTAGCTCTTGTTTTTACGATATTCACGATTTAATATGTTCATATGAATGAAATAGCCATAAAAACGATTTTTTTTTTAATTTTGCTTATATTTAGCTTATTTGAGTAAACATGAATAGTATTAACATATTTTGTGACTTTGAAAAAAAAAATTTTTTTTTGTTAGAAAAAAATCTTTTTTGAATATGGTTTTTTGCAAAATATAATTTTACGCGAATAAAAATTACAGTACAATTTTTTTATTTAAATTTATGAGTATTTAGATGACTAAAACACAAAATTTTTAAAGCTTACATTTTAATAAAACTTTTACGAAAAAAAAAAGATTTTTCACGAACAAAGGGAGATTTTTCATGAAAAAAGTAGATTTTTCACGAAAAATCGCATTATGTTATATTTATTCTACCGTTTTAAAAATATCGCTTGTTTGGTACTTTAGCATATTGAAAACGAGAGCGTACACAAATTATCTTTACCAGTATGGTGCCTCACTAGTTACATTATGACACTAGCATAGTGTAATTTATTTATAATCAGATTTTAAAAATAATTTCGTTTCTAAACGCTTCAAATTTGCATGAAAAGTAACGCAAATACAGTTCAAACAACATTTTTTCCATACAACTTTTAAAACGCAAAAAGCGTTTGTATTTACACAATCGGGCCTCTACATTCGAAAATGTTAACTAATTTATATAAAAAGTAGTTCAAATAACATGTTCGAATATTCGGCCAAAAATGTACTATTTACATATATACAACACGAACCACAATACACAACAAACAAAACAACACTACAGTGCTTTGTACCTACCCTGAAGAAAGCCAGGGGCCAAGCGTCTCCAAATCACCACTTTTGTCGACAAGTTTGGTGACTTTTTATGACATTGTCAATGAATCGTCTACACTTTTTATTTTACCTTTAACGAAAAGAGAAGTTTTTGACAGCTCCAAAACGATTTTTTATTGACTCATTTTGAACACACGTGGCTGCACGTAAAAATAAAATTTTCATAGCTTATAATTAAACGATTAATTAATGTTAACAAAAACAACTAGATTGTAGTAACAAACGCATCAAAAGAGAACATAAAAAAATAGTTTTGGCCAAAGAAAGTGGTCGTCTGAACTGTTATACATTGCACCGTTTACATACCTTTACAATCTGCCTAAAATATGAATTAAAAATTACACAGATTTACAAATTGGCACTTTTCTTTCCATTTTGAGCAAAACCGAAATACAGTGCGCTCGGGATAACGTCAACTAATAAAAACCGCGAGTATTGACGTTTATCAGATTGTTGACGTTTATGAATGTGCAAATTTAAGATCAAAATATTATTAATACAATAGTTTAAAGCGTTTTTATCGTTTATAAATTAAAACCAAGGAAAAAGCAAATAAAAAAGAGGTTTTCAACCTAATTAAAAGCAACAAAAATATATTACATGAGATCATGGCACATATGTATATCTATACTTTTACATATCTTAAAAGAATCTGTTGTTTTTTCTGCACATATATGTATTACACATGGGTTTTAGTTGTTACTAAAGCTAAAATTTTACTTTATTTAGAGTCGACGTTTTAGAGCTTTGTGGTTTAATTGACGTTTTAGAGTAGACAATGTCAATAAAAAGGTGTTGACGTTTTGGGATGTTGACGAAATGGGGTGTTGACGTTATCCCGAGCGCACTGTATTTCTAATTAGTTTGATGGGGTAAAAACAGTGTCCTCAGTTTTGTTATATTACTTCAAGATATTTTTATGGACGTAGGTATCTAATATTTCCACTAGGTACAGCAGTATATTTCACCTTAACTCAAGAACAGTATATCCGATTTCGACCAACAAAACATCAACCGATGAACTAAAAAACCTGTGTGCTCAGTTTTTTCCTATTACTTCGAGATTTTGTTAAGGGCGTAGCTAATATTTCCACTAGGTACACCAGTATATTTTACCCTAACTGAAGATTAGTATCTCATATTTTGATCAAGAAAACATTAGCAAATGCACGATAAAACTACTTTCAAACTAGCTAAACATAATTATCTAAACAAATCAGTGGTTTCTTACATATTCACAAATTACTATCGAAAAATAGTTAATTTTTCCAAAAAAAAAATATTAAAAAATATTTTCTAAAAGCTGTTATAAATTTAAAAATTGCAATAACTTAAATTTTTATACAATGATCTTAAGGACAAATGTCTTACGACTAAAATTAGTCATAAATTATGAAAATCGAGGGACAACTGTTGTCTTTATTCACAATTAAGTGAAGGAAGTCAATTGAAAAAATTCACAATTTCCATACAACAGAAAATGTTTAATTTGTATGTTAGGGTGCAGCGTAAGATTTTTTTTCTAATTTCAACTTCGGATAGCACTAAAATATTTTATATATAGATACATGGGAAAAATAATGAAAAAATATTGGGACCTACTTTTAGCCCCCTACTGCAGCATCAAAATTTTGAATATGAGATCAAATCGATCAATTTGTGAAACATGTATAACTCATAAACTCAAAATATTCATTATTTTTATACATACAAGGTCAGATTTCAGACAAAGTTAAAATGAAATAATGAAACAAATTTTCGAATTTGTAAGTAAACAGCTAATTTGAAGTCGCTGAACATAAAAATGTTATTCATTTATTTTTCTTAAAGGGCGAAAACGGCTCATCTGAATAAAATAAATTGTACAATGTTGTATAGATATCTCTATAATCTTTCATTCAATATATCGATTGTGCCGATTGTATAAAAGAGTTACCGTAGACCTTTCTCCAAAAACTATCATTTCAAATTGCTCCATTAAGCTGAAAAAATATACTGAGTATAATTTTTTTCGTTCTATATTTCAAAAATAATTTTGTGATGATCACATGCTAAATGCAATCGCTAAATTCTTATAAAAAATAAGAAAGTTATTAGCCTTTAAGCGAAAACAGTTATATTATTTTTTAGCTAGTTTTCATAAGAAATTAATTTAAATCAGTTTGTATTCAAAAACAAATTTATTGAAAATAATTTTGTATTGGAAATAAAATCAGCTTGTCACTTAATGGCTTCTAACTTTCTTATATTTCGTCAGATCTTCTCGATTTAAAATTTTTTTCGTTTGACACAAAATTGTTTTTTATATGTACCCTTAAAAAAATTATTAAAAATGTTTTTCTATATTAATGAAGCAAATTAAAATAACATTTATATAATTTCTCTAACTTCCAGCCGTGGCCACGCGTGGTAGAGGGCTAAAAGGCATGTAGAAAAATATTAAAAAAAAATTTTTTTATATAATTTAGCTAAATGCAACATTCTGGAGGTATTCCAAATATATTGGATTACTTTTTATCGTCATACACCAACGCTACATCCAGCTACTGTGTGTGTGTTGTATGGAAATTGTGATTTTTGTCTATTGACTTCATTTACTTAATTGTGAATAAAAACAACAGTTGTCTATGGAATTTCATGATTAGTTGCTTATTATAGTCATAAGACATCTGCCCTTAAGAACATTGTATAAAAATTCAAGTAATTACAGTTTTGAATTTTTAAGAGCTTTTAGAAAAAAGGAACTTTTTTGTAAAAATTCCCTATTTTTCGATAGTAAATTATGAAAAACTAAGAAATCACTGATTTGTTTAAATAATTACGTTTAGGTAATTTGATGGTAGTTTTATCGTGCATCTGCCGGTGTTTTTTTTTTATCGAAATCGGAGATACTGCTTTGAGTTATGGTAAAATATACTATTGTCCCTAGTGGAAATATTAGATAAGCCCATAAAAAAAGCTCGAAGTAATAGGAAAAAACTGACGGCACAGTTTTTTAGCGCATGAAACTGATAACAAAATTTTTTTCTTTGTTCAAAACGGAATTTCATTGTAAGTCTGTGTTATTATTCCATTTCTGTTGAAGTGAAGACCTATGTTGCTATTGCTCTTATCCTTTTAATGTATGTTATAATTTTAATTATAAGGTAAATAAATAAATAAATATTCCATTTCTTTCTCTTCATGTTTTTATACCAGAAGTACATAGATAAAAGCCAACACAATACGACAACTCACTATACACATTTAAAACATTTGTATGACCGGATACAAAAACCTAGTGAATAATTTTTTTTACATACTTATTAATAGAAATAAAGCTGTAAATTGCAAAAGCTTTATACCATACTCATTCATATACAGTGATGCCGTTTGGTTACATTTGTTACATTTTTTCGTAATTTTTGAAGGCCCAACGTAACATGTATAATTTTGTTATATATGACCAAATTCTCGTAACTTTTGATACATGGCAAAGAACGAAGTCATATTTTTGAATAAGTAGTTTCATTAATTAAAATAAGAAGTGCATGTCTTTGAAAGCATATTTTTCTTACCATACCCAGCAAAAACTTTTGTAATATTTGGAATCGGTAGTACTTTATTAATTGATTACAAAGTAATGAGTGGTACTTATTTATCGTATTACTATGCTTAAATTAGAACTACCACTTAGTTTTTAATAAAATAAAAAGTTTTTTCATTATCTGAAAGTGGTTAGATTTTGCATATGTATTAATAAAATAAGTATGGACAACCACTTTTTAAGTTTGTATATGAAAACTAGTTTTTGTCGCTTAAATTTATAAGTCAACAATAGCTGAGTGAGTAAAGTTCTAGTCTTCATATCTGAAGGAGCACAGGTTCGTATCCCCGCTGGAAGAAAGTAATAAAAAATTAAAATATATAAATTAAATAAAAATGTCTTTTTAATTTTAATTTATTTATTTGCCTACTTATTTTTTAGCTTCTAGTAGGTTAAATAATAACTAGTTAATTACTATTAGAATGTAAGTACATTTGTAAGGGACACCCCTTTTTTTAAACAAAAATAAGTAGTTATCGAGTCAAACTGTAAGTAGTCACGACTTAAATCCTCATACACTTTTTTGCCTACTAGTAAGCAAAGTTTTTGCTGGGTATCAATTCGGGTTGAACAACAGAACAATCATCAACTTGCATCCGTCATTAATTGAACTTTGTTGTCATATTTCATACAAAATATAATTAACTGTGAAGAAGAATATGAAAACTGAAAAATTTGCCTATTCTTATTCAATGTTATGTGTTTGTTCAATATTTTAATTTGTTGTTGTGTTATTATCGTATGTGATGGAAATCGATAGACTTCAAATCGCGCGATTTCAAAAAACTAATTCTACTGAATGAAGGATAGTTTATTGATGCTTCTTATTGTTTTGGAGGCGTAGTGCCTATTTCACCAACTTATTTATATATCTTATTAAAAGTATTTATATATCAATTGATATTTAAATATAATTTTCCTAAACAAACTAGGGTGCATCGGTAGGCTAGTGGGTAGTGTGCTTTCCTATCAGTGCGGAGGTTGTGTGTTCGACTCCAACAATAGACTCTGGTCTGTTTCACTACAACGAGTGAAAGTATTTGTTACAATTCTCGTTTATATTAAGTTATGATATAATATGTAATTATATTTGTAACTTTTAGTAAATAAATAAAAATAAATAAGTTTTTCCAAACAAAAATGAGCGAAAATCTACATTTAAATATGAATTGATATATAAATAGCATTGGTGAAATAGGCAGTTAGAATACTTTATTCGAACTTAGATTCGATTTTACTGTATCGTGCGATTTGATATTGATCGATTTCCATCACATACTACATTAGCACTGAAATATGGAATAAAAATATTTATTTTATATAAATCACATAAATTTACTATTTAGTCGATAAATTTACTATATACGGAAAACGTAACTTTTCTGAAAGAAAGGCGTAACTTTTTTTAATCAATGACAACACTGTTAATATATTTCAAAATAAATATCAATATGCTTGAACTTTCATTGGAAAAGCTCTATACTAACCTCACTCATATATTTTAAAGTAAATACAAATATGCTCGAACTTTTATGATACCCACCACTGTTATGTAAATGTTTAAACTTTAAATAAACTTTATGTAAATGTTTAAAGCTGTTCATTAAGAGCTTTAATGGCGTACATATTTATTCGGATGTACAACATAGCTAGTACCCAGTAAAAAATTTTCATGTTTTTTGAAGTACTAAAGAAATAAAGCGCTTTATAATTCGCTTTAAAATATGAGCTTGTTCAGAAGCTAATTTCATAGCGTCACAAAAATGCAGGTTTTGAAGCGAGAAAAGTATTTGCTTTTTACTTATACAAAAGCTTCGTACACAAGCTATACAAAAAAGCTGATTTTATAGTGCTGAACCAAAGCAGGTTTTTAAGCGAGAATGAAGAGTAAGTTTATTAGAGTTTCTTGGTGCCGTTTTTCAACATAATTTTTGGTCGAGTGATTGGTACGTTGGACTTCAAACCTAAAGGTTCTCAGTTCGATACTAGTTGAAGTTAAAATAACAAACAGTGAGTATAAATTTGAAATTAATAAAAATAAAATAAAGAAACGAAATAAGAAAAATTCAAGGCATTAAAGAAGCCAATCAATCCACATCGAACCATTTTTTTCATATATTTTCAGTTCTAGTGCTGAAAATGTTGATGATTTTCAGCGCTTTTGTTATCAAACATGCAGTACTCCAATCTGGGAACTCGCCATACGAAAATCAGCAGCGATATCAGCAGGTTTGTCAGCGCTACTTTTATTCCATAATAGTAGAAACCTGCTTTATTGGATGCAACTTGTTTACTGGGTAGAGGGGTTTGGAAATAATCACAGATTTTCATTATCGCAATTAATAACGATATGTGCAATTAATAGCGATTATCGATTAATCGGGACTAGCAAGAATATATACTATCATAATATTTATTAAAACAAAAATAAGTTACATTATGAGTTTAAGTCTAACTGTATGGTTTAATCTAAAGAAATTTAATATTTTGACTTGAGGTCTGGTCTTAGTTGAATTTTTCAATTAATTTCCAGGCTAGCAACCGTAACGAGTAACGGTATCGGTAGCGATAGCAGTATTGGTATTAAACCCATTTTAATTTCGGTATCGGTAGCGGTATTTGAGTTATATCGGTATATACCGCTACCGAAACTCTACTATCTGTAAACTAGCGGTATTACAATTTAGTATGCTTAAGAACTAATAAGATACTTTAAAAATGCATCGTTGCTTATAGATTTAAACATGTCAACTCCAAATTTGGAGTTTTTGAGATATCTTGGGACTAACTTTTATGATACACATTTAATTAACGTGACCAGAAGGTTATTCGAAAAAGCGGGACTATAACTGTTGAAAAGCGGGATTCTGAAAAAAATACGACCAAAAGCGGGATTTTTTAAAACTTCTTGTGGAAAGCGGGATGATGTGAAAACATTCCATTTCTATGATAATACGAGTATACACATGATTTCTTTTAAATATATGCAATTATACAGTTCCATAGCGTTACTTGAAATTCAAAACCACGTAACTAAAAAATAATTCAAAATCGCATTTAATTAAAAACGAACAAAGAGACTAAACTTCAGGAACTTGAAGTACATACATATTTTATTTAATTTTCTCTCCTAAAAAATTTAAAAAAGTAGATACGTGATTTTTTCATTTCAGCTAACTATATGTACTTAGGAAGTTCATAAAAACTTAAAAACGTGCATTTTTAGAAGTTTTCTTTAAATCGTCATTTATAATTTATCCGTTACGATGAAACAAAAATCTAGTGGCAGGCATATTGATAAACTAACCCACAACTAATAAATTTATGTATTTTTGACATATGAAACTAAAATTTTGTAAATTGCTTTAAGGTTAAAGAACACATGAAACATAAAGTCATTTAGACCCAACAAAAATAATCAAATTGTAAGCCAGTAAGTAAAAAAGTCCGAAGTTATCTTTTCTATACAATTGCACAGAAAAAAATAAATATGTATCTTTTTTGATAACAAAAACCCCGCTATTCAATAAATTTATTGTAAAATTTCTTGTGATAAAGAATTCCGCTATATTGACAACAAAATTATTTCAAAAGAAAAAATATATAAATGAAAAGAAATGTTGACATGGTTGGGATACTAACCCGGACTACCAGGACGTAAAGTACACTCTCTACAGCTGAGCCATATCCCAGTTATTTCTTTTATGAGATACAACTTATTTTAAGTACTTATGTATGAAAAGAAAATAAATAACCGGCATGCAAAAGAAATACATACAACGAAATATTGTATTAAGTTAATGACAAATGTTATTGAAATTCATATATTTTTCCATCACATGGTTTATTGAACATAATTCTGGTCTATTTTTTTTTTGTGTGCTTAAATTCAGTTTATATATAAAAGAATATTTTCGATCAAAAGCAATTTTGTATGAAAAAAATTCTGTCTTGTAACTTTGGTATTTTTTCGTTGGAACTAAGCACCTAAGGCACAAAATTAATTTAGCATTCAAGACTTTTTCTTAATTCTTTGTTCATCTTAATGTAGACATTTTTAAATTGAAGTTATGAATGTTAGTCAAACTGCATGGGTTTGAATTGACAGATTTTTTATTGTTCTGGGTTAAGATCGTTGAATTTAATTTTTGGAACAATTAAACATTTTTAATATTACATGCCTTACTTGACTTAAGCACCCTCACATTGGGAGCAGGTATGGCAAGAGCTCTGATGATGAGATAGTGATTGATCTCGAAAACAATAGTTCGACGCCTATACAGACAAGAATTTGTCTTTTCAGTTATTACATGCCTTGGAAATTCCCTTCTCAATAAATATAATTTAGTAGAAAAATTGATTTAAATGAACTTAATCCGAAATAATTAACGGCCGTATGTATAACAAAAACTTAACATGGAGTTAGCATAAATGACGAAATTGAACTGGACTTTAACGAGTTTTGATATGAAATATTAATTTAAAGATCACCGTAGATTCTAGCCAAAACTCATGGCAATATTCTGTGATGATTTCCCATTTCAAAATATATGGAAAAACTCAGCAAGTTCCGGTTCAATTTCGTCACTCATGATAACTTCATGCCAAGTTTTTGCTATGCATATGGCCCTAAATATCTTTGAATTAGAAATTTTGAAGTAATGAGATTTGAAGCAACGTCTAAAAATGAGTTGTACTGGCTGAAAAAGGAGAAAGATATTTTTTTATTCAGTTGAAAAACTTTCAAAATTTTTGACAATGATTAAAAAAGTAGAATTATAAATTTTAAAACTCGAAAAAGCGGGAGAAAGCGCGATACAAATTCTAGGTGGTATCGAACTCTTAAAAGCGGGATAGTCCCGCCTACAGCGGGATGTCTGATCAGGTTATATTTAAGCCACTCGTGGATTATATCGTTATATATGAACGTTTCGTGTCGCTGTGTTCCTTCACGCTGATCTCCGAAACCGCTTCACAAATTTTAAAGAAATGTTGTAAGTATATATAATTGACTCTAGATTGGGATTCCTTTAAAGCAAACATATACCTTTATAAGGGATGACACAATAATTTGTTATAAACTCAAATCCGTTCTTGAATCAAGCGTTATTTACTTCGTTTAAGAAACGGGTTTAATTACGAAGTAATTGATTTTCCTTTTGAGTGTGTAACATTAATAATGAATTTTATTTGCACGAAACAACAATTGTTTACAAAAAAACGTTTAAAAATTGTTTAAAACTGATTAATAAAAACATTGTTAAAAACTAGAACTAATTTACTAACCATGCCGGAGGTTGTCGGTTCGAATCCTTTCAAGGGTACCGCTTAAAAATAAAATACAATTTCTACTTGGATTTGTAACAATAAAAAAAAAATTAGTCGATAATTACAGCTGAATTCGGGAATAATATTTATATATAATCTATATTATTCTACACCGATTAGGACTCCATAAGATAGTTCAGAGACAAGTTACAAGGTGCATACAAAGTATCAATTAACCCCATCCTAGGCCATCCCCATGTAAAAGTGGCTGGTACGCTTCATAGGAAGTGTTAGAACTCGGACAGGTCCCTACCACCTGGGGACCGGTCACGTGACTTGTTTTGTGTCAGTTCCGTTAACCGCAGGGTAGTTTTAAGTGCTTTCCCAAAGCCTTGAAAGATTTTCCATACCTAATAACGTAAAAATAATGTGTTTTTTTTAAATCCTATAGCACAGCCGCATTTTACGCTATTATATTGTACCTACACACAAAAAAATATACCAAAAATAATTTTTATCAACCCCTTGTTTGGAACTATTTTTATATCTTATTAATGTTTTTGTCCGCTTCTAACAACAGTTTTGTTAGATTTTAATTTTGATAATTATGTTGACAACTTGTAATTTTTAAAACAAAATAGAACCGAAAATATTTGGGTGTTATTATATTGTAAAGAAAAATAACGTTTTCAAGATGTCGAAAATTTCTTATGCGTTTTGTTCTAATATGTGCATTTTTAAAATATATAAATTTGCTAAAAAAAAATAATATAATTATTTTAATTGAAAAAATTTGTGGAATTTTTAAAAAAATTTTTGTATTGGAATATACAAATTTATTTATAGGTCCTGAATTAAACAAAAAATTATTTGAATTTCACAAATACTTGTTCAAATTCAAAAAACTATTTTTTGTGTGTAGTTTCGAAATAGCGACGAAAGTGTAACTTTTACTGCTAAGTTCACAGAAAAAAATAGACAAGAATTATATCCAATAAAACCATGTTATTAAAAAAATATATGAATTTCAATAACATTTATCTTTAACATAATAAAATATTTCGTTGTAAGTATTTCTTTTCCATGCCGGTTATTTCTTTTCTTTTTATACATAAGTACTTAAAACAAGTTGTATCCCATAAAAAAATAAATGGGATATGGCTCAGCTAGAGAGTGTATGCTTTACGTCCGGAAAGCCCGGGTTCGTATTCCAGCCATGTCAACATTTTTTAAATTTATATATATATTTTTATTTTGAAATAATTTTGTTATCAATATAGGGGAATTCTTTATCACAGGAAATTTGAAAAAAAAATTATTGAATACCGGGATTTTTGTTATCAAAAACGAAACTTATTTTTTTCTGTGTTGGTGCGGGTCACTGAATTTGATTTTTACCTAAAATTCTTGAATATGATTTTTACCTAAAATTCAACTGTAAAAAAAAGATTTATATGAAAGATTTGTTGGAAATGTAATTTTCTACAAAAATGTTGTAAAAACTAAATTGCTTCGATTAGTATTTCTTAAGATATGAGATTTTAACTTATAAGTGTTATAAAGCTGTTACGGTTCATCGAATCAAAAATATAAAAAATAAATTGAAAGTCTAATATCTCAAGAAGTATGGGTGAGTTCCAAAACATCAAAATACATTGTAGTGATGCGTCTTTACATTGTTTACAAAAACAAGCCAACTAAGATTTTGCATTACTACAATGTATTTTGATATTTTGGAACTCAACCTATTCTATTTTTCTATTTTCTACTCAAAAAAAATATTTCGACGCTGTTGCGTAATAAACATTCATCTACATTTTTCTACGAGGATCAATATGTTTTTGATCACCTTGTTACGGCAAGTCAAAAGGGTCAAACTGTTTGGGTCTATATGCAACGAGCTGAATTGCAAGGGCCTATCTGCAAAACAAACTAGTTTAAAAGTTATATGTTTTGTTATTTTTTTTTTAGTGTTTTGGCTGTGACAACACTGGACCAAAGTATGTAAGTCCCCTTTTACATATTGGAAATTAATGGACAGACAGACGAAGTTAGTCCCAGTTTACACTATGCAAGTCGTTTTGATCAGCTTCTTATTCAGCTGTCAGAAAAACAGAGAAATGTCTATTCATTTCTCTGTCTTTCTCACAGCTGAATAAGAAGCTGATCACTAAGACTTGCATCGTCTAAAGGTGGACTTAGTTGAAGAGGGGGCGAAGATGCAGAGTGTGTAGTACACGACTCTCTGTACCGGCCATTTTTTGTTTCTCTTTATTACTTTTCGCTATTTTCTTCTTGTTGCTTCATATTATTTTTCTCGTTTCAGCCACAAAATGTATACTTTATGTGTATGCATGTAGCAAACGCGAATATGAAGTAAACAAACTGTAAAATTTCTGTCTGTCTATTAATTTTCAATATGTAAAATCTACTGGCAAGTTCAAAAGGGAATTGAAAAATTGTCTGCCCATCAATTTCCAATATGTAAAAGGGGACTAACACAGCAAGCTTTTGTAACATTCTTTGGCAAAAATAAATTCTTATTTTAATTACACGATTTTTTTGGGACTTCACGGACAAAATAAAAATCCCAACGTGATTTCTTCGCCGACTTTTAATTTTAAAACGGGGTCAAATAGAAAAAGATTTGCGCTTTCTTTTGACTAATATTTCGTGGAAATTTTATCAAAAGAAAATTTAAACTTTATTTTTTCTCGATTTTTCAATTTTAGTGGCTTTTTCCAATACTTTGTTTGAAAACCTAGAAGTTTTTTATTTTCATAACATGCGAATCTTATATCAATCTTATATCAATTATATCAATCTTATATCAATTAAAATTATTAAAATCGTTTGGGAATTGGCAAATTTGCAGTTTTTTTATTTCAATGTAAAAGACCACATGCAAAACTTTCCCAGTCCATTGTTGATATCCTCACAATATTAAAAGTAAAAGATATGTACGAAGGCGGATCAATAAGTCCGTGACTTTTTGAATGAAACACAGTTTTTTTTTTGCAAAACAAAAATTTATTTTTCAACATAATATCCTTTTAACTCAATACACTTAGTTCAACGTTTCTTCAGTTCTTGTATCCCTTCCAAAAAATATGATTTCTCGAGGTCCTTCAAATAGGCAAACGCGGCACCCATCTTGCAGACAACTTTCTTAAATCCAGCTGATCACTTAAAATCGAAACCACACTGTCATATGAAATGACTATGGCATCAACAATCTCGCGCACTTTTACTCTTCGATCGGCCAACACCATATCGTGGATTTTTTCGACATTTTCGGGTTCATTGACCTCAATTGGCCGTTTAGAACGTTCAGCGTCATTTGTACTTGTGCGACCACAACAAAAGTCAGTAAACCACTTTTTTACCATTGAAATCGATGGTGCAGAGTCCCCATAGTATTTATCGAGCTTTTCCTTGGTTTCATTGACAGTTTTTTTTTTCTCAAAAAATAATGTTTAATGAGCACTCGAAATTAAATTTTTTCCATTTTTATAAAAATACACGAGGTTTCATGTTTTGAACAGCTGTTAAACGCAAAGTAAATGCCGACACTTGCTCAAAATTTGACAGTAGTCTACTAACAGGTGGTACTTGATGGGAACATTGTTGCATTTCATATAACAACGAGGGAAGTTTGAAAAGGCACGGACTTATTGATCCGACCTCGTATATAACTTATAATCTACTGTTCAGATCTATGTGAAAGTTTACATATCAATAGCTGAAGGATTATGCTCGCACAACATAGTTTGCAAAATTTTGCGGATTATGAAGTAATGAGTAAAACTATACACAGAAAAAATAAATCAATCCATCCGTATTTAAATCTATCCCAAGCGGTGTCAAAATTACGGTAATCCCGGATTTACTTAAATCAAGTACAGAAAGATTGATTCAAGAGCTAAATATTTAATTTTAGGCGGGATTGATGTAAGCAAAAAGATCTAAGTTCGAGAAGTCGGCATGTTTATATCAAGTACACCGCAAACTTGAGTCAAGCCCGCGGCATATTTTTTTTGGATTTGAAAAATCATAAAAAAAATTTCCGCTTAATATTGTTGAAATTTTTTAAACATAAAAATATTGCTAGATTTTTTAATAAACAGTAAAGAAATAAGCACTAAAACATCATATTAATAAAAAATGAAGTTTATATTTCTTCAAGTCTTAGATTAAGGGTGTAACAGATCGCTACATATTTTCTCTTTAGCACAACCGTATACAGAAATATATGAACATGCGCTTTGATTAAAAAATCCGAAGAATTGAGTAAAAAAATGTTTAGGTTACAACATATGAAAAAATTCGTATATCCAAGTATACGAAACTAACTAGTTGACATTTTTTTAAATTTTCAATTAATATAATAGGATATTAACAAAAAATTTACTTGAGAATTTCCAAAAAAAAATCGAACAAAATTATGAATTGAAATTATAAAATGCTGTTAGGAAACTGTTAGCTAATTTATTCTATGTTTGAATTTATTATCGAATATATACTTTTGAATTTGTTTTATTTTGTATTTTTACTCACTGTTTGTAGTTTAACTTCAACTAGTATCGAACTAAGCTCCTTCAGGTATGAAATCCAACGCACCAGTCACTTTGCCAAAAACACTGTTGGAAAACGGCAGCAAGAAGCTCGCATAAGCCCACTCTTACATATACATAAATTTATATCATTGAATAATTGTTAACATTGTTAACAATCATCTGTTATGGATGCCCTTGCTTTCGATTGTTAACTTATGCTGACTTTAGACGACATGTATTTTACATCTGACTTGTCAAATTTCCCACTGCAAAAGTGATACATGCCGTGTGAAACATATGAAACATTGTCAGATGACATTTACAGAAGAAAAGTCAGATGAAAAATTTTCAATTAGAGCGTGTTCTATTTTCATCTGACAAGGCATCTGACATCAGCTGTATTAAATGATCAAAAGTGTGGTTTGGCTGAAAAAACATTAAAAAGCAAAGAGCGCTTTATATATTTAAGAAAATTGTGCAAAAACTCAGCTGTTGTGAACACTCAGAGGTTATGTCAGATGTAATTGCACATGTACGTGTGAAAGCAAATATTATAAACCGTCTGTAAATTGACAATTTTGACAAACATGCGAAGTTACATATGTCTCACACACCTAAAAAGCCATATGTAAAAAACATGTCGTCTAAAGTCAGCATTAACAATCGAAAGCAAGGGCATCCATAACAGATCAAGTTGACATTCTGTTGTTTACATTTTTCATGGCTGGACGTCAAAATTTCTTTATTTGGTTTGTGATTCGCTTTGCTTTGATATCGTGCAATGATAATCCAAAAACAAAATGCTTGTGTTATTTGTAGATGTCGTACTTGCGAGCCTACTCGGTATGGTTGTGCCTTGATCAAAAGCTTGTTGTTAAGTATGTATGTACCCTGCAGGAAAAGTCGATAGTACAATTGTACTGATTCACTATTGATATTGTCAACAGTAGTACTGACTAATTGTACCCAGGTAATGCTTACTGCTATAGACATTTAACATGTGCTTGTCATTGAGATTCCACTACTGACATCGGAACTGTTGACTTACTATAGACCAGGTGGTTCTTATCGGACCATATGGAGGCACTGGTGCCAGAGATTCGCTAGTGCATTTTAATGATTCTAGTCAACACATATGAAACTTTTTACCAGCTAAGACAAATAAATTAAATATTTTATGAAAATTTTTAGTTTTCCGTTCAGTCGCATATACTTTCAACATATCAAAATGAGACCATAAAAAATCGTTTTCTAGCTGTTAAAAACTTCTCTTCTCATTAAAGCTAAAATAAAAATTGTGGACGATTCGATGACAACGTCACCAAAAAGTCATCAAACTTGTCGACAAAAGTGGTGACTTGGAGACACTTGGAGACACTTGGCACCTGGCTTTCTTCAGGGCACATACGAAACGTCCCTACGGTAAATGGAACTGACACAAAACAAGTCACGTGACCGGTCCCCAGGTGGTAGGGACCAGTCCGAGTTCTAACACTTCCTATGAAGCGGACCAGCCACTTTTACATGGGGATGGCCTAGGATGGGGTTAATTGATACTTTGTATGCACCTTGTAACTTGTCTCTGAACTATCTTATGGAGTCCTAATCGGTGTAGAATAATATAGATTATTATTTATATATATTAATATAATATAAATTCAGCTGTAATTATCGACTAATTTATTTTTTTACTGTTACAAATCCAAGTAGAAACTGTATTTTATTTTTAAGCGGTGTCTTTGATAAGATTCGAGCCGACAACCTCCAGCATGACAGGCTAGTACACTACCCACTCGACCACAGGGGCACTTATATATCAATGTTATAAGCATCAGTTAAGCTGGAGTTAACATCTGAGTATAGTTACGGAACAGGTTCCTGAGCGGCATGGCAGTCTCATTGAATGGAGACAATTAATATTATATAGATACTATGTGATAGGCCTTAGATCCAGGTGCATCGAATTTGTTCAGTACCTTTTACTACAATACTAGCCGGAGTACCAACTAAATTGACTGAAAATGCTTAATATGTGACCATTTACACAATATATATTTTTTCTCCATTCACTACTCCTTACTTTTGTTACCAGTCTCATTTTCTCAAGTCATAGGACGAGTGCTTTTGGATCATTTGTCACCAAATTTTCCGCAGGGGTTTTACCAGCTAAGACAAATAAATTAATTTTTTTATGAAAATTTTTAGTTTTCCGTTCAGCCGCATACGTTTGCAACATATCAAAATGAGACCATAAAAAATCGTTTTCTAGCTGTTAAAAACTACTCTTCTCATTAAAGCTAAAATAAAAAGTGTAGACGAGATTCGTTGATAACGTCACAAAAAAGTCACTAAACTTATCGACAAAAGTGGTGACTTGGAGACACTTGGCCCCTGGTTTGCTTCAGGGTATGTATCTAGTTGTGTTTGTTTAGCAAGAGAATAAATGCAGACAGTTCTCTTTGTTTTAATAATTTTTCTGATACAAGCAGCGTTGCCATAATATTTATTTTAAAAACTGTAAATTTAGAAGAAAAAAACTGATTTTCATGTTAAAAAACTGCACATAAAAAATTTTAGGTATTATTTATTTATTTATTTATTTTTTTGGTTAACGTAAAGTTAACATACCGTTTAATTTTGATTAAAAATTTCGGAGAATCTAACCAGAAAATTGACTCGAGGCATGCTATTGTGTTGGATCATTATAAAGAGATACATCATATAGTCCCAAACGCTAAGGACCGGATGTAAAATAATGTAAAGTTGGTACGTTTTACCATCTCGGAAGCGTCATCGGCAACAGTTGAGAAAATATGGATCTCCAAATTTATAAAATTTTTTATTAATTAAAAAGGAAGTGCTTGAGTTGCATTATAGGATATTTCGCATAAAATTACTAATATTATACAGGGAAATTGGTTTTTTCCGAATCAACCTAAAAACGTAAGGCGAGCAAAATTCAATAACTAAAGTAATTAAAGTTTTTGCTTCTGGTTTTAAGATTTTGTGTTATTTGAAGTGTACAATCATTTATTTATTTAATGCACTTTCTTCGCCAAAATAAATTTGTTTTTTCCTTAAATTACTAAAATTTCGCTAAGAGTTCTGAAAAAATTGTATGGCTTCAAATTCTATGGGGTCTACCGTTTGATTTGGTATATGTTTTGGCGAGCTCTATCTCATATTCATTCTATAAGAGACCGAACTATTTCAGTGAAGAAGTTAAGAGCACAGTATTTTTTTACGTATGAACTCAACTTGTAAATAATAATAGCAAACTCCATAAAGAAAAACACAACTTTCGTAGACCTAAATGTATGTGAATTTCTTCTCGCTGTTTGAAAAAGTACTAGTAAGCCTTGGCACTGTTATGTTAAACAAACTGGGTAAAACTATGGCTCCAGAAATTGGAATTAAAATAGTAAAATTAAAACTGTTGATTAAAAAAGGTAGTAATAAGTAGTTATAGTTTAGTATTAATGGTTTGGTAACAAAAAAGGAACCAAAACTAAAATAAAGCTAAAAACTAAAATTGTTAATGTATAGAAAACTTAAAAAACTGACATAATTGTTAAAAACTTATTTTTTTAACAAAAAACTGAAAAGATTTTCATCACTTCAAAAAACTGCTAAAATCAGTGAAAACTGCACATTTGGCAACGCTGGATACAAGTGCTGCTTACTCTAAAAAACTTTAGGTTTTTTAGACATTGTATATTTTTTACATGCATTTAATATACCTATAAAAATTTTTACTCTTTGGTTTTCAATTGTGTTGGCAGTACTTTTATCAAATAACAGCAAAATCAACAAAAGAAAATATTGATATAACGAAAAAACTATTTTAAAAAATTTGACAATCATTTTTTCTGTGTACTGCTAACTTTATACTTACCTTATATTGCATCTTAAGTAAAAGACCCAGCTTTAGGATAGTTGTATAATATATTTAAAATTTTATTTACAAAACGAAAGAGTTAAAAATACATTTTTTTGGTAACCAAAATAAAAAATTAATTAAATCAACTGCTCGTATATATTTATATGTATGTATGTGTATATTTTATAGTTAATATATGTATTTGATTTTTATTATTTGCAAATTCAATATCCTCGTATATTATTTAATTTATTTATTTCACTTTTTCTTTTCTATGATTACATCAATATTTAAAATAACGTTTCGTTTTATTTTATTATTTAATGTTTTATTTTTTATTTAACTATATAATAGGTGTGCGACAAAATGATAAAGTCACTTGGTTGTTTTCTTTAAGCAGAAATATAAACAATATATATTGTTGCATAAAAGAGTGTATTCATATAAAGTATTTGTTTCCATTTACAATTAACATGGTGTCGTTTATTTTTTTAAATTTTATTTCTTCAATATTTTGAACAACATGAAATGTGTAAGAGATCTGATTCCGTTTTCTACCGCCAATTGTTGATGCGAAATTTTGAGCAAAAACTACATCCTACAATTTTTTCGATTAAATAATCCCACATACGAACATGCAAGATTTAGATATTGTTTTGAACTAAATTTTTCTTGTGTTTTTATTTTTAATTACTTGCTCTCTACTTTCAAAAAACTTTTGTTTTTAACAAGTGACGCATTAATTGAATAAAATTATGAGTCCGGTGGAAAGTAATAACGGGTATAATAGGACAAAAATCGTTTTTGCTTGTTTCTTTAACAGAGATTATCGGTATAAGTTAAAATCGTATTATGTTTTGTCTTAAGATCGGTGGGAAAGTTAAAATTTTGATTTGAATTAGAAAATTTATATTAAAATACATGAAGCGGATAAATAAAAAATCTTGTTGTATCCGATTTTATCAATACATATTTAACACCAAACAGGGTGGAAAATATTTCAGCTACAAAAATCTTGAAAACAAATATATATGTATGTATGTACATTTGGGTGGCAATGAAATATTTTTGATTTGTTATTTGCAGCAAAATCCAAACCGATTATTGTAGCATTTGGCATAAAACTCACGTGGTGAAAATTTTAGCCAAATCGGAAAACTTTCAGGAGTACTTCTACGTAAAATCTTGTGAAATCTACCAAAATGAATCAAAAAAAGGGACGCCTTAGGGTTCTCCAATTCGGCTCAATTTTTTAACTCCACCCAATCAAAGATTATTGTTTAGAAATTATGCTTCATTTTTTAACATTTCACAAAATTTGAACTTTGACCACTAGAGGTCGCACGTTATAATTATTCGAATCGGGCCAACATTTTTATCTATGCTTAATGAAAGATCACTATGTTTAAATTGACTTTAACATTGGCAAATGTTGGAAAACTTGAAATTTTACCTCAGTGCGGCACGCCTGAGAGCTACCCGATTTGGCTAAAATTTTTCACCAAGTGTCTTATAGCCCAAGTATCATAATAATCCGCACAGCTTATTTTTTCATTGTCACCCTAATGTACATTTTGCACATGTGCACATGTATTATATGCATATACATTAGGCTGACAATGGAAAAACATAAAATAGCTGTGCTGATTATTAAAGTACTTTGTCTAAAACACACGTTGCGAAAATTTTAGTCAAATGAGATAACTCTCGGGCGTGCCACATTGAGGTAAAATTTAAAGTTTTCCAAAATTTGCCAAAGTTGAACTCAATTTATATATAGTGATCTTTCATTAAGCGTAGATAAAATTTTTGGCCCGATTCGAATAACTATAACGTGCGACCTCTAGTGGTCAAAGTTCAAATTTTGTGAAATTTACATAAATGAAGAATAATTTCCAAACAATAATCCTTGATTGGGTGGGGGCTAAAATTTGCGACAAATTGGATAACTCTAAGTCGTCCTTTTTTTATGCTTCATTTTGGTAAATTTCACAAAATCTTAACTTTAAATTCAATGGGGCACGCCTAGAAATTATCCGATTTGACTAAAATTTTTACCACTTGAGTTTTATACCAAATGCCACAGTAATCCGAACAGAGTTTGTTTAAATTAGCAAATAAATATTTCATTTCCACCCCAATGTACATATATAAAATTCAAACAGAAATGGGTGATTCTACTTACCAAAATATTCTGCCCGTTGAAAGTTTAGTATAATATTTTGTATTATAACCACATAAATATGAAAGATGTATATTTTTAGAACGAAACTTGTAATCCTTTCATAGAAAATTAAGAAACACATCAATAACGCAAAGAAGTTTTTGATTTTGACCCAATTATAAACACAAAATGTCCTTTTTATATCATAACGGTACCACCTTAAGTTTAAAATTATTTGAAACGAATAAAATACCAAAAACATGAGTTAAATTTACATTTGCAAAAAATAATATGTATATGTAATAAGCAGGGAAACCGCAAATATGCAACAGCATGTATTTTTCTTGTGCGATGAATGTAGGCACAAATAAGATATTTATAAGTTTCAGAACTTTTTAAGAATTTTGGCATCGATTTTTTAGTGTACATTTTCGCATATTTTACACTTAATCGCATATATAGGTAATTTTTTCTATTTTTGAGGCATATTTTGCTTTTTTAAATTTTAATAATTTTACTTTTTGACCTTCTCGCTTATTCATTACCAACTTTTGCCATAGTTTTCCAAACATATAAAATATTAAAAAAGCATGTCTTTTGATCTGAGAAGAACAACTTGTTATTGAAATTTTGCAAAGAATAAACATTAAGCTATGTTCTATCTTTCCCCTTTCCAACTATTGAAATACAGTCTTCGTTTTTAAAATATAAAAACCACAAATAATGCAAAGGAACTCTATGGGACATTTTGTACCAATCATATTTAATGCACTTGTCTTATGACTGGCGAAAATGAGAGTGGTGCAATATACATCAGAGTCATGAGCGATACAAGCTGATTTTTTAAGTCCAAAATATTTGTTTAAAGTACAGTAGTTTTACTATTATTAATGAAACCACTACGGGAATATTATCTTGTTTTTGGATCTTTAACCTATCACTGAGTATCTTAATTATGTCAATTGCCCCTCCAGTGACAACGCCATGTAAAAGTTACCAGTGCTTTTCATATAAAGTTCCGGAACTCGAACCGGTTGCTAGTCTTGTGAGAGTTTATTTTCCCTCTAGGGGCGCAAAGCCAATTTCAGGCATACACAGAAACAAATTATTTTTCACTTCAAACACAAAATTCCCTGAATCAAATGTATATTTGTTCAATTTAGGTCCTTCAAAGAAATTCGTTAATTCAAATGCAAAAATTTTTAACAATTTGTTTGATAAGAAATTCTGATTTTTTCAATTAATAATTCTTCCAAAAAAACCGATACAAAAATAGGCGTGACACCACCCCCATATTTTATCATCATGCACTTTTACGAGAACTAATTGTGTATGCGAAGTTTCATGAGAATCGGATTAGTAGAAGTAGTTAAAATAAATATTTACTTGTCATGGGCGTGACACCGCCCACTTTTCTAACCACAATATTATATTGTAACGATAACTAAATGTGTACGCAAAGTTTCATAAGAACCGGCTACGTAGAAGTAATTAAAATACTTATTTACTTTTGATGGGCACTTTTCCAAACATAATGTTGTTTAGTAGAAGATCTTAAAAAATAATATTTACTTTGCATGGGCGTGGAACATCCCACTTTATTGATCCTGATGTAGTATTTAAACAAAAACTTAATGTGTGTGTACAGTTTCATAAGAATCGGTTGAGTAGAAGTAGTTGAAAACGAATGTGTATTTACTTTGTACGGGGGTAACCCCGCCCACTTTTCAACGGAACCAATCTGGAAATACATCCTTTTGAATAGAGAAAATAAATCCGAAATCAATTCATAAATGGCGGAGTTTTGAGGGAACTTACATAAAAAAATACATGACGAATTGATAACCTTTCCCCTTTTTTTTGAAGTCGGTTATAAAATGTTTCAATCAAAACATGCATCATATAAGAAAACTTGACTTAGCAATATCAATAGAAGTACGCTGATGCTCTTTTATAGCAGGACCCATTTTAATACTTCGTATTTGAGGCTTTTTTGTCCGTCATCTGTTTTAGCAAAGTATTTTTGGGTACTTAGAGTTTAATTCCCAGCGCAGTGATTCATTTATGAACAGGGCCAATCTCATAATTATATCAGGTTGCTAACATTGACGATAGGAAAAATAAAATGAAATAATAAATCAAAAAATATTATTTATCAAACAAAATAGAAACAATTATAAAAATTGTAAATCAGTTTCAAAAACATGTTTGTTTAAAAAGCCCTATTATAATTTTTTCTGTGTATGTTTTACTTAAGGTATAAACACAATTGGGATGAACGGCGAACTTCGCATAGTTCGACGAACTTGTTGCGCAAATTCGTCTTTTGAAACACAATTAAAACAGACGCATTAACAGTTTTAATCCAAATATCTGCCTTGCTTTGGATATTTTTTCATAGTCCATGGATACCAAGTTCACTGCGGAAAAATTATGATTATTTGCAAAAAATAAATGCAAAAATCGACATCAAGACTTAAAGCTCAAACGCTTAAATCGCTTAAACTCTAAAAAGGCCACAAATTTGGAATAAATTCAATCACATCTTTTGCGAAAATGTTGAAAATTTGCATAAAATCGCAATATTGGAAACAATACTTACTAAAATTGATGAAACTCGCTAAAACTGTATGGTAAGTCAAAAACTCGGGAAAAAGCGTAAAACATTATGAAAAATCGCAAAAGCTTGCTACAATTTTAGATTTTAAGTCCCTAAATATAAATAAATAAAGACAGGCCATAAGCTTTGGAAAAATTATATCTTTCTCGAAAAGAACAGAAATTCAAGAAAAATTGCAAAATTTTAAATTAATTTTTATTTAAAATCTCTCAAAAATCTGAAGAATGATAAAAATTCGGTAAAAAAAAAACAAGAAAATGGCGAAAACTCGCAAAAACTTGCTAACTAACAGCGGCATAATAGCAAAGTCTAATATTGTTAAAAATTCGCGAAAACTTAAAAAGCACAATACTTGCACAAATTCGCTTTTATCACGAACACTGCAAAAATTGGCGAGAAGTTGCAACATCGGAAGCAATCCTTAAATCTTAGAAGTCGCCAAAACTGTTAAAAATAAACTAAACTCGGTAAGAAAGCAAAAAATCGCAAGTTCGCGAAAATTTTCTAAATTTATTGAAGATATCACTAACAATGCAAAGAATAACAAAATCTCAGAAAATTAGATAAATCGCAAAAATTCGCAAAAATCGCCAACATCGCAGAAATGGCAATGCCTAGTAAACGTTTTTGTTTAATTTTGATGTCGTAATAAAATCACATCACTATAATGGACATTTTTGATATTTTCGAATTCAAAACAAAAAATGCAAATAGTTTATCGTCGTTCGACGACGTAAGAAATAGATATAAGCCTATCGCAAATTCGTTACGGACACACAGAAACAAATGGACAAGAAGTATGTTCAATAACACCACGTTATTGAAAAAAAATATGAATTTCAATAACATTTGTCATTAAATTAATACAATATTTCGTTGTATGTCTTTCTTTCCCATGCCGGTTATATCTTTTCTTTTCATACATAAGTACTTAAAACAAAATTTATCGCATAAAAAATTACTGGGACGGACATGGCTCAGCTGTAGAGAGTATGCTTTGTCAACATTCATTTTAATTTATATATTTATTTTTTCTTTTGAAATAATTTTGTTATCAATATAGCGGAGTTCTTTATCAGATGAAATTTGAAAAATATATACATTGAATACCGGGAATTTTTTTTTTGTTATCGAAAACGAAACTTGTTTTTTTCTGTGCAGCAACTTTCGTCCAACGTACTGACTGTGTGTATTTTCATATACACAAATGTGTTTTATTTCTTATGAATAATATTCATAACGAAAAATTCGTCGTTCGTCCCAGTTGTGTTTATAGCATAATCATAAAATAATTAAACGTGAAACAAACTCTGTATAGATACCTCAAAGTAAAAGTTTGAAGGTAAAAGTTTGAAAATACTGAGATCCACACCATAAAAGCTTCTCGAGATATGAAGGTGTAAAAAGTGCATATTTTTATACTTATTCCACTAGCACATCAATATTATGGGTAACTTCCACAATAGGTAAAGAGCTGAAATTTGGTATACAGGTCAATAAGTGATCAAAAAAATGTGCAAATAGGGATCCTTTCATCTAGGGCGTGTAGGATGTCCTCAAGTACCCAGAAAAATCTCAATAAAGCAGCTTGTTATCTAGAGACGGTATGGTGGTCCTTATGTTTATGAGATACTTCTACTAGAGAGCTAATATTTGGTATAACTTGGTGCTATTGGTGGGTAAATAATCATGAAAGCTTGAAAACGGGAACATTTTATCAAGGCGCCCTAGGAAGCGCCTTATTTGTACTGGCAAAAGTAAAAAAAAAATAACTATAACTTAGAAAAACTGAGTCAGATCTTGCCAAAAACCTAAATGTGAAAAGTACGCAAAGTTCCTATCTAAAAATTTTGGCTGTTAAAAGAACTGAGATCCAAATGCGGACCAATGGGTTGATAGGTAAAAAACCATCTCATTTCTGCACTATAAAACACTTTTGTTGAAAATTAGGTAGATATTAGTTGGCAACACTTTACAGATTATTATCGACCTAATATTACACACGCATTATTTTTGAACAAAATGTTTTTACTAAAAAAAGCGATTGGCTGCGTGCAGGTTTGAACCGCGACCTGTTGACTGATAGTCTGACGTATCTACCATTCAGCCATTTTATGTTACATTTTTTCCACTTTTTCTTTAATAAAATAACTATAAAATCGATGTAATTTTAGACAAGGAGAAATTTTCAAGACAAATTTAGACAATATATGATCGTAAATTTGAAGTAATGTTTTAGAGTGTAGACAGCCTGCTTACTTGGCAGCATGCTTTTACCATAAATCATTACTATATGAAAAAGGTAAAAATACCCATAATTATTTCCAATATTAAAAACGTAAATATAAAGACATTTCCAAGCTAGCAGGTTGCCTAGAAATTATGTGATATTGGGAGCTTATTTTGATGCCAATGTTTTTAATAGGAACTTGGCCTTGTGTTCATATGTATGTTTTTTTTTTTTTTTTTTTTTGATAAAGTTTACCTTATCATTTACGCGCACCTTATTTGAATGCCTGTATGTATATATGTTTTGAATATTAAATTATATATAATCGAATATGAGGCTGTACAATATTAATTTATATTTATAATTATTATTGTTATTTTTTAAAAAATATTTTTATATATGTATATTTTATGTATATGTTTTTAAGGTATTTTTATAATTTTTTTTATTAATTTTAACATTTTCTTGATTATAATACACATTTATATATAGCTTTTTATTTCGTCCTAACTTCCTTACTTTTATGAGTTAAACATCCATAAACTTTAACAATTTCTTTTTATGTATAATTTTTTTCAATTTAATTTTAAAATATATATTTATATTATATATTTTTTTCAGGCATACCCCTTGTACTTAATTTGTAAGTTTAACAGATTTTCTTAATAGTTAAAGACATTTTTTAAATTTATTTTTTATATTTGGCCCCCGAAAGTAAGAAAAAAAGATAACAATTATTTGCAAAACAAAATAAAAAATTAAGTGGAATAAATAGAAGGGAGACAACGTTTTATAATAAATTATGACATTTTAGTTAAGGTTTTTGTTATATTCATAAGTACTATTTATATTTTATATATACCACACATTAAGTTCTTTTTGATAGTTTAAAATATATATTTTTTCTACGTATTTTACTTTTAAGCAATTACATTTTATAAATTATATATTTATAATTAATGTTTTATTTGTTTTATTAATTTTTGCAATGATGCATTTTTTATAGAGCTGGATAAATTTTAGATACAGTTAGTATATAAATAAAAATGAAATTTTAAATAATCATTAAAAATCATACTTTCTAAACAATATTTTTCACTTTTCAAAAATCTGAGAATGTTTAAAAACTTGTGACAAATTTCATTAAAAAAAATTCATAGAAATTTGTGTGCGTTTTGGGAACTTTTTTGAGTTGACATTACTGATATTTTTCTATGTATAAAAATTACATTTGAAATTAAAACCATATGATAACAGAAATATACAAATTTCCAATTCAGTAATAAACTAAAAAGTATTAAGTATAAAAACCAGATTAATTTTATTCCTCAACATGGTATATTTTAGGTACAATATTTCGCAGAATTGGACTAAATCTTTCTTATTCTTATAAATCTTTAAATACTTGATATATATTTTGAAAAAATTTTTTTACCAAAACTTTAGTTTCATAGTACATATCGCACACTAAATAAAAAACGGTCACAACTCAAAAAATACCAAATGTTCAGGAGAGGCAAAAAAACTGTTGATGATGTAGAAGCGATGCAAGTAATATGAAAACATGTATAGCGCTATTTTTCCAGTTTAAGAAGATTATTACCTCATTTATACGCAGTGTTTTTTTTTTTTTGGTTTTTTGTAACTTACTAAATCACTGAATATTCATCTATTTATTATTTTTTATTAAGAAACATATGTAAAGGTAGCACGTCAAACATCTGTTTTGCAAATAGCGCGTTAACCAGCAATTGTTTTCGTGAGTTACCAAGTTACAACAAAAAAACATATTTGCCAGAACTACATTTTTATTTGCCAATAAGAAATGCTTATAAACATGGTATATGATGAAAATGAATTTTTGCAGTATTTAGAGATTTTTTCAGTGAACTTATTCATGAAGAAAAAAAGGATTGTGATATATTTTGAGATGTGACTCTTTTTGATCTAGTGTGCAATATTGTTAATATACTTTTATCAATGCTTTCCATTCCATTTCTCATATTATTCAATTTTAAGGAAAGAATTTATCGCTGATGTTCAAAGTTACTACAATATTTAGTACACGAACAGAAGCAACTAAATTAAATTTTCAGTGAAGAAATTCAATGAATTAGTAAATATTGTAAGTACATACAAAAATGGGTAAGCAATTTCTTTAAAAAAACATGTTTTCAGTAAATAAATTGTCCAAATTTATAAAAGAGTTTGTCCAAAACTACTTAAAAATTCTAAACAAAATTCTAAGCCCCATTTAAAAAACGGCAACACTTTAGGCTGAGGCCACACGGGCGTTTTTAAAACGCGGCGTTTCTGCTTTTTATATTAAATTTCAAAGTTCTCAATTTTTTAAAACTTCAAATTTAATATAAAATGCAGAAACGCCGTGTTTTAAAAACGCTCGTGTGGCCTTAGCCATAGCACCCCATAACACGACAAATAAATATCATATGAAAATATATTTTCTATAAACAGTCATGTGTACTAGAAGTACAGTTATGCCAAATATTAAGGAATTTCGGAAAAACACTTAAAGGTGGGGTTACATAGCACGCGTTGAGCGCGTCAACGCGTTACGGACTTCTGTCAAAAAAGTTGAAATAGTGCGTTTACATAAATCAAGTTACACAAATAAGTTTCAAACGCGACTGCCGCAAAAAGCTACCAACTTTAAACTTATTCTCGCGTTAAGTGCATTTTGACATCTAGTGTGGCCAGATGCTGTTGATTACTTTTTTGTGAATGGAAATTAAACTATTACAAATGTATTTTGTTCAAACTATGGAAACAAATCAAATTAGAAAATTAAAAAGAAACATAAAACGTAAAAAAGCCAATAAGCAAAGGCTTGAAATTGTATGAGGAAAATGATTCTAACGCATGATGTGTAACTTGCCGCTTTTAAGGCGTCTAAAGTTCGAAAAGCACCAAACGCGTTGCCGCGTTAACGTGTTAGGGCCTATTCACATATTACGTAACGCTATTTTCGGAGGTTTTATACCCCCCCCCCCCCTTCGTAACGCTTTTTAGAAAATTTTCAGTATAACCCCCCACCCCCTACAGTGTTACGTTATATGTGAATGGTCACTTATGTACCTCCAACTTAAGAAGTCCGATTCACGAAAATAAATTTCAAATTTAAGTATTATTCACAAATTTCATGCGTATAATTTATATCAGTTTCATATGCGAGTATTCATACGTGTATCAATCATACGCCTCAATTATGTTTCCCTTTTGTGAAGTTTACAACAGCTTTTGTATTAAGCCATTACCGGACAAGTTTGCCATATGGCACTCAAATTAGTTTAACATTTAAAGTTCAATAACAATTAAATGGGAAGGAATATTTTTATAGTCCTTGCGTTCCTTTATTCTCAGTTCAGGCGATGCAAAATTTGGGTTTAGGACATAAATATTACTATAATTAGAAAGTTTGGTAAACAACGGTCCACGAAGAGCTCGTGTCCACTAATAGGTTAAGGTGGATTTCATTGTTTCCGAACAAAATTTTTGTCCGGACAAATTTTTTTTATCTGCAGTTTGACGTCTCTATTCTTGAGAGAGAGAAAAGAAGAGAAATAATTTTGTTCGGAACATTTTCAGCTTGAATTGGTTTAATTTAAATTTTTGTCCGGACAAAGTTATACTGAGTTGACACATCAAAGAATGTTTTTATACCAATTCTTTAATTTCTTGTTTTATTTCTTGCACGACATATATTAGCTTAACTGGAGAAGAGTGACCTACTTAGTAAAAGAGAAAGACAAAAATTCGACAATAAAACTATCTGTAAGCCGAGCTTCAGAGATATCGTAAAATTTTAAACCAAAAATTAAAAATTACGTTACGCAGCTTAAAGTGCAACAATGCCTTCCACCATTAGTAAGAGTGATCTTTTTAGAATAAAATATACCACCCTTTTAGAGAGCAAAACATATTTAAGAAACGAACACTATTGTAGCATATTTTTGTAGTGATGACACTAAAGTTATCGACAGATGTAAGATAGAACAAAATGAGAAAGGAACACCTGTTAAAGATGTAGAAAGATGTTGATTATTCAGCATTGTACGATTCTTATGGGAAAATGTTAACATCCTGGCGAATTGACTAAAGATGAAAGAGTAAGCATATGAAAGTGTAAGTTTTAAAATATTTTTTATAGACTTTTCAATCGTCTATGAAAACTTCAACGTTTTGCAACTAAGCGTGTCGTACAAAGTGGAGGACCAAGCTAACGAGCATAAAAAACGAATTTTACATATTCGATATTTGGACATATTAGGGAGATATGGATCTTATTGCGTAAAAAATTCGAATTTTAGAATATTTTACAAAGCAGATTGGTCGTTTTTTATGCAACACCATCCAACACCATTGATTCATCGTTTGCTCATAAAAACAGCCATACCTAAATCCATTCATAAGCAAACCATGAATTATGTATGTAGAAAAACTACCAAAGACCTTGCATAAAAAACCGATTCAAATATAGAACTCAGTCAGTGACTGGCTTAGGAATTATCCTGTGAAGAGGCCTGTAAATTTGTTTCAGTTTTTTTTTTTAATTTTTCGAAAGTGAGCAAGGATTGTTAAAGAATTTAACCCTGGCTATATGTACAAATAAAAAAAAGTTTAACACTTTGCATTCACTGAAAACTTTTAACAATTAACATTAATCAAAATGCAGCCAAAAACACTTTATTCTATTTTCAAAGATTTTGTTTGGAAACAAACAATATCCTGCCTGTACTGTAAATCGACTCAATTTAAAGACGCTAGATTTTGAAAAATTAAATTCACTAATAGCACCATTTTTACAGACTTTTTTGTAGTTTTATATTCTTTAGAGATTAGAATATTACGTGCGAAATTAGTTTACTATATATGATTTAAAATATATCAACGGTAGCATAACTTGTTTTTGGAAAACGAGAAATTTACTCGGATTCGAGTTACAGAACAGTGCCGTCTGAGTATAAATTCAATACTAAAAAGTATTAAAAAGGAATGTTCTTAAAAAACCAATATTTATGAATAGCATATTTTTCAAACACTGAAAGTGAATGTAGCTAAATGCTTTAGTGAAAATAGTATTATATTGTTAGGTTTTTGCAGCTTGTGACGAACGAAATCGCTATTGTAAGCCCTTTTTTGTTTTTTGTACTCACAGGGAAGCAGGAGCTATTGCAAAGGCTTTTTAATCGCTAACAAAATATTTATTTGCCAAGTTATAGTACTTCCAAGTGGGAGTTCTCTATATAAAAATCGTGCCTCTTAAGCAAACCTTACAACCCTGCTTATATGCAAGCTCCTTTTTTTTACTGGGTAAAAAGCTTAATTGAATCTGGAAAGCTTTAAACAGTTTTTCGCAATACTTATCAGGTGTGTCACGTAAAGCAAATTCATGCCAAAGCGAAAACTACATAAATATTTATTAGTCCCTTCACATAGTGTGCAAATTTCCTTGCCAAATTTTTGAGTTTGAGTGAGAAAGGGAACGGGGAATGAGAAGAGGTAATCGCTAGTTTGTATTTAATTTTTTTTCTTCGGAATTTCAAGCAACAAGAATTCTTAAAAAACTATTTAAGAGAATTGCAGAAAAAAAATTTACTTGTGTGGACACGGACTTAAAGAAAGTGAACGGAAATTCAAAAATACTGCGTGATCAACGAAACTTTTAAATAAAATTTAAAAAATTATTGGACTACGTGATCCATAGGACTGATTACAAACATGGTCCAATATAATGCATTCATGGACGATGTTAAAAAAATAATCCTTCTTTCGTAGGCCAGGTAGTGTTGCTAGGAATGTTGCTCGTTAAACCAGAATCAATTGCAAAATAATAGTATCCCTGATGTGATGATTATTTGTTTGTGATGATCATTCTATATAAAGTTTGTTATATGTGTCGGGAAAAGGTAAGTTAGATATAAAAGCGGATAGGGAAGCTATTTTATGTGGTTGAAATTAATTTCAAAAATTGTTTCCAAGACTACCCCTCTGTTGATTACATAGAACAGCTAATTTCAAAATAAGTCGCTAGCATGTGCTCCATTGCCTAGTTACATAGAGTATTTTTTTGGCTATGCCAATATCATCTATAGCTGGACTAGATGGTTCAGCTCTACACATACATATGTACATTTATTCTAGTTTGGGACTGCTACTACTCCCTTATGGATTACTCTTTACGCACATGTATTGAGTAATTCGATTTTTACAGGGTTGGAAGTATTGATTTGAAAAGAATAAAATATATATATATATTGCAATGTTTTTTCCATACATTGCAAAGATTTTTTCCAAAACTTTGTTTTATGAAAACTTATGAAATCTCAACAAACAAAAGTAAAATGATAAGAATTAAAAAATTCAATTTTTCGAATTTCGTACGAGTTCCGTGATAACCAGAATGTTGTAATTATAAAAACATTTAAGATATTACGAATTTGCTTTAGTGGCACCCAGGCACACAATATCAGATTTTGTGTGAGTGTGTGTATACTTCGTGCTAAATAGAGAGGCTGTTAATCTCACACAGTATTTGTGTGCTGATGTTGTAAAAACTCATACACACGTGCATATGGAAGTGACAGTCTGCACACCACTGATTTACCTCCCGCAAAGTTTATTAGGTATTCACAGAACCCTAATTCGTATGCAAAAAGAAGCTTCCTTAAAAAAGCTTTCGAATCAAAAATAAGTTTCCTTTAATAAAGAAAAGTGAAAAAAAATACTGACATGCATTTAGGAAAAAATATATACATATTTCCTCCATTAGCTTTGCATGTTAAAACGTAGTTAAAATGAAATCTTAAGGGTTTTGAATTTGTAGCATAAACAAATGCCAAAACATTACGAATCAAAAAATAAGAACTTTTTCACTTTCGCAGAAATTCCATGACAGACCTGTTTTATTTGATATTCAATATTTATCACGATTTTTTTTTAATTCTGTACTTATTTTTCTTTTGCCGTTACTAAAATATTCGTAAATTTGTTTTATTTCATTGGCCTTCTGTTGCTGGGTTTGATTTGTATATTTTAAATAATTTTTCATTTTATGTTATTTTTTATGTTGCCACTGTTAGGACTGGTGTTAGTTGATTTGGTTTCTTAAGTCCCTGAATATGTTTTTATTGTTGGGTTTGCTTGATTAAAAAAAATTACTGCATTTTCTTTTCTTCATGGGCTTTTTTAACAATCGCCAATTTCGAATGAGGGGACGATGGCGAAAGAGTACGGTATGGTGCTTCCTTTGTACCATGCAATACCAACGACCAATCGATAAGCCAACCAGATCGTGGTTGATTTGAATTAAAACGAGCCTGTTCAATAAAAAAATTAATAATTTTATTTGTATGTAACTGATGTCATATATTTTACCTCTAATTTCCATGTGCCATGAGGATATTCACCCCATGAGTGGGTTGTCATGAAGGGCCATTTCGTAAAACCATCACGGTGATCATCATCGTTCGTACGACGCGATAAAATCATAGATCTGAAATTAATAATAATAATGATAAAAATAATAGTCATAATTTAAGTCAAAAGCAAATTTTAACATAAAGCTGTCAGTGCTGTGACACGAGTGCTAACACTCTTCCATAACTAGGACTATCTCTTTTTCTCTCTCTCTCTCTCTCTCTGAGGCAACACCAAATAAATATAGGTCCTGCTTCGAGGGAAGGATATTAAAGAGATCATTAACGAATATTAGAGGTGACCACTCATGATTATTTACAGCTTCCAAAAGCGAAGATTCTCCGCCCGTACGTGATGTAGCCTCACGGAAGAAATCCACAATTGGCTAACCACTTTCTAAAATGGTAAATAAATTTCGGGATATGGCAATACGAGATCCTTGGCGACACTTCGCAACTGATGAATCACTAATTCTTTAAATTAACTCTGTTTAAAATAAGTCTAACTATAACTCAACGTCAACGCTAATCAAGCAACTTCTGGTATTAACTGGCATAAACATTAACTGATGTAACACCCAATAATTTTTATCATTCTAAATATCAGTGTTAATTGGTGTAGTCTATTCTACAGACTACACCAATTAACACGAACTTTGAAAATTTAAAGTCTCTATATATAGGTGTCTGTATATTACATTAGTATTTCAACATTTTTCGTTGCTCGCTTTAGAACACCCTTTAATTTTTAACTGGCGGCCAATGTTTTACATATTCTGTGAAAATTTCAGTTCTGTACCCCTTACGGCTCCCGAGAAAACAGCCTACGACAGACAGACAGACAGACGGACAGCGTAGCGAAAACAATAGGGTTCCTTTACACTTTTGGTGTTCGGAACCCTAAAAATTGTAATTTTTTGTACGGTAGAATATTGTAATACACAAACGCAAATAGTGGTTGTGTAGGAAATACATTAAAAAAGAATTACGTTATTTCTGTTCGTGATCTTGAACCCAACAAAAATACTGTTTTTAACAAACTCAATATAAAGATAAGAACATTTAGTAGTGCTCTGTTTTTCGTTGAAAAATAGTACACTTCGTTGTGTTCGGCACAGAACATTATTCTTAATGTATATTTTGTGTATTTAGCATTATTATTCGTTTGGCTCTCGTGGATGTATACTTCAGTGCGTAGTTGTATATGATGAAAAAATAATTATAGTGTTCTCTAAAATATAATGTATATAGTACGCAACCAAAATCATAATGCTACATAATGTTTGTTACTTGCATTAAAAAATCGTTATGTGTTGTGTTCGGGTTGTGTAAATATACACAAACACTAAAAAATAGATATCGTTTCTGCTTGTGTATACAGTACACAAAATAACGTTCGGTTTATTTTCGAACACTGTATTGTGGTTATTGCACAAAATTGTTATCAGAACTTTTTTGAAAATGGAAATAGTGTATACAAGTTTCACTGAAAAAAAAATTGAACATAAATAGTATGAAAAAAGTGCATAACCTATTGTTCATATATTTTAGTAATTTTCAAATAAAATACAGACATCTTTTCATGCCCAGTATGAATTTAGCTTTCAATAAATAAATTTATGAAATCAAAGTTGCTTTGAAAAATATTTGAAACAAATTCTAATATATTTTTATTTATAGTTATTCTGTTTTTTTACCTTCGTTTATTAATTTTAGTATCTAGTTTTTAAGCAAAAGGTCTCTTCTTTATATAAAAAACAATTAACAATAACAACTGTATTTTTATTTCAATATTTCGCTACTTCTTTGTGTTAGTTATTTCCTGACCATGCTACACAAAGCAGTAGCGAAATATTGAAATAAAAATACAATTGTTATTGTTAATTGTTTTTTATATAAAAAAGAGATCTTTTGCTTAAAAACTATATACTAAAAATATATTTTTATTTATATAAAGTATAAATACAATACATTTACAATAGTCGGTTTGGCAGAAAGGGTAGAGTTGTGCCTAGTACAACAGGCTATACAAGTTAATACTGAATTTTTTAAATATTTTTAAAATGAAATATGAAAAAATGTATGCAAAAATTCCCAAATTAAAGGAAAAAAATTTGAGAAAATAATTTAATGTTCGATTCATGTCATTTATGAAAATATTCCTTAAATATAAGAAATTTTTTTTCTGTGTACTACAGGAATCTAATGCCAATTGCAATTTTTATTTTTATTTAGAAAATTGTACGAAATTTCAAAATGTTAAGGAGATGGTGATATATCAGCAGTAAGGCAGTGTTTAAGGAATTTCTAAAATATTTTCAAAATATATTGCCATTCAGCACAAAGAAAATATGATAGATTTTCAACCATGCATGGTTAAAAATCTATCATTTAGCTGGAAGGAACAGTGACAATACCTATATTTGGCAGTTCGTCTTCAGAACGACTACAAAAGCCGTTCAACGGTTGACAAAAGTAAGAGAAAAAAACTGAGTTCTTGCGAAATCCGTTCGATGCTGATTTATTGATGCCCAAACACAATTATAAATTGTGTCTTCTCCGACAGGAGCTACAAAGTTGAAAAAAGCAAAGAGTTTGCCTATTATTGCTTAGATACTGCAAAACTTTACGTTACTCTATATCTCTGGCATCCTATGACACATACAATGCACAAGATTTTAATACATGGTGCAACTGTTCTGAATGAGGCATGGTGTCCATTTTTACTATATCAGAAGAAGCGGCTGAAGCACGAAACAAACATTCCCGGCTTTATAAGCCGAATTTTGCTAGAAAGTTTGCAAGGGTTCAGTGTAACATAGATATTATTAACAGGCGTTTGCTCAGTTCTGACCCACTGATTACTAGCATAAGACCAATTCCAAAAAAAAGTCATTACCCTTTACGTAAGAAGCTATTTCTTTAATGCTTCCACCAATACTTGACTCTACAGAGGATTCATATTCGGAAGAGGTCTTTGAAGAAACAGACGAAGAAAAACCATGGCACTCATCATCATCTTAATGCAAAAGAGAAGTTATTTTAGATAAATTAATTGTTATTATTTAACCTTTAAGAAATTGATTATTTGACATATTGTCATAATATTATTTTAAATGAAATTTATTTACTGATGGTTAAGCTTTGTCTATACTTTTGAACAGTTACAAACTTCTTATCTTGTATACAGACTTTCAAAAATTTGAAAATTTACAAATATATGATTTTCAAAAATAAGCACAGTTGACTTTAAAACTTATACAAAACCCAGAAAATAAGACAACCCCACGGAATACAACTTTTTTTCCTCGCATCAAAAATGCCTACCTAATATTTTCACGAGGTATACCAGTATAACTCACCATAACTCGAAGGCAAGGTAGCTATATAAGGTCTGTGCATTAGCCCATATGTTCGGTAATTGTGCTGTCAAATTGTAGTATAATTACCAATACACTCACATTTTAATATTTGCTTTGATTTTTCTCATACATTTTTTTACATTACAATCCCCAAAAGAAATTTCTTCCTTTTATCAATTCACCGATAAAAGAATCAATGGTTTCTTACTTATTCGTAAAATAAAATTGAAAAAAAAAATTTTTAATATAAAGATTGCTTTTTCTAAAAGCTCATAAAAAATTTAAAACTGCAAAATATTGAACTTTTGACAATTACCTTTAAAGACAAATGTGTGAAGAATAAAATAAGCTAAATATTATGAAAATCTGCTAAAAATTGTAGACTTTGTTAGTAATTTAGTGAAAACACCAAAATTCACAAAATTATTAGGTACAAGCATAAAATAATATACGAGTGATTAACAATAAGAGCGAGAAAAAATGCAAAAACCTGTGTTATTACCTAAAGTGATTTTTGGGAGTTTGGGTGTTTTCACTAAATTACTAATAAAGTGTACAATTTTTGCAGATTTTCATAATATTTAGCTTAGTTTATTCTTAACACATTTGCCTTTAAAGAATATGGTCAAAAGTTTATAATTTTGCAGTTTTGAATTTTTTATGAGCTTTCAGAAAAAAAAATTTTTTAATTTGTAAAAAAAGATAATTTTTATATGTTATTTTAGGAATAACTATAAAACCATTGATTTTTTAGCTTAACATGTTAAGATGATTTGAAGCAAATTTTATTCGTTATCCGATGGTGTTTTATTGGTCAACGTCGGACATACTGCCTTCGAGTTATGGTCAGTTATACTGGTATACCTCGTGAAAATATTAGGCAGGCTTATAAAAAAAATTCTGACGTGATGGAGTTTTTTAATATTTTTTCTGAAGCTTAGTACCTAATACCTAACCGATTTGCTTATTAATTTAAGAGGGAAACCATCATGGGGCTATGTATTTTTTTACTCGAAATAAACCTTTTTTATTTTCTACACGTTTATACAATTAGAAATCCATTGGATAACAATAAAAGTATTTATAAGGCAAAATGAAAAATAAAGTCCATATTATGACATATTGTCATAATTTTATTTTAAATGAAATTTATTTTTTTATGGGCACTCAGTAACTTTTCAGAAGCAAGATAAACTAAAAAAAGTCATGTCCGGCTAGATAACCTAAAATATGAAATTTGTTGGACTCTATAAACTTTAAAATATGACAGATAACAACTACTTCGATATTTTTTTATTATTTTAAGAATAAGCTAGGTTTAGCATTACATAAAACTGAGACTGCGTGTGTACAAAATGATAGCACTGTGCATGAACTCGACACTATTTTATTCCGACAGAAGGGGCATGGCACCCGACGGGTAAACTTAATTCGAGTACGATTATTTCAATGGCGTTTACCGGTTTTCAATGTTAGCTCTTAAAAAAGAGATATTTAAGATTTAAAATTTCAGTTTTTAGGCCATTCTCATCGGATTAAAGGCGCAATTCTTAAGATATTTGAAGGAAATTCGATCCAAAAGTTAGTCGTGCACTACAAATGTCCCTTACTAAAATTTTAAGAAATCAGTCCATGTTTACACAAATGTCGATAGATCTCATGAATTGTTTTAGATTTACCTCAAATTAAATATGTAGATAACTAATTTTTGTAGAAATCATATTGTGAATTTTTAACGTGATCGATTTATTGGTATGGTTGCTACACGTCAAACAGCATATACAAACTACGCACAGTGGTGTAAATTAGAAAAAAAGTGGTAATAATTATGGAACTTCTAACCTACTGAACGGATTTGATTGTTTTCTATGAAGATAAGTTATCTATAAAGATAAGTTATCTGCGTATATAGTTCGAGCAAAATCGAAAACAATTCATGAGTTCTATGGACATTTAATTGAAATTTTGGCAGATGCTTGTATGAAGACTAGGTGTAAGCATGGACCAATTTCTTAAAATTTTAGTTAGGTATACTTACTTATGAACCGAATTTCGTCCAATTATTTTAAGAATTGCGCCTTTAATCCAATGAAAATGGTCCAAAATTTTGAAATGTTAAATCTTAAATATCTATTTTTTAAGAGCCAACATTAAAAAACGGTGGATGCCACTGAAATCAGCGTACTCGAATTAAGTTTATCTGTTGGTTGCCCCTTCTGTCGGTTTTTACGACTAGTATAGTGTAACTAAAGATCTCAGGGATATGGTGATTAAACGAATTAAGGTAACTACAGTCATCATTACTCATTCCAGAAATCTGCTTCTTACCGCATCTTTCAAATCCACATTCCAATAAACTATAGTAATTAATAATGTATTAAGTTACCTTGTTCCCATGGGCGAAGTCAGGAATAGTTCTAAGTCACCACGCCTTGAAGCATTTGCCGATATAACAGCTTGCACATGTTCTAAGTAGTTGACTTCAGTATCGGTGCCTTTGCAAGCATCTGTTTTAATTTCCAGATATAACGAGCGACCAGAATAAATAGGACTTTAATGAAATATGAAAAATGTATTATACCAAAGACTTTAAATGAAAATAGTAAAAAAAAACGTACTGTGGGTCTTCGACATCTCCTGCTTCACAATGATATCTAGCGGGCACTGTATGCCATTGCTTAGCCAAAGTCACCATTCCTCCAGCATCTAAGACACCAAAACCAAACAAATGATTAAATTCCAAACCGACTCCATTCATTGTCCAATGGAAACGATTTTTGGCATCAAAAAGAGAATTGCGCTTTGAAGTTAACACTGTTAAATGTTGTATATCACGCCAAGTCAATTGGGGACTTTAATGAAAAACAATAACATATTTTTTCATGGAACAATTATTTTCTTTTTTTGTAATAGTAAACACCTACTTTGCTTCTAGTGCTAAAGCAAATACTCCAGCTGCCTCTGGAGCCGCTGCACTAGTACCCGAATGAGTGGTTGTGCATTTGCCATATAAATCGGTAGTGGCAACTCCTGTATTGGGATCTTTGGCTCCATTACTAAACGTACTCGCCAATGTAGAACTGCAGCTTTCATCGTAATGAGCATTTTGACCATCATTAATGGCACTATTAATTGATATTGTCCACATCGAAGCTGCATAGCCATCACAATTGCAATCATCTTCTTCACCGCCATCACCTGAAGCCCAAACGTAAATATTCCCCAAACCATTACGGCCCTATAAAATGAAAAATCAAGTTAACAGTTTGTTACAAATAACAAAGATAATTATAATAAAAAAACAGAAAGGATTTTGACACTTAAGTAAGCACACATTTTACCTCATTAACACCCTGCACTATAGCACGCATGGTAGCATTTCGTGGACCATCAACGGTCTTGCCATCATCAGTGGGACCCCATGACGCACTGTAAATGTGAATTTTATGTGGTTCGTGGCCCATAGAGTTTGCTTCAATTAAATCTGTCATATAAGGCTGATCTAACATGCGTATACCTTGAAGAAGAGAATATTTGTAGAATAATTACTTGAAGGAAAAAAAATTAGTTTAATAATAGTAAATCGGAATCAATTCTCAAATGTAAAGCCTATTTAATTAAAATTAATTATTAAGTTTGAAGAAAAAAATCGAAGATTGAGCTGATTAAATTTGGGCTGGTGTGGCGCCATTTGTGCTTGTAACTACTGAAGCTCTGATTTTTATTTTATTAGTGCATAAAATTTAACTCAGATTTAGCTTTTTAGTTTAACGGCCCTTTTCATAATGTACGATTAAATGTTAAAGTGGACTTTAACGGCAAGTTCGCCAAACAAAAGTTGTCGTTAACTCTTAATCATACATTAGAAAAAGGGCCGTAAGTTGTATTATTATTTCCATTTATTATTATAAAAAAACCCCCACTGTGCAATGGTCATAACGCTGAATTCTTATTTCCCAATTGTGCTGATACATTTTGCTTCTCTAACGTTAGAGGTTTTCTAATAAATTCATATTTAACCGGATTGCTCCGTGTGTGGGTTGGCATACGAGTATTTTATTATTGTTTGAACAATTGTGCATAAATAAGTAAATATTTATGTTCATATCCTAATCACATTGTTCGTTAGTATGTAAAGTCTGTATCATAAGAGAACGTAATGGTAATAAATATTATCTATCTGTCATAATATTTAGCGATAACAAACAAAAAGCTTTGATTTTTTGTTGTCATAAACTATTACGAAACAATAAACCTAAATGAACAATTTGTATCAGCACACTTTTGCAACTTTCCACACATTAGAAACGGTAAGTTTTCATTCCGGTAATTCAAAAGTAAACATTTACTTGGTAGTAAAATGAGAGTATGGAATAAAATTGCATTATGTAAGAAAATCCATTCAGTTCGCATTACAAAATAAAGCTGAAAGTTGTCAGAATTTCAAATATACGGCTCTGTTCTGCAAACTGAAGCCGAGTAAATTTCTCGTAATGTATTTCAAAAGTTTAAATTTTAAGACCTCGCATCCCTCCCGTTTCCTAAATAATTATACCATCATGAAAATTGAAAAAATTGTAAAAATTTGACTAAAGTGGCCATAAAAAACCTACTATAACTTCTAAACTGCAAATCGTGAATATCGTGAAAACGATAGCTCACTTTGAAAAACGACTAGCACCATTCAAATCAGCGTACTTGAATTATCTTTGCCAGTATGGTACCCCGCATGTTATAAAAAAAAAGATGCAAATGCAAGCACAGTGTAATTTTTCCCTTATTAAAACTCAACTACTTGATACAAACTTTAGTAATGAAATTATTCTATTTTATTTGTTCGTTCATTTTCAAACCGATAAATTTCAAACCATTTTGTTGCGTTTAACCCAATTTTGGCAGTTTCATCTATCAAAAAATGAAAATCAAAATAACAATGTTCGCTCACATTAAATTTTATCTATGTATGTATTTTATGTGAATATAAAATACTCAATTTAATCTTGGGCTTTGCTTTACTTACCCGCAATTTTGCTGTCATAAGCTACACCGACACCGCAAATACCATTATCTCTAGCAGCAGCAACTTCACCAGCACAACGTGTTCCGTGGCTGGAATAAAAACATAAATTGAAAATGAATTAAACAAAAATCAAGAAAACAGCAAATAAATAAAATAAAAAAGTTTATTAGAATTATGGCATGCTTTTAAAACAGACATAAAAAGAAAAAATAATTTATCTTATACACGTTTGTTATTAAGATATTCCTAAAATTAAAAAAAATCGCAAGCACATTAGAAATATGTATTAATATCTACTCACCTGTTAAACCAATCATCTGTGTAGCGGGGGTATGGGAATGGATCATTGCTACTGAAATCGTAACTGGCTTCAGCATTCTTTTGGGTATGATTCGATTCATGATTATTTTATGGTTGGAGAAAAAAACAACAAATAAATAAGTTGAAACAGTACAAAATAATGTAGTTTATATGTGAGCAATAAATAAGCTTATAATATATGCTTGTTTGTACATATATCTACTTTATAGATTAATAAAAGTACTTAAATACACAGGAGCGGACTTAGCGTAAGATTTTGAGGGGAACTTTTAAATGAAACCTTCCATTTTGTAAAATTTATTTTAGAAGCTCAATAGAAATAAGGTATATTTTATTTAATTTGAAAGGAATTATCCCTTTTCCCCCTCCCCTGGATTGCCACCCGTAAATTCACACATAAATTATATCAATTGAATCATTGTTTTTACTGTTTTTTTTTTTTTGTGTGATAGGACTTGCGGTTCAGACAAAGCTTATTTTATTTTCTTATCGGGTTTCTCTTATATTTTGTCTTTTGCTCTTCTATGACAAATTTGGTCACACTTATTTACCACTAAATGAATTTTGTCAACAAAAAATTTTAAATGTTGATTCTAATCTCATAATAAGAAAGGAAAATTTTGTGGAAAATAGTTAGCCATGTGAAAAAACTACTATAATTCATCTATATGGCTGCGAAATAAAGCTTCAGAAAATAAGGCTCTAAGAAATAAGTCCCAAACTATAAAATTAAATACAGCCCTTAATCTGGAGTAATTTTGCATCATGCAAAGTAGACCAAACATTTTTTATGATACATTTATTTCCCCAGATTAATGAAAAATTGCCCCAAATCTGAAATGAAATACGGCATATAAATGTTATTTGCCCAAAAAGGAACCTTTGTCGTAAAGTGAAAGAAAGAAATGTAGGCTGTACGAATAATCATCCAAGGAACAATCGCTCAATGCACTTCAGTGTTTTGCTTAACTTTGAACCAAGGCAACAAGTTTTTCCTTTGGTGAATAGACAGATATATGTTGCATGGCCGAACTTCGGTGTTCTCCTCCGGTATGCCGAAAACGGCTTTGCTATGTAATGGCATTTTGCTTAGCCGGCATTACTTTTACTCAGCACAGCCGCTTTTCGACATAGCCAGGGGAGAAAACAACTAGCCCTGAGGAAGGCATGGAAGATCTTTACTTAGCCGAGGACCGGGGCAATTATTCTTTTTTTTTTAATATCTGAATAATTGTCGAATGAAAAACAGACCCAATTTTCATTTTTGTTTTTTTGCTGTTATTTTTCATTGTAGCAGATATGAATAACCGCATCAAATCGAGCAATAAAGGAGTGTAAAATAAATTTACCAAAACGCTCCAGAAATTCGTGTTTTTGTTTTATGTAAATGTTTTGGCGCTATATTTCATTTTATACTTTAGAGCCTGATTTGCTGGGACCTTCTTTCGCAGCGCCGACTATTATTAGGAAAAACGATTGAAAACTCTGTATCCTTTTTTTCTGTCCGCTTAAAGTTGTATTCAAAGGCCCTTCTTTTTTTATATATATTCATTAAATGAGCTTTTTATGAAAATTTATTTCGTAGACTCTGTCTTAAAGTGGAAAGTATATACACCGCGGAAATTTATGTTATGTACGAGTAGATCAGAAGTAATTGCATTTTTGTTAACCCCATCCAAAATTGGTCCAAAATCAGTAAAGCGTCTTGTGCCACAAACATTAAAAAAATCATAGCTCGCGGGTTTTTTGAGATTTATTCATCGTTCCTTTACAAATCGTCTTTGTCTACCCACACATTCATGCCTGAAATCAAAATTTGATTTAAACTGCAAAAAATTGGTATGGCTTATGATGTTATTACGAGAAAAAAATTCAACAAAAATATTGAAATGTAAAAAGTCAATTATCGTCTAAATCATAAACTAATTGGAAAATAGCTTAAATCTGTTGAGGGTATGTTGGGATGGTAATAATCAGTAGGAAAAGCTCATGAAACCGCTTATTTAATTCGGCTTATGATGTTATTACAATAAGCTCTTCATATGTACTATTTATTTTCACATAAATAGCTATTTATTGGCACATGTTTTATTTATTAATTGTTAATATTTATCTGCTTTTATTGTTTTATTTATTTTTTTTTTGCTTTTTATTTTTATTGTTAAATACAACCCTGTTGAAATATTTATGAATGCTAATAATGTCATCATCAAATGTAAATATGAGTTTTTTTCTGTAAATTTATTAAGGTTCACGATCATATTAAACAATAATAACTTATTTGCCATAACCACAAACTATATCGGAAAATATCACTTTGTTGACGCAACCATGTGACAACCATATCTATTCTCTGCGTGTGCTAGCCCCAAAATACAGCACTTTTAATTTTTTATATATCGCGCCGCCATTTAAAGTCTGATCTCTTCTTATTGCATATCGATGTTGATGGCTTCGCCTCTTTAGAGTCCTTCCCTCCTAATGCCCAATTTTTGCACACGGCAGAAAAGCCCTTTTAAAATTTTGTATGTCATGCAAAAAATTTCACATTAAGAGGGAAGGATACGAAATGCCATAAATGGCGCCCAGAATTTGATGCCGGATACGGAATCACCCCGAGCAAAAAATTAAGTTACAGTCAAGCCATAAACAACGATATACGATGTGCTGAGATCGAATTTTATATGGCGGCGCTATATATAGAAAAAACAAATAGTGCTGTACTGAGGAGCATAGCAAAAAAAATTTGTACAGCTCAATAAACGTCATTGATAAGCCTTTTATTCTACGTGGTAGCTGCTGCAAATTTTTTTTTTTTATTGGGTTCGACCCAGTCTAAAGTAGTTTGTATGTAAAAAATGAGAAAGGAGGCATACTATTTGGGCGTGGCATAAAAGTAAGTATATTAAAAGCTAGATATACAAAGTTTTAGAATGGCAGTGGAGGGAAGGATCCAAAATGGCAAAAGTGGCGACCAGAATTTGATATTGGACCAAGAAGCCACCCGAGGAAAAAATTGAGCCACCTTCAAGCCATGAGCAACGATATGCGAAATGAAAATATAAAAAACAAAAATAGCTATATTTTTTGGAGTAAAGATTTTATCACAAAAATTTATAAAATTAAATATCTTTAGCATGTTTACAGTCATATGTTCGAAGGAAATGAATAAGAAAAATAATTTGTTGTGAAAAAATGTAAGATACGATATATGTGCTCAGAAGTATAAGGCTTAATAACGGCTTTGTAATTATAATTACAGTAAATTTGACTGAAGCTGGTGAAGACGAAAGATTCAGATTATATTCAATTCAAAACTAGGGAGAGTCTATAGGGCCATTTCAAAGATATATGATGTTAAACATTAACATCCATCTCCTACAAAGTTGAGTTTTGCTACATACGACACCCGTATTTTGAGCTATTGATCGGGTATGTTCTGTATTTCATGTGGAATTAAAATGTGTGGAATTATCAAAGCATTGTTGTTATATATATTAATTTACAACAACAATGCTTTGATAATTCCACACATTTTAATTCCACATGAAATAAAAAACATGGCCGGATATGTTAAAAAACTAACATATCATTACATTGGTAGCACATTGGTATTTTACAAATTTCCGCAAATAACGAATATTTGGATCATAAACTAAGGCGAAGAAGATACGTGAAAATGTTCGTATTGTCTTTATATTGACAGCTTCAGCTATATTGATAACACTCATGTGGGGTGTACTCCGACGAGATAACGGAGCAGTCATATTGACGGCAAAACTTCAGTATTTTGTAGAAATTGAGAGAAAGTTGTAGTTGAAGTCTACTGACGATTTGGTAAAGCGCCAATGAAATGCATATAGACAATGCTTAACTATCAGCAAAGAAAGCTATAATCGTAAAGAAAAGTGTATTATTTTAATTCCAGATAAATAAATATTTCCAAAAAAATATCAGCTACTCTTGAATTTACACCACAGTGTGTTGACTAGATAATTTTATTTATTAAAATTAAGACAAATTAAATTAAAATCTTGCATTTTATGTTTTGTGCTCTTCAATGAAAATATATCAGCGAAGAATACATTTATTATGCTTATATAATACTTTAATACCGATTATTTTCCTCAAGGCAGAAATAATCTTATTATGTATTTAAATTTCTAAGATGCTTTAGTCTAAAACCGATAACAACGTGTATCTACTTATTTATTTCATTTTGTATTTCTTTTCGTTATTGTTACGTGGAAATTTCAAATAAATGATAAGATGCGGCTAAATATATGCACGCAGATACATTTAAGTATCATTTTTCTAGTTTAATAAATTTGTAATGCGATTATAATTTTTAGGAATATTACTAAGCTTGATTTATTTCTACTAATTTAAAATTTTGTATACTCTTATACAGCCAACCGAAGGCTCACAGTAAACCAAACCTGAAAAAAAGGAGTTAACTACTTTTTAAAGAAATGTTAATATTTTGTTATGCCAATCGAAAGAAGCAATCAAAATACAGTCAACATTTAATATATATGTAATTTTTTCGAAAAACTTATATTGAACGAAATATGATGACAAATGTGTTTTTACTATGGAACGAAAACTAAGTTGCTCTGGTGCTCTATGTCCATCACTGATCGAGTCTTCTTGTTTCATAAGTTATATTCTATAATTGTTTAGCTATCACAAAGTGAAAAATCGCATCGATGTAGGTGCAGGTTTGCCTGTTATGTCACCACAATGCGTATGTTCTATAGTTGATTATTTAATAATCATACGACCCATTACCAATCATAATGATTAAATATACTTAAAAATATGCAAAAAAATTACTACATTCAAGCCCTCATATCAGGCAACCCTACCCTCCATCGATGGGATTTTTTTCACTGTATGATAGCTAAACATTTATAGAATAGATCTTTTGAAAATAAAAGAATATATCAGTGACAGACTTGGAACACCAGAGTATCTTAGTTATCCTTCCATAGTAATACGGGTATGTTCTGTATTTCATGTGGAATTAAATTGTGCGGAATTGTCAAAGCATTGTCGTAACATATTAATATTTATAACAACAATTCTTTGATAACTCCGCACATTTTAATATTAGTTTTTCGAAAAAAATACATATGGTATATGTTGGAAGTAACGATTACTTCTTTCGATTGGCATAACAAAAAGAAATCAAAATTTCGCTAATAACGTGTATCTACTTATTTATTTCACTTTGTATTTCTTTTTTAACAATTCTCCAATTCACAAGCTTTCTCAATATTGTGTGTTTAACTTTTGAAATACACCTTGTGAAGAGTCATATTTACTATATCGGTCTGTATTTTGTATTAATGCACAAAAGAATAACAAGATACCCACTAGTCAGCCTAGAACCATATGTCTCTATGTCAACACTCTTTTCTCTACCGACAATTGTACTAATTAAAATGTCGACAACTTTCCTTTTATGCGCGAGTAGAAATACGTTAGAGACAACAGTTCTAGTATATTTCTGGTGACATTGTCAACGAAAGCGTCAATAGTTTGCTCTCTTTTTTTATTATGCTGTGCAGTCAATAGCAGAGTTGCAAGACGGGCGGATTTTTTAATTTCAATTGATATTTTTTTAATTTCAATTGATATTTTTTTAAACTGAATTGATATATTTTAATTTCGAATGAAAATTTTTTAATTTCAATTGATATGTTTTAAGGTATAATCAGAAAAGGTATATATCGTCACAGAAACATTTTAAAAGCTTTACAGGAGAGGCATAAAACTTGTTAAAATGAAAACTATATTGACAATTAGTGCAAAGTCTTACAATACAAGTAAACAAGCACCCACAAATTTATATATTTATTGTAAAATTTTGCACTAACTGTCAATATATTTTTTCATGTAAACAAGTTTTATGCTTCTCCTGTTAAACTTTTAAAACGTTAGAAGGGGATTTTTGCATTTTCTGTGGCGATATGTACCTTCCTGTTCTGTAAATCGAGTAGATTTCAAAACAATCAATTTTGAGAAATTAAATTCACTAATAGCAACATTTTTGCAGTTTCGTACTTTTTAGAGCTTCAATTATAATATCTGAAGTTAATTTACGGGCCTTTTCACAATGTATGGTTAAAAGCTGACGTCGACTTTAACGGCAAGTTTTGTATGCCAAACTTCCCGTTAAAATCCACGTTAACTCTTAATCGTGCATTGTGAAAGGAGCCGTTTAAAGTATATTAAACGGGGCATTATTTATTTTTGGAAAACGAGAAATTTACTCGGATTCAAATTGCAGAATAGGGTCGATAATTTTCAAATATATTTCGGTCTAAGTAATTTACTTAATTTTTAATAAAAATAGTATTAAAAAAATATATATGTGTTTAAGTGTATTGCCCTAACCCTTATAAAATTGTAGACAAGGGTCACTAAATTGTACTAATGAATCTTTGGTTCAAATATCTCCATATGGTCGCACAAGAACTACCTCGTCAAAAAGTCTATTGGTAGATTTTCAATGACAAGCCTATGTTATATGTCATTAGGAGATTACATTGGCTGGGGTACACCTGGTCAGTAGTAGTATTGACAATGTCACTAATAAATCACTATAATTTCATTATCGACATCGAGCGCGGAAATATCAATATTGTAGACTAGAGCACCTAAAGTTTACTAGTGAATCGTTGGTGCCAATGTCTCCATGTGGTCCCAAAAGAACCACTTAGTGAATAGTGCGCGGAAATATCAATATTGTAGACTAGAGCACCTAAAATTTACTAGTGAATCGTGGTGCCAATTTCTCCATGTGGTCCCAAAAGAACCACTTAGTGAATAGTGCTACAGTCTACTGGTGGATTTTCAATGACAAGCAAATATTAAATGTCAATAGATGATTACATTGTCTGGGGTACACCTGGTCAGTAGAACTACTGACAATGTCATTAGTAAATCATTATAATTTCACTATTCGCATTTCCATTAGGGTATATACAAATACTCTCTGAGAGAGTCTCTCTATATACGAAATCAAATAAAAGTATATTTGTGTATTTCCTTTTTATATGAAATATATCAAAAACAAATATACACTACTGTAAACTAATACAGAAATACACATGATACTGACCCTGCAGGAAATGTCGACAGTAAAATTGTATTGATTCACTATTGACTTAGTCACCAGTACTACTGACTAATTGTACCCAGGCAATGTTCTGTGCTATAGATATTTAACATATGCTTGTCATTGAGATTCCACTACTGAACTGTTAACTTACTATAGACTAAGTGGTTCTTATGGGACCATATGGAGCCACTGGTACCAGAGATTCACTAGTGCATTTTAATAATTCTAGTCAACATATATGAAACTTTTTACCAGCTAAGACAAATAAATTATATTTTTTATGAAAACTTTTAGTTTTCCGTTCAGCCGCATACATATATTTTGAACACATCAAAATGAGACTATAAAAAATCGTTTTCTAGCTGTTAAAAACTTCTCTTCTCATTAAAGCTAATATAGGAAGTGTAGACGATTCGTTGACAACGTCACCAAAAAGCCACCAAACTTGTCAACAAAAGTGGTGACTTGGAGACGCTTGGCCCCTGGCTTTCTTCATGGGAGATACAGCTTGTGAATTGGGCAAATATTTTAAAGCAATTGTAATTTTTAGGAATATGATATTAACATTGATTAATTTCGAAATATTTTCCAACATATTTAAAATTTTGTATAGTCTTGTATAACCAACGGACGGCACACGCTGGACCAAACCTGAAAAAAGGAATGTACTATTTTTTTTATCGAAATGTTCGTTTTTGTTATGCCAATCGAAAGCAGCAATCAATACAATCAACATTTACTACAAGTAATTTTTTGGAAAAACTAACATTTAACGAAATATGACGACAAATATTACCATAGAACGAAAACTAGGTTGCTCCCAGTCCATCACTGACAGGGTTTCCCGTCCCGGGAATTCTCGGGAAAATTGCTTCTTTTCGTTACCCGCTTTTCCGGGAATTTTATCCAGAAATTCTTGCGACTAAAAATCTATTTATATACATAAAAAAGTACTGAGTTTGGCACCCAATTGCTTTTCTTTAAATTGTTATCGTTGATCATGAAATAATATCTGTATAAGGGGAAAGAAACCAACGGAGGCTCAAGGTGTATAGTAGTTTCGATGTAACTGCCTTTTTTAAGCGCACTTTTCACTTAGTTGCAAAAAATTATTAATTTGTGTCACTATTCTTTAAAATCCCATACAGTTAATTTTTTTAGTGCAGTTTATATAGCTGCATTTTTCGGACAATGCCTTTTGGCATTTTAAAACTATTTTCATACAAAAATTCAATCTTAGCTGCATTTTGACTTAACTGCATAAGATATTTGTTTTTTGTTGTTATTCTTCAAAATCCATTTTTGAGTGCACTTTCTGTACCTGTACATTCAACATATTTTTTGTCGTTTTTAAATTATTTTCATATATAAAATCAAAGTTAACTGCACGCACTAAATAATTGTGCGAACTTATACATTAAGGGAGATAAGTACATTTAAGCTAACAGCATTTTTGACTAATTGGTTGTGAAGCTAATACGGGATTTAGACGAAAACTTTTTAGCCTGATTTTTTTAGGGTTGATGGTCGAACGGGGTAAAAATACGTTTAACTCCAAAAGATATTGCCTAAGAGAATAAATGTATTTTAAATTTGGTATCCCACTATACGTCCTCATACCACGTTTGACAATAAATTTAAAAAAATCAAACTATAAGTCTTCGTCTAAATACCGTAAAAAATCTGTATATTAAACTATTTTGGATTGAAGAGCGAAGAGAAAAAATGCTGTCTCTTTAATTAATTGTTTAAGACAACCAAATTTTTAGTAAAGCGCCCCATCCATTATAAAATATTATTGCATATGTTATTGTACATTTTATTGTCGTTTTCACCCATACTATGCAATAAATGGCACTATATATTCAAACAAAATATTTCCCAATGTTCCTGATAGTGAAAAAGTAAACATTACACTGAACAATGTTGCTACACATTACAAAATTGTTTAACTTTACAACAAAAATCAAAAGTTTTTTTATGTTTGAAAATATATATTGCCACCTACAAATATGACATACACATTGGTGATATTATTGTACAATATGAAAAATTGCACAATGATATTGCAAGTGGGTAGGCCGCTTAAAAGTAGCTTCAATGTTTTCAATATACACTAAAATACACAGTAATTAGATATTCAGAAAATCCTTATGCACTTTTTTTCTTTTTTGGTGCATTTAATGACGAAGAATTCACCATTTTCATAGATATTACTTCAGATGACGGTGATTAAAGAGAAGACTTTCGATGAAACTTTAAACGCTGCTATTAACAAAGCAGCTGAATCTATTTCAAGACAGAGAAAAACGGACCAAAATATTGGTAATTTATACAACGTCGTCTTAACAATCCTGCCAACTTTTGTGGAGAGTGAAGGGGTTTTCTCAACAACTGAAAATTGTGTTACTTGAATTAGAAGCCGATTGTGATATGAAATAATTAATACATTAGCGGAGTTTAGTATTTGATATCGTACCTTTTTCATGAAATCTAACAATAAAATACACAAAATTAAAAAAAAAAAAGCTACGATATTTTGCATTTGCACTTTCGCAAGAACATTTGCATCAAACACTGAAGTTCGCTATTTACAACAAAGAATATAAAAGTACAAATTTTCTAAGGGCACAGAATTTTCATTGCATACCAGGAAGTAATGTGCTAAATTTAATATTGTAAGACTACTCTTTGTCTGCAACATTTATCCAAGACAGGCCTTTAATCGCTCTTTGGGTAACTTTCACCCCCTGATAACCACGTGTAAAAATCATTGATGAATGATCAGAAATAAAACTACTTTGTTTTCTCTTCAACAGTGATTTTTTTTTTGCTCGGTCTAAAAGTAGTTTTTAAATACGAAGTTTGCTTAAAATTGCGGTAAAATTATTGTTCTTTTTTACCTAATTTGCTTTGAAACTTTTGTTTTGTTTTTTTTTTGCTTTTTTATCGTATTTCTTTAGAAACTTTTTTATATGTGAAATACTTTTATAATAAAGCTCAGTTTAAAATAAAAAATGATTGGTTTGGTAAATATTTTATTACGTTGGTCGATTCCAGGGAATTCCCGGCATTCCGGGAATTTCTATTTTATTTCCCGCTCTCCCGGGAAATAAAAAAGTCCAGGAATGAAAACACTAGGATTTAAAAATGCAGAGCTAGCACCAACTCTTTATGTATGACACAATATGATACAATAAATATGAAATTTTATAATTTTAAATAGCTCTGCTGCTAGAAATATTTGTACTAAACGTTCACAGTTACTATAAAAATTGTAAGACGAATTTGCAATTTGTAGTAGTAAGAACACCTCTCATAGTACAATAATCAAAATATATTTATGTACTATAGCAGCACACACTCAGAATTTTTGAACTAAATCTTTCTAGTATTAATATTATTTTATTTTACTTTGAATATTTGTTAGCAGCAATTTGAACTTGTATTTGCTGGCAGCAGCATTTTATGCTGCCAGCAAAAACAAATTCAAATTGGTGGTAAAAGAATTTTTTCTTTGTTCTTAATTATTTATATTTTATTTTTGTTTATTATTATTTGTGGTGAAAAACTTGAAATATATAATTTACTTTGTACAGAATATGGCATCTAGAATATATGTTGTCATGTTGTTTTTTTAAAATTGAAGCATGTATTTTTATTTGCAGATTGTATTTTTTGTGCTATGGGGGAATTAGCCTTCAAAATTTTGGAGAAGGTAACCCCTATAGTTGACAATGTAGTTTCCACTGCATTTACTTAACATTTTACTTTTTAATGTTTTTTAATATGTTTTTTGATAAAAACCCTCTAGTCAGCCTAGAACCATATATCTCTATGTCACCACTCTTTTCTCTAGCGACAATTGCACTAGCTAAAATGTCGACAACCTTCCTTTTATGCGTTAGAGACAACATTTCTGGTGTCATTGTCAACGATATTGTCAACGAAAGCGTCAATAGTTTCTTTTCTTTTTTTATTATGTGTGCACTCAGAAAAAAAGGAATGTAACATGACGCAATTTTGATTGGGAATCATATAAGAAATAATTTGTTCATTGCCACAATTCACTTAGCAGTATGACTTGTTGTTGTTTATTCTTACACGTGTCGGCTATGCAGACGACAAAAAACGAATTACCAGCAAAAATTTACTGCTGCTGGTTTAAATTTACCATTGTTCAATATTAATTTTAAACGGAAAATTATTAATCTAACCTTAAATCTTTTTAATTTAAAATTTTTCACTGTTAAAAGAACTTTGTTATAAACGTTACATATAATTTTAAATCAACATGACTATAACTTTAATTTCAAATAAGTTTTATGTTAACTGATCATTTTAATCATGTTGAAACAAAATGAAATTTATTTTACATACGATGCCTATGCTAATACATATCCCGTAAGTTAAATAATTAATAGAATAGCTACATTAAAGTCATGTTGTTTCAGCTTAATATAACTTTAATTCAACATGATTCTACGTGCTGTTTCAATATCAAATTCACGTTATTTCAACTTGAAATAACTTTGATTCAATATGATTCTTAGTATTGTTTCAATTCGAAATAACTTTGATTCAGCATGATTTCCTATGTTATATGTCAATGCCTATGTTATATGTCTATGTTATATGTCAATAGGAGATTACATTGGTTTGGGTACACCTGGTCAGTAGTAGTATTGACAATGTCACTAGTAAATCACTACAATTTCACTATCGGCATCGAGCGAGGAAATATCAATATTGTAGACTAGAGCCCCTAAAATGTACTAGTGAATCTTAGGTGCCAATGTCTCCATGTGGTCCCAAAAGAACTACTTAGTCAGTATTGCTTTAGTCTACTGGTGGATTTTCAATGACAAGCTAGATGATTACATTGGCTGGGGTACACCTGGTCAGTGGTACTAATCACAATGTCACTACACACAGAAAAAAATGGAATGTAAAATCAACATGACGCAATTGTGATTTGAAATCATATTAAATTTACATGAAATAATTTGTCGTTTCACTGTGTTAGTGTTTATTTGCTTTGTTCATTGCTATAGTTCCTGTCGTGCTTAGTTGTGTGACTTGCTGTTGTTTATTCTTACATGTGTCGGCTATGTAGACGACAAAAAACCGAATTACCAGCGAATATTTACTGCTGCTGGTTTAAAATTACCATTGTTTCATATTAGTTTTAAATGAAAAATTATTAATCTAACCTTATATCTCTTCGATTTAAAATTGTTCACTATTAAAACAACTTTGATATAAACGTTACATTTCATTTTAAATCAACATGACTATAACTTTAATAAAATAAGTTTTTATGAAATAAGTTTTATGATAAATAAGCATTTAAATCATGTTGAATCAAAATGAAATTCATTTTACGTGCGATGGTATTTATTTAGTGTATAGGTAAAGAAAAGTTTAAAGCTGTTGTGGCTGCAGTGGTTACCGCGTGGACTATCATGCAGGTGGTATGAGTTCAAATCTTGGCTGGGGCAGCCAGCTACAACACAAAGTTTTCTGATGCCTATCACGTAAGTAAAATAATTAATAGAATAGCTACATTAAAGTCTTGTTGTTTCAGCTTGATGTAACTATAATTCAACATGATTGTTAGTGTTATTTCAATATTAAATTCACGTTATTTAAACTTGAAATAACTTTGATTCAACATGATTATTCGTGTTGTTTCAATATCGAATTCCCGTTGTTTCAACTCAAAATAACTTTGATTCAACATGATTTTTCGTATTATTTCAGCTTTAACTTCATTTTGATTTAACTGTACTGCAATATTAAATCAACATAAAATATAGTTAATTCAAAAGGATAAATTTTCCTTCAAGATTATTGTAAATCGTGTTGAATTAAAATAAAACGCCTATGAAGCAAAATCACTACCGAAAAATGTTAAATTAACTTGGTTTTCGACGATTTGACATGAAAATTTTTCTGTGTGTAGTAAACCACTACAATTTCACTATACGCATTTCCTGCTGGGAAAAAATTGAGTTTAGTACTATTTTTATGCAGGTAAATAAAATGCTTCTAAAAAATTTTACTATTTTTAGAAAATCTGCTCTCCTGGCCACATTTTTTGAGCGAGCAGGTAACAATTAAAAGCCAGATTAATTATATTTAGGGCCATTATTACAACTAGGCAATAGCTAAAGGCAGGATTTTGTCGGATGAATAAAAGGTTTACCTTTATTAAAACTTTACTTTAAATGAAAGTGAGCGACAAGTTAAAGTCAGGTGCATCCTACCTGGTAGGTTAAAGTAAATTTGTAATAATGATAAACTGTTTATCCGTCCGAGAGAAGCTTTTAGCTATTGTCAAGTTGTAATAATGGCCCTTAATATATACAATAGTTTGTAACGAAATTTTAAAAACTGGATGGGTGTTTATTTTTCTTAAGCGATGAAATTCGAATCTCGAAGAAAAATTCACTACTTTGGTCCAATACTGGTTGTGGCGTGCATGCTTTAATCAATTTAAAATTTAACCTACACTAAGTTTTTAAGCCTATTCTTTTGAAATATTGAAAAGAAAAAGTTTTGGTTTTGAAAAATTTTTGAGAAAAACGTCTAACTTTTAAGCTTTATTTCTGGCAAAATCTAGCCAGTTTTCCATCTCATTTGAAAGTGTTGACTTTGATTATTTTTCACCACTACATAAATTTAGATAACTAATAAATTTTTACTGCATATTATCAAGGATTGTGGGAACAGTCATAAAATATTTTTTTTGAAAATGTGGGCTATGCTATTACCGGAGATATTTACAAAATATGGAACAAAGTCGAGGCCATGAACAAAATTTTTAAAATTCAAAGCCAAATAGCTCTTTATCCATGCATAAAATTTACAATAGGTATAATTTCATTAAAATCGGATAATATTTGTAGAAGTTATGAGGGTAACAATATTTTTCATGCCCGTGGTAGTCAACTTTGACACGCTGTAGCTCGCCGTGTGTTTTAACGGAGTGGTACAAATTTCAATATACTTAAAGAATATGTCTTTCTTTATGATTCTTGCATACTTCGTTTTGTCATCGGATCGCCACTTTCAAAGTTATTGCTTTTTACCCTTTTTTCAATTGGAACCACTATGCGCTCGAAGATTTTGGGACGCGTGTTCTTCTTAGCTCTGCTAAGGCAATGGACTCCCTTGGAATTTTGGTGTACCAGTACAATTCCCTGATGGGTCACTTTTAAGGATTTTTTTTCTTTTTCAGGGTTAATTGTGTTAACACTTGTTGTACTTACGGGCTTAAATGTATTTGTTTTAATTTTTTTTGTCTACTTTTGTATTAAATGTTTGTAAATTATTTAAATTTATTATTAACAGCGAACAATAAAGAGCACGTCCGTTTACGTCAAAAGCATTGATAATGCGTTGCGATATTATCGCAAGTGGAATTGTTCCGGCTGTATAAGAAATGAGCATTAAAGTTCCTCTAGTGGTTAGATTATCAGGCACTAATTTCGAAGAAGGAAAAATAATTTTAGGAGAGTCATGATTTAATATTATTGCTGCAGATAAACTGGGCGATGGTGCGCAGAAAATAGTACAAGAGGTGAAAAAGAGTATTCCCGGTTTAGTAAACAAACTCCCGGTTGACACACCTCAACTTTTGTTGCGCAGCTTTTAATTCAGCCGCGAGAAAGTCAGAGAAAGCATCACAGCTTTTCTCTGTCTATCTCGTGGCTGAATTAGAAGCTGCGCAGCAAAAGTTGAAAATTGAAAATTGACGTTTCAACCATTAAAGTGTTGTCAAGTTAGCGGTTTATTCATGAATTCAGCGATTTAGCGCCTCTTTATTTATACTTCTTTTCTGTTGGCGTTTTATTATAAATAAAAAAATAGGCAGCACTTAAAGAAAACTTTAAGTTTTGTTTACATTTTGTACAGTTGTTTCTTTCTATCATTTGGTGTTTCTTTCTGTCAATCCTATGGCAAAACAATGCAAGAAAAATGTAGGGCTTAAATAGTACAATTTTCATGTAAAAGCAGCTTAAAAAAGCACGAAAACATTGAAACATCAAAAGCACTAAATGTAATGCTAAAAGCACTAAGTTGGCATCGCTGATACGAGTACTGTGAATTAAACTTACATGAGCGAAAATATTTCATTTATTTCAACGCACTTGAGAAAGCATTAATATTGCACTTGAATATCTATTAATCTGCAAGTTTTTTTCACGCACAATCATTTTTTAGATTTAATTAATTTTTGTTCACTATTTTACACAAATTTTGTTTTTCTATTCATTATATTTTTAAAATAATTGTTTAATTTTTTTGACATTTGTTTGTTGAATTGCATTAATGAGTTCAACTATTTTTTCATTAAACAGTTTTTTTTTTATTCTTATTTGGGATAAACATTTTTAGTACCAAATAAAGAATTGTAAAAAATGTTTAGCAAATCAATATTTTTAACCCCAATGTATTCTTAAATCATTTTTATGCATTCTTAAATCATGGGTGGTTGGTTTGGTTGGTTTGGTTGGTTTGCGTGGCTGCCCGTTCCGCACAAGCATTCAAGTAGAATCAATAATATTCCGTTCTGAAGTACCACTCCCCTCGTCAGTGTCGACCTATGTAGCTCCGAACCTAGGCCTCAGACTCGGTATTAGATACTAGATCCAACCTTCTTAAATCATATTTTCATTAATTATTACAACAATAATTGTATAAACTTCTAAAAACTCATGTATAAAAAATATAAATGCTTAAGAATATTTTTTATTGCAACCAAGTGCTTTTCTAGTGATGTGGGGAAATTTTTATTTTAAACCAATACTGCTACAAAATGTTCTACTAATATATTATTAGAATTTTTTGAGATATGCTTTGCAAAAACTTATGACATTATGGGTGTATTTCTTTACATGCCCGAACCTACTCCTAAACTTAACCGAAAGCTTATTCCAATTCAAAATTTGTATAAAGAAAAGCTTTTGGGTAAGTTTGTTTAACTACGGACGCGTAAAGAAACAGACCTTATATACAAACATATATATTTTTTTATATAAAAAAACTTAAGATAACTAGTTTCACTTACATAGTTAAATTTTAGATCTGGATGCATATAGTCAACACCTGATAAAAAGAGAATTTAAATTTCAATAATTTCTTTATATAAATATTTGCTTTCTATAAACTTACCATCATCCATAATGGCAGTAGTAACATTTTTACCCGTTATCCCTTGATCCCAAGCTGCTTGAACATTTAAATCCAAGCGTGCCTTGCCGCCATTTTGGCCGGTATTTTTCAAATACCACTGCATTGGAAAGTAGGGATCTGTGGGTTCAGTGCTTTCCATACTGGATTGAGTGTTGTACGTGGCATCAAATTTTAGTCCATGAATGGCATGAACGGCAGGACGCAAACCACGTTTAACACGCTTAAATCCCGGTTGTTGAATGGCTGTATGAATCTACAACAAAATTAAAAAAATTAACGGAAAAATTATTGGAAAGAGCACAACTATATCTATATTTAATTATATATAAAATCAGTTGCTAAATCACTTGTGAACGGCTAGACTGATCTGGCAGATGTCAAAGCTATTTGAGAAGCCAATTATGAGTAAGCTGACACCTATACTCAATGGTAATGAATGCATTCCAGATCATCACTTCGGTTTTAGGAGACAACAAAACACGATCGGACACATACATACATAGACTTGTGAACGTTGTTAGAAAATTTTTCGAATAAAAAAAATATTGCTCTACACTCTTCATTGATGTTTCTCAGACTTTTGATAAAGTATGTCACGAAGCTGTAATACATACATAAGCAAAATATACCCGCAAACACCCTTGAGAGTTCAGAAAGCTACCGTCAAGACAGCATCCCGGGTCCTATATTATGGCTACAACAAGCTAGCGAACTAAATTTCAACATATTTCATGCCTGTCTATGCAAATCAATAAAAGTTTTACGTGCAGATTTATTTAAAATTGGTACTAATTCTAAACGTGTTTTTTTACCAATAAAACTTATAAAAATTGAGAAGGTAGGATTCATTTTATAGTTTTCACCACATTCAATGAATCGTGAAATAAAATTATATATCTTGATTTCTTAACATTTTTGTGTATTGAGCGTTACATTTGCTTTCGCGGTTGTTCTGGGAATAACTTTTGCAAAAAATACACCACAAAAAATGGTTATAAGGTTTGAAAGCACTACACATCTACTCCCTAAAAACAAAAATTTGTAATAATTGCAGGACAAAATTAAAAGTAATGACGACTTTTTTCAGTATTTGACTCAGGTTCACATGAAATATATAAAAAGAAAAATTATATTTTAAAATAATTATTTACATATATATATATATATATATATATATATATATATATATATATATATATATATATATATATATATATATATATATATATATATATATATATATATATATATATATATATATATATATATATATATATATATATATATATATATATATATATATATATATATATATATATATATATATATATATATATATATATATATATATATATATATATATATATATATATATATATATATATATATATATATATATATATATATATATATATATATATATACATAAACGAAAAGTAGGCTATCTCTTTTTTCAAATAAGACAAATTTTAATACAATCGACCAACAATAGTTAAAGTTATGTCAATTTCAAATAATTATACGTAGTAAAATACGACCTACCTAATATATTCTTCGAAAATGTAACAACACACAGTGCGGTAGGAGCAAAATTTTTTCAAAAGAAATCCTAAATTTGTTAACAAAAAATGTTCTTTATATCGTTTCTACCCTTCAGTTGCTGTTAACTATTTTTGACGTCCTAAAGTTTATAGATAAATATAGTTTAAAATTTTTTTAGCGTAACGCTCAATACATTTTTATACGAATTAAATATTTCTTCAGAACACACACTATATTTCGAGTTTAATACAATTTAGATGTATAACCTTCGATGAGTTTTAACATAAACTCTTAGTTAATTACTAAAAAATTTCATTTAAATTAAAAAATATGGATAACAGTACAATTTTTTAGATGCAAACAAAGTTGATTGATGAAACCTTTTGCAATATAATACTGTTTAACAAAGTTCACAAAATGTTTAAGCATTTAGAAATAAAAATCTATGTTGTTATTTTAGTATATATCGTTAATGCAATTTCAATAATTAAACTGAGTAATGAAGCGTATTAGAAAAGCTTAACGCTCAATAAGCAAGACTCGGACAAGGACAATTTTTAATAAACTTATAATTTTTATTATTTTTCAAAAGTTTACTGTGTGAAATAAGAGAAGCAAATTCAAATTTTATGACCGTTGTAACGTTAATCTTGTTTTTGGAAAAACTTATTAGTTTCTTATTGTGGAAAATCAATGCTCGAATGCTTAGGCTCTATAAACAGCACATTAACTGCCTATTTTTGTAAATAATTTAAAATTTTTCCTAGGGACTTTGAATTTAAAACAAAAACAAATATGAGTTTTTATTATTATTTCAATATAAATTGCCTAACAAATATTTTTATTTTATTTACAAAAACAGGCAGTAAGCTCCATTTTTGTCAAAATTTAGCCATTTTTCAATATTATTTCAAAGTCTTGACTTTGATTCCTTTTCTCGACTACATGAATTCTGATAACTATAAAAATTAATCTGCATTACGGGAGATATTGGCGAAATAGAGAACAAAGTCGAGGCCAAAACCCAGAATTTTAAAATTCAAAGCCAAATATCTTTGAAAATATTAAGGATATTTTAATGCAATAAACTGTATTTTCTCTATCTGTTTATAAACTTTACACCACGTTTAAATTTATTAAAATCACATAAAAGTTGTAAAAGTTATGGGGCCGACAAGGTTTTTCATGGCCGAGATAGACAACTTTAAAACCATGTAGCTCAATGTGTATTTAAACAGGGTGGTCAAAACTTCAACATTTTTAAATATCAGGTCCCCCTCTATTATTTTTACATACATCGTTTTATATTCGGATAGCAAGTTTCAAAGATAAAGATTTATTACCCTTTTTTCCAATTGGAACCACTCACTGTGTGTTGGTTTGTTTTTGTGTGCGCTTAGCCAATAAGCAATTTTGCTTGAAATAAAGCGCAAAACAATTGGTATTCAAGTCAAACAATCCAGTTTGAAGGCTTCAAATGCTTTTTATTTCAATGGTACTCTCCAGTAAAATGGGAACTTTAATTCAAGTAAAACACTACAGTTCTAAAAAAATTCAATTCAAGCCATGAATTGTAATTTATTTCAAGCCTTCAATTTAAGTTTCAACCTGGAAATATAGTTTACATCAAGGATTGAGTAAAAGTGTGTTTCAAGTTGAAAATATAGTGCATTTTAAGCGGTATTAGCAAATTATTTATTACAAACAAAGACTAAATTAGGATTTTAATCAACGTATTTGTACGCATTTGACTCATTTTTATAAACGCATAATATGTAGGTACATCCTTATATACATATTTTTGAAATTTTTGCAATTTAGTTTAATTTTGCATGTTTCTTTCACAACGCGATTCTAGAATATCCGCCACTGATTCAATTCAGTTATTTTTTTAATTTTGAAAACTGGATTAATTGTTCATTATTTGACAAACAAAAGAAAAATTTAACATACATTTTTGTTACTTTGGAAGCTTGAACTGAAATTTACTTCCAGTTGAATTTCAAGTACTGGAAGTTTAAGTTGAGTGCTTAACAAAACAGATAAATGCTAACAATCTATATACATAAAAATAAATCTGTGTTTGTATGTTTGTTTGTTTGTTTCTTAGTTTGTTTGTTAGTGTGCATATTCCTTATAAATTTCGGAACTGTCTTTCTGACGACAGGGAAATTCAAATAGGCCATTTGTTTTTTGGAAGATTTGTATGGGTGTTAATCCAATCAAGGCCTCAATGGCCAAAGTTGGACATTACCTCATTGCGCCTGTAATAAGAAGACACGCCAATATCTGAACCTTGCAGAGTCTGGTTGTCGTCGCCACCTGTTTTGTCTTCTTCCACCATACAATCGCGCCATACGTAATGACAGGCCTAACAATCATTGTATAGATCCACATGATCATTTTTGGTCTTAAGCCCCATATGCGCCCGGCACAACTCTTCAACGCCCAGATCTCCCTAGTGGCTTTTTGTGTTATGCATTCAGCATGACGGTTCCAAGTCAACCTACTATCAAGAGTTATCCCCAAATATTTGACGTCGGTCGAATAAGGAATATTGCACCCATTCAACGAAACTGTCCTCAGACCAAGTTGTTTCTTAAGAGAGAAAGGTACCAGAATAGTCTTGTCTGAACTGACCAACAGGCTGAGTCTCCCACACTATGTCATAACAGTACACAAAGCAACGTTTATGACGTCTGAGAGAACGTTGCCGGATTTGGCAGTTGCCATCACAACCAGGTCATCGGCGTACACTATAACTTCGTGCCCTTGTTCACTCAGAATAAGGAGTGGTGATAAAACATCACCTTTGGGGCACCCTTTGACTGCATTAATAGTAACCATATCGTTTCCATTGAAGCAGTTATGTCCCTGCTCTAAGCATAGACCTAGTCCATTTCAGAGAAGCGTGGTCAAGACCTTTTTGCCTAAGAGAGCCGTCTGCAGAATCATAATTTGTATGGGGTACACTGAACAGAAAAATCAATCCATATCTACTTAAATTAATCCCAAGTGGCATTAAAAGTACTGTAGTCCCGGTTTTTTAGAAATCAAGTAGTTAATAAATAAAACATGTGTCAACAAATATGAATGTGAAAATAAATAAATCATAATATGAAAATTTTTATTTTTTTATTTTGGATGCAACAAACGGACCAGTTAAAAATTTTCATTTTGAATTTAGTTTAAAAATAAAACTTTTTAACTGCCGTCAGTTTCTTAATCAAAATATGATTAAGAAAAGAACATATATATGATTATTTAGAACCATATATATGATTATTTTTAGCCATATATGTAGCAAAAATAACTTTTTTGTAATAATATTTGTTCTACGATTTTTTAAATCTGCGCAATCAAAAAATTTACCGTTATTTTTCAGTTACTCACGAAAACCGGCGATTTGACATCCCAAAGTTCAAAATGTGGCTTTAAAATATTCAATAATTTTGTTAAGTTCTTTATTTTATTGGAATATTTTAATCTTGAAAACTTTTTTTTTATAGAAATTTTTTACAAATTTCTAACAAATAGTTGATTAGCGCCATCTTACGACAAAAAGAAAACCAGTTTAAACATGTACAACAACAATGTAGCTTGATTGCTTGATTTTTATGTTTTAGTGCCTTTTTCAAAAAAAGCGCTAGATTGGCGCTTTTTCTTGCTTATTTTTTGCTTCTTTAACGCCGAATACTAAGAAATTCTTTAAAGATAGTCTGGCAAAGAGTATGAAAAGTGGTTTTCTTTTTCAAAAGGGCTTATTTCCATATTAAGCAAAATTTCAGTAATGAAAAAATACGTTTAATAGCTTTTTACAGTAGCTTATTTTTTTTAATGCCTCCAGTGGTGGCGTAGTGATCTCATATTATAAACCGCTTAAAGCAGCCATGTCAAACTCGCTGCCCGCGGGACGCAAGCGGCCATCGACATGGTTTTTTTGCGGCCCTCAACACTTTTCTACAACTTCACACACAGAAAAAAAATTTTTATATACAACTAATTTTTTTGTTATATCAATAAAATAATTAATTGATTTTGAATCTACAACGACTTTTGTAAATGCAATTACGAAACTGTAAATTAATCGTAATTGTAAGAAAATCAGAAAAAAAATGTTTGCATTTTTTTTGTTGATTCCAATTTTGTTTCAATTAAGATTATTGTTATATCAACAATGTGAATTGTTTTTTATTTTAACTATCATAACTGTTGTATTAACAATAATTTTTTATACAATCACAATCCTCGAAGCGACTTTTTGCTTGTCTGCGAGTCGAACCGACGACCTCTGGACTAATAGACTAACATTCTTACCTCTCAGCTACAGAGCAATTAGTTATTAAATACGCAAATAATGAATACACACAAAACGTAATTTGCTTTGCTTCATCTACGTGTGTGCATCTATTTGTTATATCAACAATGGTGATTGTTAATTTTTTACACAATACATAACAAAAAATTTGGTTAGTTCAGTTTGTTGAAAAAAGTTTCCGTGTTTGTCGTATCAACAACTCAATTTGTTATATTAACAAAATATATGTTTAGATTTAAATTACATATTAACAATTGAAATTGTTAGTTGCAATTTGATGATATTTTTTTCTGTGTACTGTTTTCATTAAAAATTAATTATTTAACAAAAAAATATCAAAGTCAAAAATAAGTAAAGAAAATTTATCAAACTTTTCTAGTTATAAGAGTCTTTTGCTTAAATATCGATAATTAAAATTTAACAAATATGAATAAAAAGTTAAGTTTAAAAAATCAAAAAACCCAACTGCTTAAAAAAACTGAAAAAAAGAAAACAAGTACAGTGCGCGGAACATACCGAATTTCACATCGGGGAACCATTATTGTGAAGATTTATATATTAAATTTTTAATGATTTACGACTGTAAAATTCGCTATTAACCGCACAGTGGACTTGTTTTTTTTTAGTTTTTTACGCAGTCGGATTTTTTAATTTTTTTAATTTAACTTTTTATTTATATTCTTTTTAGTTTTCGAACACAGTTCGGTTTTAGATTCATTGTTTAAAATTCACTTTTTACGCAATTGCGTTTTTTGGTTGTTAACTAACTTTATACTGTTAAAGATTCCAAATGGTCATTCGAAATGAAAAATGATAAGAGAAACCTAGATTATTTTCAAATAGCTGTTCAATGATACGCATTTTAAAATAGTTTGCCGACTTTTTATTTTTTCCCATATGGCGTCCATATTGAATTTTTACTACTGTCAATGTTTAGTGACACTCGCATGATTAAAGCAAATCGATATTTTGTAATGCTTATATTATATATGTTTGGTAGCAAATATAGAATATCTTTTTTCACAAATGAAGATGAATAAAACTGTGCAGTGAACCAGATGCAATGAATAGCATCGATATTAAAAATTACTTCAAGCAAAAATTTAACTCCGGTCTTTGATGAATTGAAGAATGACAAGCAGTGCATAGAGAATGGTGCATTTTTATTTGAAAATCAATTGATATAAAATATTTATCACGATCAAAAAAGAACTTAATATGTATTATCAATAACTTAATGATGTCAAATGTACAAATAACCTGTAACATAAAATAATGATACATTTTGCTTAAGATAAGAGTTTTTGTTTTATTAAAATTAAAATATTTTTAGCGCTTTTCCACTACTTATAATTTAGCATTTTTAGCGCTTTTTGATATAGTGTTTTGCGCTTTTAGCATTCAAAATGTTGGCAGCTCTGCTTGATTGATCGTAAGGGAGAAGCTTACGCACAAGCAAAACCAAAAATAAAATAAGAGTTGGAAAATTTTAATATAGAGTCAGAGGTGAAATTTCATACTCACCATATTAGTAAAACGAATATAGACGATCATATCCTATTTCGTCATAAAATTTGGTTAAATAGCTGATATATCCTTAATATTTGTATCTTATGCTTCTCCAAATATTTAAAAAGTTTTGAAAGCACTTTTTTGGAAAAAATAACGCTCTTTTAGTTAAATTTCAAAATTTTGAGCTTAGACATTTTTTGCGACTTAAGACAATTCATAATTTTGTTCGGTGAATTTACTTAGAACTTTATCAGCAATTTAATAGTATACTTCAAATTAAAATCAAACCCATTGTAAAAAAGGGCTCCATGAAAAATCGCCCAAAACCAAATCGCGCAAAAATAATTTTGTTCGGTGAATTTACTTAGAACTTTATCAGCAATTTAATAGTATACTTCAAATTAAAATCAAACCCATTGTAAAAAAGGGCTCCATGAAAAATCGCCCAAAACCAAATCGCCCAAAAATAGAAATGAAAAATCGCCCAAAATTTCAAAATGAAAAATCGCCCAAAAAAATGAAAAATCGCCCAAAATTTAATAATAAAAAATCACCAAAAAAAATGAAAAATCGCCTAAAGAAAATGCAATATCGCCCAAAATTAAAAAACACAAAAAAATTACAAATTATAGTAATTTAATTTTTATATTGAAAAAAAAACTTACAGAAAAGCATAAATAGTCTTCGTTTCTTACTGAATTGCAATAAAAGTATGAATAAAAGGCAATATTTTCCATCGGCCAAAAATTATAGTAATTTAGATAATTATCAGAGATACAACAAAAATGTATAAACATATAATGCAGTAATGATCATTTATCGAAGGCCGGAAAGCGCGTTTCAAATTAAATATTCCAAAGGCAAGTAACTAAAAAATTGTCGTAAGCAAAGCCGAGATTTGATATACTATGGAGTATAAAATCTCCGCCCGGCCAAAGGCCGGCTACTCGGAAAGTCGTCGAAAGCACGTACCAAATTAAGCATTCCGAAGGCTCCTAATATTGAAAATTGTCGTAAGCGAAGTCGAGATTTGACATACCATAGAGTTTAAAATCCTTCCGTCCGGCCGAAGGCCGGCTACACGAAAAGTCGTGGAAAGCGTATCTCAAGTTAAACATTCCAAGATTCACTAATATAGAAAATTATCGTAAACGAAGGCGAGGTTTGATATACCATAGAATTTAAAATCTTTCGTGCAGGTGGAATCAAAAATTGGCTTCGCTTACGACAGTTTTTAATATTAGTAGCCTTCGGAATGCTTGATTTGGGACGTGCTTGCGACGACTTTGCGTGTTGCCGGCCTTCGGCCGGGCGGAAACATTTTAAACTCTATGGTATGTCAAATCTCGGCTTCGCTTACGACAATTTTCAATATTAGTAGACTTTCCGTGTAATTGTCGTAAGCGAAAACCAGACTTGATATACCATAGCGTTTAAAATTCTTCCACCCGGCCAAAGGCCGGCTACACGAAAAGTCGTCGAAGCACGTACCAAATTAAGTATTCCGAAGGCTACTAATATTAAAAATTGTCGTAAGCGAAGCCGAAAGTTGACATACAATATAGTTTAAAATCATTCCGCCCGGCCAAAGGCCGGCTACACGAAAAATCGTCGAAAGCACGTACCAAATTAAGCATTCCGAAGGCAACTTATATTGAAAATTGTCGTAAGCGAAGCAGACATGATTCCACCTGCTCGAAGGATTTTAAATTCTATGACATGTCATCCGCTTCGTTTTTGACAATTTTTTATATTAGTGAACCCTGGAATGTTTAACTTGAGAAACGCTTTCGACGATTTTCCGTATTGCCGGACTTCGGCCGCGCGGGACGATTTTCAACTCTATGGTATGTTAAATCTCGGCTTTGCTTACGACAATTTTCAATATTAACAGCCTTCGGAATGCTTAATTTGGTACGTGCTTTCAACAACTTTCCGTGTACACAGCCTTTGGCCGGGTGGAAGGATTTTAAACTTTTACCGCTATAGAAGCCAAATAATGATGGAGATGGAACACATTGGAGAAACTTTCAATTATTTAATATAAAATAATATTTTAAATTCTATATTCGATTTTGATGATTACCAGAATTTTTGTATGTAAAATTTTAGGCGGTTTTTCATATGAAAAATAACTTAAAATTTGTATGGAAAAATTTTTGGGCGATTTTTCATTTTTATTTTTGGACGATTTAGCTTTGGGCGATTTTTCATGGAACCGTAAAAAAATGTGAATAAAAAAACAAACAAAAAATTGAGGCAAAATTTTTCTGCCTGTCCCACCATGTCGACAAGTCGACTTCGTTCTCGTACTTATATTGAAAACAATAATAAAAAATTTAAATTTGTTTTTATTTTCAGTATAAATATGAGAACGAAATCGACTTGTCGACATTGTGGGAGAGGCAGTTAATTTCTAAGTGAAATATCTCTTAAATTATAAAAGATACAAACACAATTATGGGCAAATTTTTTTTTTGTTTTGACTAGCAAAACCTAACTCCCTTGAAATTTTACAAATCGGTCAGTATTTCAGAAAGTTCAAGCCACACAAAGTTTTTCACACCCGAGGTAGCCAATTTTCACCACCAGTAGGTCCATCCATGGTTTAGTTACAGACTTCCCAGGACATGTTGCTAAAAGCGTTGCGGAAATTCTTATTTATTTTTTATAGTATTTAAATACACATAAACACACTTAAAAAAGTGAACTTTCATAAAAACTTAATATACATACTTTTAAATAATTTTAAAAAATTTTTTTATAGATTAAAAAGAAAAGTTTGCCTGATATCTCAGCAAAAACTTTTGACATTTTTGTGTTCGGTAGTACTCTTTTAATGGGCTACAAATTAATGAGTCGTACTTACATATTTATCTTATTACTATGCTTCAAACTAGAACTACTACTGCGAATTTATCTTATGTAAAACTAATAAGTCAACAATACCGGAGTGAGTAAAATACTTGTCTTCAAATCGTATCCCAGCCGGGCCAAAACAAAAATGAGAAAAATAAATAAAATATATTTTAAATGAAATTTATTTGCTGGTGTTTAAGTATTGTCTATATGCAGCATTTCATTGGTGCTAGAAAAATAAAATGGATTCATATCGAATAAAAATTTATTTGCTGGGGTTTGTATAATTTTCAAAGCCTAATTTGCTTATTTTTGAAAATCATATACATATTTGTGAATTCTCAAATGGTTTTTGAAAGTCTGTACATAATACATAAAATAAAGAGTTTGTAACTGTTCAAAATCGTGTTTGAAGTCTACTGACGATTTGGTAAAGCACCAACGAAATGCTGCATATAGACTATGTTTAAACACCAGCAAATAAGTTTCATTTAAAATAAAATTATGACAATTTGTCAAATAAACTTCAAAAATAAAATAAATTGCATATAAAGTTTTTTAATTTTATTTTGTTAATTTTACTGCTTATTTTTTAGCTCCAAGTAAGTCAAATAATACTTAATTAGTTGTTGTGACAATGTAAGGACATTTATAACGGGCAGGCGGGGATAAAAAAAAGGGGTCGGTATATTCCCTTCGTCTTTAAAAGGCTACTAAACTAAGCGTCGAATAGTGACTAACTCGCTTTGGTCGGATAAAAACCGACTGAGTAACAGTGGATCAAATTAGAACACTAGCATTTAAATTTTCCACAAAATTCACTTGTAAAAAACAATAATGGTCGAAATATAATTTTTTTCATCATTTTTTCGTGTTCAGCACATTACCTTAAAATATGCATTACAAAATTTTTACTTTCCAAAAAATAAAATATGTAAATGAGCGCTAAGAATGATTTTAAAGCAATTTTTTAATTTTCTTGTTTTTCTTGGCTTTATAACTCAAAAAGGTTGGTCTTAAGTAAAAAATTATCAGAAACATTTTTTTAGGAAATTTTGTCAGCTATAGTTTTAGACCTTGCAAAAAACTCAAAAGTTTATCTTTAAAGGAGCCCTCCTCCCTCTAGCTCGCCTGCCAAACACTGGGACTCTTTAGTTTCATTAAATATACATACCAAGGAAAAACTGTGTCAATTTTCAAAGCTACGGGAATTATTTCTTTCGATTTGTCCTTAAAACTTAAAAATGTTTTCCAAAAAAAAGTTTTTACTGATTTACACAAAAATTATTAATAATATATTACAAAAAATTCAGAAAATATTTTCGTTTGTTTCATTGAATTGTTTTGTTGGATATTTTACAGATTCAGACAAAAAGTTTGCTTAATTTGCTTAAAAAGAAAACCCGGTTTTTATTGAGACATTTTTGTCTGTATTTACAAACTTGTTTGTAGGCCCATTTCTAGACAAAATATTTACTAATTCATTAAATTTCTTTACTGAATATGAAATTTAGGTTTTTAGGCGTACAATCAGTGTCAAGCATTAAGAGGGTTCCCACTAAGGCAACTAACCGTTTCGCAACAAATTGCTTTAATAAAAGAGCAATTAAATGAATATGAAGTTTTACTATTTAAAGTCGTATTTCAGCTCTTTCTGTGTCAATTTTCAGGGCCAATAGTAAAGACAGTTTATTATTTGCAGCTTTGTTTGCCTTAAAAACAATAACTCTGTTTATTCTTTTTATAAAGTGTTACTTTTTTGATACTAAATTAAGTAAATATGTACATACATATATATTTTTACTCACCATTGGATGACTTTTAAGCAGACGTGTGTGTGGTATACTCCTCCTTGAACGTGCATGTGGCAAAGTCCGGTGCTTGAAATGATATTCATGCCCCTGGCCACCAACCAGCTGCAATACAAAGTAAAGAAAAAATATCCTTAAATTAAAATAGACTGGCACCATTATGCATCAATAGTTTCAAACACAAATTAAATTTATTCATATAAACAAAATGACATCTGTGATTTTCAGACACATAAAACTTTTATAAATATTCAAATAAAGACGGGTGCAAAAAATTTCATTTATTTTACATGAATAAATTCTATCCAAATGAGATGACGAAATATACGCTTAATGGTGTCATCGAGATGTTAATGTTTAATTTAATATCATTATTTTTGTGTCAAATTCCAAAAAAGAGTCTTAATTAGAGTATTATTTTACCAAAACAACTTTGCCTTGTTTGGTTAATTATTTCAAATAAATAATATCAGAGATTTTTAGTAAGAAGTTGTTGTGTTGAAATGACGTTTATTCCAATGTACAAAATTTAATCCAATTTAAAAGTCTTGTTTATTATTCTTTTATGTTTTCTCCTTTCTGATGTCTTTTTTTCAAGTGTTTAGCAGCTTAATTTGTCACATATTTTTTACCTTTTTTCTGTAGAAATTTAAAAAAATACATATTAATATATTAGCAGCATACAGCCTTAAATACATAATTTAGTTTTACTTTTTATGAGAGCAAGCTGTCAGCGGATTACATATTAACAGGGTCTGTTTGAATAAGGAACTTAACATCATTAACATGCCTAAAAGAAGTATCTAAGGATCTCAAAAAAAAATAACAATATAAGACTTTGCATTCAGAAGAGATATACAAGTAAACAGGAACTGTCAACTTGATATGTAGATGCGGTTAGTGACGGCAAAAAAATATTAATCGAGCCCAATCGAATTTAAAAAAAAATACTCAGAACAGAATTATAAGATAAGAACTCAACTGTTTCTTTTTTCTGTAGCGGTTGCACCAGCTTTTGTAAGAAGGCGTTCCCATGGTACGGACGTTCCAATCAGAAACAAAATTTTGGAGCAAGCGTGTAAAGAGATTTGTTACGGATTAGTTAATTTATACTGAACATTTTGTAAAAAGTGTAACGAAGGGGCTACGTAATATGCGAATAGCCCCTAACACCATGTTACTGAAAAAAATATGAATTTCAATAACATTTGTCATTAACTTAATACAATATTTCGTTGTATGTATTTCTTTCACGAGCCGGTTATTTCTTTTCTTTTTATACATAATAACTTAAAAAAAGTTTTATCTCATAATAAATAACTGGGAAATGGCTCGGCTATAGAGAGCATGCTTTATATCCGGGAAGCACGGGTTCGTATATCAGGCATGGCAAACTTTATTTTTTAATTTATATTTTTTTTCTTTTGAAATAATTTTGTTATCAATATAGCAGAATCCTTTATCACAGGAAATTAAAAAAAAAATATTGCATACCGGGTTTTTTGTTATCAAACACGAAACTTATTTTTTTTCTGTGTAGTAAAAGCTTACAATATAGGCCTAGCGTGTGAATATCTTCCAATATACCAATTCACTTAAACTGCTTCTAATTGCATATTGATCAGCTTTGCATCTACCCAGAAAAAATTGTTTTAAATAATATCAATGAAATCCATTCATTGACGTACATTCATTAATTTTTTGCAAAAATACTTTGATTAAACGTACGCGCGTTGCTTTAAAGAAAACATCTATTAAACTTCAATGTAAAACGGTTTATTGAAAGCATTCGTTGTGTTATTCTTTAACAAAATTAATAAAGCAATTGATTGATTTAACGTATTTGTCGAATTTTTGGATGTTTGGAGTAAAATACCTTTTGCAAGTAATTAACAAAAAGAGTACCTTTTCCAGCATAAGTTCTTGTAGAGTCTCCATTCGAACTTTGTAATGGAGGTTTCATTCCAGTGTCCATTGGAACTTTGTAATGGAGCCTCAAAATTACCGGTCTTTTAAGTCATCTGGCTGATCGACATAGCAAACAATATCTTTGTGATGTTTCGTCAAGTTTTTGCAGAAATGTTTGCACAGATACAGTTTTGTTTGCTATATTTGCGTTTTAAGCTCTTTGATACATTCTTTCAACCTAATTGTCTTTCTCTCCGAAATCTTATTTTTTCACACAAAAGAACAACAGAACACATTTTATTATATCTCATCTGTAGATTTGTAGAAGGCGCTATTGTCTGAGATCTTGAGTTCGAAACTAGCTACAAGCAAGTCAACAATATCACGACTTTTTCTGGTGTGTATTGGTGTGCCATTGTGTTCATTGTTGTTGGACTGTTAAGTGATCACGTTAGCAGTACCAGCAGCGATTAATACTGACATATCCTAATGCACATCACAGCAGCCTCCTTCGTCGGTATTGTAGCTTAAAAACAAATTAATGTCCCTATTTGACACCAGTGGGCAATGACGGAATTGTAAATGAATTAAGCTTTCTATATCTCTCCCTCTTCACCACACAGAAAAAAATCGATAAGAATTATATTCAATAAAATATTGTTGTTGGAAAAAAATACTAATTTCAATAACATTTGTCATTAACTTAATTCAATATTTATCAAGACCGCGCATTAAAATCATTCAATTAAAAGTGTTTGATAAAAATGTTATTGAAAAATTGCAAATAGTTAATAAAAATAGCCGTTAAATCAAATACATATGTACTTAATTCCTTGTATACATTGACATGCTTTCCAGCGTAAAGTACTATAAAACAACTTTTATCTCATTAAAAAATAAATGGGATATGGCTCAGCTGTAGAGAGCATGCTTTACGTCCGAAGAGCCCGTGTTCGTTTCCCAGCCATATCAATTTCTTTTTAATTTATATATTGTTTAAGTAAATTTTAAATAAATTTTTTATCAAAATTCTCCCAAGATTTAATAAAAAATTTACTTAATTTTGATATATATTTTTTACAATTTTTGTTATTAATATAGCGGAATTCTTTATCACAGGAAATTTGAAAAAAAAATTAATTCAATACCCGGATTTTTGTTATCAAAAACGAAACAGATTTTTTTGATGCACCTGTTCTCTCTACACTATCAATTTTCCAAACAAAGTAACACATTAATTAATTAACTGGTAGGCATTAGTTGCCTGATTGTGTTACTTGTCTTAAACAAAGAAGTTGCATTTTGTCTCAATCTTTCTAATAGAGACATGTTTTTTGAGCCACGGACACTCATCAATGCGTGCGCATATCATCGTTAAATCACAAGTGGGTGATAAAGTATGTGGTGACAATAGAAGGGGAGTGGCTTGAGGATAAATCTAAAGATGGTTTAACTTGGATCATTTCGCTTGGGTCAGGAATTTTTGCCGATCTGTTAGGCAGTATGTTGGCTGTCCACTTGAAAATACACTCAAACCCGTTTTAAAAATTGTGTCAAACAAAACATGTGTCCTTAGGATTGATTAAAAGTGACCCTCAGAACGTACACTTAGCGTTGTTTTGCCAGTCGGTAGAAAACGTTGACCTAGTGATTTATAAAATGCACTGTATTTTATATTTACGAATTTTATTGTTTAATTTTACGAATTTCGTGATAGGTCCCATTTCTGTAAAATAAATATTTGAATTTATCAATTTAGTAATAGAATACGAACTATAGTTTTTTCTGTGCTTCGTTGGGAGGTTAAAATTGAAATATATTATAAAATTTTAGAAATATTTTATATTTTCAGTAATGAAAAACCTGGAAGAAGAATAAATTGATGAAATCACGCAGATGTTTGTTGCTTGAAGATTTATTAATTAATTTAAAAAAATGCTTCGAGAGCTCAAATGACTCTCTGAGATCAGCATTACACCAATCTATTTATCCATGAGGAAATATTCCAGTTTAGATGAATGTAATCAAATTATTTATTGCGACTACGATTTTTGATACAAATTATTGCGTATGTCAATCTTATACAAGAGTTCACAATCGTCTGGATTGTGGAAATTAATTTAAGCAAGCCCGTAACTTTTGCAATTATCTTGTTCACATTCATTTAAGGAGTATTGATATTCTCAGTCTCAGCTAGAGGCTGTGAAGACTTTCGATCAAGCCTGCTTTAAAAAAACTTAAAATCGGTCCATCCATTTAGGAGTTACAGGGAAAGACACACAGATACATAGGCTAAAATCTCCTCACAGAAAATATTATCATAGGTTTTTATTTTAACACACACGTGATTGAATTTGTTTTTAAATTTTATTATTTTTTTCTTTTGTTTTTAGATCTTCCAATATAAAATTTTTATAGAAAAAATATGCGATTTTTTTCTTATTAAAATTTACGAATTTTCTTGTTTAATTTTACGAATTTTGTGATAGGTCCCATTTCTATAAAATAAATATTTGAATTTATCAATTTAGTAATAGAATACGAATTATAGTTTTTTCTGTGCTTCGTTGGGAGGTTAAAATTGAAATATATTATAAAATTTTAGAAATATTTTATTATATTGTAACTATTTTAAATAAGGCTTTTAAATTAAATTAATTAGGCTTAAGTATAGTTAAAACTGTTTCAATTAAACACTTATCATTAGCACAACCATAAAGAAGAATTTAATGACATGGAAATATGTGCTATAATTATTAAAGCATTAACAAAATGTTACTATTAAGTTTTAAGAAAAATATATGCACATGTACTTGTTGTATTGATTTAGAAGTATGGGTGCTGGAGAAACTAAAAGATACACATGCTTCCACACATTGTCAAACAAATACATACACAGAAAAAAATTTTCCAATCAATACTGTTTACTCAGAAAAATTTTTATTTTAATTAATATTTTCATTGAACCAACGTCTATTTTAATTGGTTTTATCTTATTTTATTTTAAAACAATGATATCAATTAGATTTTAAATCAAGTTACCATAAAATTAAAAAAATGTCTACATGTCAATTGTGAATAAATAAAATAATTTTAGTTTGCATGTGTGAGAATTGTATAATTGATTAATTGGTTTCTTTTTAAATTGCAATTAATTTTTTAATTAATAAAATATTTTTTTAATTAATAAATCGAAAAATATTTTCAACTAATTCTGTTGAGTTACTATAACAATTTTCGTGATTGGTTGAAAACTAACTAATTTTTTAATCGAATCTTCCTTCGGTTTTCTTAATTGAATCTTGTTTTTAGTTTTTTCTGTGTACTACCATTATTATATCTTTATTTGAATTGGTTAACTTTCTTCATTGGAGTATTTAAACTTTTAGTCTCCTTACTTAGTGGATCATTTATTTTGTTTTTAATATACCAAAAAGCCACGAGCATTCATATTAAATTACTTTGCTCAACTTTGCACTTTCAACAGTTATAGAATAATAAATGTTAAACAAAATGATAACGAACTCTCATAGTACTTTAAAATTGTATTCCACATTTTAAAGACGAAAAATTAATCTAACGTTTCAAATTTACAAAACAACGAAACCCGCATCTGTTACTTAATGCGGTTGTTAGTTACATCACGAGCAAGTGGGTTAGATAGTTGTAAGTATAAGCATTTCCCTTGGAAATATTTAAAACTATAGCTACTTACTCGTTTGTATTGAGTTTCATATTTAGAGCTGTGTATCTTTAAGTTTTTTCATATTTAGAGCTGTGTATCTTTAAGTTTGTACTAGAGATTATAATTAAGTATATTGTAATGGCAAATTTATTGGCAAAAGAAAGTTTTATTAATACTATAGGGGGTTTTAAATGCTGTCAAAATGGCATTATTAATTAAGTTTATTTATAGTACGAGTTATATGACTTGTATTTTAATTAATATATTAAAAATGATAATTTCATATTTCGCAGATAGTAACAAATAAAAAAAATTACATTTAATTTATTAAAATTGTATTAATATTTCATAACAAGAAAATAAAGCTGTTTATCCTTATATTAAAAATATTAATTTTTTCCAAATATAGGATAAATAAAATAAAAATGATTCTTAAAAGTCGGTCAATTTGCATCAAAAAATTTTACTTTACTTTTTGTACTCATACACGTGCAATGATTAGCAAATATTTTCTTAAACGATTTACTATTTTCAGTTCATTGTAATGAACATTTGCACCTTGTATATGTTTTAACCACAATGTGCATGCATATTGGTTATTCCAAGTGTCTAAAATTGTTTGTTATTATTATTTTGGGGTTCAAATCGGTTTGTTGTTTTTAAATAAACACCAAATTTTTACGACTGTGAAATAATCCATAAGTATGTAGTTATTCATAGACTTGTTTAAGACATTAGCTTTATATATTCGGGACACATATTGCGCTCAAAATTTAAACATTTTCAGTAGAGATAAAAACTGTTTATATTATTATTATTTAAAGTAAATGTCAATAATAATAACTATACCATTCTTAAGAAAATATGGAAATTATTATAATATACTAGCTTTTATTCTTTTTTGTTAATCGACTGAAGAGAAAATGTGAGACAAAAACACTATTATTTCAAATTATTATTTGGAAAAATTTTAACAAAGCACTCAGTAAAAATTTGGTAATACTTTTCACTACAAACTACATACTATTTCCATTACTTTAAAGTAGTAAAGTAGAATTTTGTAGTTTACTTACTAGTATATAAAAAATCCATTTCTTCTCTTATTGGCAGAGTAGTATACTACTACTACAGTGTCTCATACAGATGATCAGTAGTTCAACACCTGGCGAAGCAAAATTGATTTTGTTTAATGTGTGCATGTTTGTAAAAACTAGTTTTAAGCCCGCAACAAAATAGATGTGCCGTAAGTAGACCAGTGAGCAAAATAATTGACGTGAAATACAACAATAACTGAGCATGGCATGAGTTCAATGCTTTAGCTGAGACATTTAATTATTATGTTTTGTGTATTCAATGACTTGTAAAAAATGAAATTTTTAACTTTTCATTTGTAAACCAATGTGGTAAGTGCTTGCCTCAAATGACATCGCCATGTTAAGGTAATTTATTAAAATTCTAAAGTAAAAGTAGTGAAGTGTATATACATATATTGGCATTTTAACTCATTATTGTGCGATCAAAATGTTTGCTAGGAAAGTGTCAACTCAAAATAAAAATGAATAAATTGAAACATTTAAAGTATGAAAACAGCCACAATGCAAAATACTTTAAGTACTTCGAAACAATTTATGTTACGAAAGAGATCTCAACTCGTTTAATTGGGGTCAGAAGAACACAAAATTTTGCTTGTAGATATGCATAAATAATATCGATATTCGCTAAAAAAAAAAGTGTCAAATGAAAATGTTGAGTTAATTCAGTATTCTTAGACTTTTTTACACTATTCCACAAATGGTTCGACATATGCGGAAAACGCAACCATGATGTAATAAGTCTATGTACATTTTTAAAAAGCAATAACAACACGTTATGCCAGGGTTACATTTTCTACAGAAGTCGAACCACTTGTGGAATAGTGTAAAATTAGCTTCAACAGGCGCGATGTAAAACAAAATGTATGCGTTATATGCAACTATACAAAATTACATGTAACGTATTCGTATTATCTACTTGTTACTTCATTCGGGAAATCCACAAAATTTTCAATACCGCTTACTGCGAAATTAGTACGGGAATTCACGAGAGTTTTTGCTTTTAAAAATTGTTTAATAAAATAAAATCTGCGGTCTTACATAATAAATTAAAAAATTAAATTTTTAAAGAAAAGGTACTTAGACCTACATTATAAAAACTGTTCGACTTCTGCACAAAATGCAACCCTGACATAATATGTTATTATTGCTTTTTTAAAACTTTCCATAAACTCATTAGATCATGGTTGCATAAGTATGTGAGTGTTGCAGGATATCCACTGTAATTTCTTATTCTTATGATTTGTATTTGTGCAAATTTCTAATTCCAACAACCATTCGAGTTAAAAAATTTTTTGTAAAAAAAGAATTCCTGAAATATTTTGGAAAGAACTTTATATTTTAATTAAGTTTTTTACATGCTTTATGTTATTTCTAACAAAAAAAGTTTAGTATTCTAATTTAAGGACTTTGTTAATGCTAGGGACTTAAAGCATGTTTATAGTAACGGAAACTTTCAACGTAATTTTCACCAACTTAAAGACATCCGATCAATTTGAAACTTTGCGCACACATTAGGTTCCGCTGACATTACAATCTAATGGACATAAAAGTGTGCTGTGCCCCGCCCGCACTAACGAAATATCTTATATCATGAAGCAGTTAAAGTATTCATATATCGTATAGACTTTTTGAGAACATGATGCGAAGTATTTCAAAGAATTGGTAGAATAGGACGTGGGTACTCACCATACAAAGTAATTAATAAAATCTGATATCTATGAAATCTATACGAGTAAGAAACTTCAATTTTGGTATGACTTAATTTGAAGACAATGGGGTACTCCCCATGCAAACTAATTAGTAAATACGTGCTATCTGTAAAGCTATAATAGTAAGAGTCTTAAAATTTGGTACGAGCTAATTTAAAGACATGGTAAGCAGATATGTAAGCAACTGGCAGAATAGGTGCGCGGGAAGGGTTACTCCACGTACACAGTAATTAGTAATTACGTGCTATCTTGAAAGCTATGATAGTAAGAGCGTTCAAAATTAGTATGAGTTAATTTGAAAGCAAGATACGACGTTAGTTGAAAAGCTAGCGTGGTTGTAGAAAGGAAAGGGGTAATCCTCATACAAAGTAATTAGTAGTTACCTCCTGATATAAGCTAACCTATAATAGTAAGAGTCTTCAAATTTGATAAGAGCTAATTTGAATACAAGATACAAAGATAGGTAAAAAACCAGCGGGTAGGTGGGAGGGATGCGGTACTCCCCAACAAAGCAACTAGTTATTACGTGCTACAAATTTGGTAGAGATTAATTTGAAGACATGATACAAAGATAAAAAAGGTGAAAGCCTGACGATTTAGTTGCGGCGGAAGGGGTACTCCCCATACAAATTAATTATTAATTACATGCTATCTGGAAAGCTATGATAATAAGAGTCTTCAAACTTGCTACAAGTTAATTTGAAGACAAGGGACGAAGATAGGTGAACAACTGGCGAGGTTGTTGCGGTAGAAAGGTTACTCCCCATGCATAGTAGCTACTAATTACAATATGCAACAAGAGATATACCAAAGAGTACAACCATAATTTTTGTAATGTGTTATAGTCTCCTAACTACGAAATTTAAAGTTCTGTGGATAAATAATTCTTAGATTTTTTAATTCGAAATATTTTAAGGGTCTGCTCAGCCGATTTTATCATGACTTGAGAGCGAATTGTTCAATTTTGTAAAACAAAACAGTAACGCATAGTTAATTAATTATAAACTCAACTGTTTCAGAATTATTCAGACAGCAGACAAATTAGCCCCTAATTGTGTAACTCACGTCATCAAAGTGAAATTTATATAGAGAGGAAAAACAAAATTTCAAATATTTCATAAATTTGTGTAATTTGTCATACATATTAAACGCTGGAATCTCTATGCGTTTGTTTGATGAAGAATTTTTATGAAAAAGAAAAACAAATTTCTTAAATTTTTTCAAATTTCTTTTTGTTTTAATATAGATTTCACTTCGGTGATGTGATTTACACAATTAGGTCCTTAGTTTCGACAAAAACAATGAAAAGCTATTGTTAATTTATTTTAATAGTGTTTCTTAATACAATTTTATAATAAAGAGTTTTTACCCTGAAACTGCTCAATAGCAATTTTGTACCCTCAACCTAAAATAAGAATTCTTTATGAAAATATGAAAATCAAATAAAAACAATAATACAAATTAAAGACAAATTCAAAACATATTTGTTAAAAAAAACTCCATCATAATTTTTCCTGTGCATATGAGTAGTTTGAAAACTTTTAATTCGTTTTCTATAAAATCGGTTGTTACGAGAAACACAAGAGAAGGAGCATAGCATAAATGAAAAATAAAAATATTAAATTATTAATATCAAGATGTCCATCATGTATTAGTACACGCAAGGACAAAACATGGCAGAGGCAACCACAATCTCTGAGCAACATACTATGATTGAATTATACAGTTGTAGCCAAATCATACTATTATGAAAATAATAATATTGTTGTCTTATCCAACAATAGTATCATGTCTTTCAACTTAATGTTTATTTGGATGCAGATATACTATGACTTAAATAATCATATTTTATTTGTATATAAAAATATCAAATGTTCTACATAACCAATTCTATGTGGTTATAAAAATTTTATATCTTATATTTTTGAAATAAAATCAAAAAAATTTTAAGTGATACATACAGGTATTGAATCTGAAATAAAATGTTTGTCATTATATTGGTTATAGTCACATACATACATATTTGTTGGCATATGTTTTATTAATAAATTTTTAACTTCAATTACCGTTTTTTTATTTGCTTTTTATTTATTTTTATTTTTCAAAACAAACGTATGTGAAGAAAGCAACAAAGGGTGATGAGAACAAAAACTCTTCTAAAAGCAGACAGCCATGTCTACAACCACAGTTTGATTGAGAACAAACTGGATTAAAATAGTATGGTTCCTTTCAGTGTTTAAATAACTCAAGTCAAAGTAGCAAAAGACGTTAAATTTTTCAATTTTCACTGCTTTGTCTTTTTCCATCGGTTTAAAATGAACCAATGCTTTTGATTATGCTTATGAAAAAAAACAGCAATCTCAGTCAAACCAGAAGCAAAGAACGATTTATGAACAATTCCGCAGTACTTTTAATAGGACTTTTACGATTTGAAAAGTTTAAATTTGTTTTTCTTTTGCTTTTGGCTAGTATCGCAAGTAAAAGCACAAGCAATGTCTTTGTTTTTAGAAGTTGTCTGCAGTCGCAAACAGTCACAGTCGAAGAAGTAAAAACTCTTGTTTTTAGACGTTTTCTGCAGTTTCAGTCAATTATTTATTTTTTTTTTGCACATAATATAAGAAGCAAAAGTAAACTTTTTTTGATATTTTGTTGTTGTATAATCATACTATAGTTTAATTTTACAAAAAAAAATTGTGATTGTAGTCAGACAGAATTTTTTTTAACAATATTGTATTGTTAAATGCAACCTTGCTGCAATTTCTATGAATGCTAGTAATGCGATGATTAAATGTAAATATGAGTTTGTTTGTCATAAGCTAATTAAGGTTCACAATCATTTAAAAGAATATTTCCAACCACCATAAACTATTTCGAGAAACATGACATTGTTGATGTAACCATGCCATAACCATAAATTTTCTTTGCGTGTACATTCTTATCCATTTATGTACCTTTAGAATATCTTAAAGCTTCTAAATACACATTTTTATTTATTCCTAAAACTTCCTTGTTTCCTTATTCGGCGTATATTGTTTCTTCGCTATAAATATTTATAAAGACTTAAATTTTTTTCTTTAGTAATTTATTAGCTACAGTAATTAGTATAAGCAAGAAATAACATAAATTGGCCATAAAATAAATTATTGTTTCCTCTTCAGCAAAAAAAAAATGGTAAAAATAAAAAATTTAGCCCATTTTGGTAATAAAATCCCACAGAATTATTTCAATTCGTTCCACCTTGTAATTTTATTATCCACCGCAATTACGTATTAAGTTGTTTCATAAATACTTTTCATGCTACACTATCCAACCTACATACAAATAGGCAGCGTTGTCAACTTTTAGATTTCAAAAAGCTCTGAAACAAGTAAAAAAAATGCGTAATTCTTGAAAAAAACACTACACTTTAATTTTTTAGTTGCATTAAAAAAATTTCTTATATACCCGCCTGTTCTGTAAATCGAGCCGATTTAAAACGAATCGGTTTAGAAAAGTTAGATCCTCAAGTTTAAGTCGAACTGTATGGATTTATATCCAAAGAAATTAAATTATTTTGGCTTGGGTTCGGTTTTAACTTAATTTTTTAATTAAATTATATTTTTATTTACAGGTATGTTTTGACACTCGCACGATTGTCAAATCGCATGTGAGTTGCAAATCTCCAAACTTTATTTTTCATGTTCTGAAACTCTCGCGTTTTGCTTGCGATTTGTCGTATTAAATAGATCAGCTGTTTATTAAAATCGCCTGTGCAGAAAAAAACAATGGACTAGTAAAAACAAACTAAATTTTTTAAATTTCATATTCTCTTAGTTCAGTATTAGATGCAAATGGTCTTGCGAAAGTGTAAATGCAAAATATCAGCTTTTTTATGAAGTCCAACAAAAAACTACATCAAACTTCGTAAAAAAGCTACGATATTTTGCATTTGCACTTTCGCAAAACCATTTGCAGGAAACACTCAAACTCAACTCCGCTATTGTTAATACAAATTTTAAGAATATGTTACAAGTTTTGATGCAAATATAAAGAACGCATATCTAATTAATTTATTCATCATTGTATCGTTTTTTTTAAATCGAGTTTAGTTTAAATCCATCAGTTCACTTCAGTTTACTCTTGCGCCAAAAATCCGGCGATTTCGATTTACAAAACACCTCTTTTGCGAGTTCAAGTCACCGTTAGAGATAAATGTGAAGCACGTAGCCAAAGAAAAATTAGACTGCGCGGAGGGTTGAACTGGCATGTTTCGATAGCTACCGCTATTCTCGTCAGAGTTCTTTACAGCGTAGATCACTCGACTAAACTCGGTGGTTTGCAGTCAAGAGGTAAATATCATTTATTTTTCATTAATTTATACATACGCTAAATGATATTCAACTCTTGATTTCAAACCACCGACATTGGTCGAGTGGTCTACGCGGTAAAGAGCTCTGAGGAGAATAGCGGGAGCTATCGAAACATGTCAGTTCAACCCTCCGCGCAGTAAAATTTTTCTTTGTCTACATGCTTCACATTCCGCTTCTTAGAGGATTATGTAGCGGGAAGTTGTCCTTTTTAATCAATACTGAAACCTTTCGAATGACACCAAATTTATTAATAGCCGATGACGCGCTCTAAAGTTATTCAATCTTGAATATGACGAACGTTTCTCAAAAAATTACCGAGATGCCCAAATTTATACGGCTACAAAAAGAAACCATAAAAAGTATCGGACTAGTTCTTACGCCATGTGATGCGCACGTAAGAGTAGAATATACATATGTATGTATATTTATGTAAAATTTCGTTGAAAACGGAATGTTTTTAAAATCTGAAGTGACAAGCAAACGAAATACGTACAAAATTCGTTTTTATGGGTTTTGACGCTTATAAACGACAAAAGGTGAAGCACCACTAATTGCTCGAATCCACTTTTTTGATTTTTCTGGAAGACTTCAAAAAACATGTTCAGGAAATAATTAACTTAACAAAGAATCTTACACATGAGAAAATTTTTTAGATAAAGAAATTAATATTTGAATTTTTGGTTTAGTGCCACCGTCAAACAATAAAAGCACCAAAACTCCAAAATTTTTCGCGTCGAAAAGTTGAAAAGGCACTAAAAAGGTGCGAAAAGCAATGAGTTGACAACGCTGTAAATAGGTATTGTGCGTTGAACTTTTAATTGTTACGCTCGTAAATTAAGGCCATGTACATAAATTAAGTACATATGTATATGTGTTAAGTATCTATAGATGTCCGTCTATCCTTATTAAAATAAAACGAATGTTCCCCAGAATATCATCACAAAAACCATACTAAGTGGAGCTGAACTTTTTAGTAAAGAAATAGATCAAATTTAGTTGGTACACGGAAAACTTTTAGTACAATTCGCGCTTAAAGTTCTAAGTGTACTTAACACTAAATTGCACTTAAAACAAGAAACGAACGGGAATATGTACTTAAGAAATCTATCCAGGAATTCTGAAATCTAATACGAAAACCTTTAAAGTCATTTCAAGTATATGTTGACTTAGTGCTATAGATATCAAATTTTTGAGGTGGCTGATGCGAAAAACATTTTCTGCAATGAATTGATAGACCTGAGCGCAGAACCAAAAAACTAAGAAATATATTCCTCTCTATTATGAATGGCGTCGTCGGCGTCACATCAACACGACAGCACTTATCTACTCGTTGTCTACAACAATTGACTACTACTGACACTATCTTACAATTTTCTGAGGCTTGTAAAACTAGCCGAGCATGTTAATGTTAGCGAATTGTCGTCCACAAAGAGTAGACAAGTGACTCTATTTTTACCTTTTTCATAGATATTTAATAATCAAAGAGAATTTTTCGATATAGCGAGACATTTGATATATACTCGTAAACATAAAATGATGAAACATAACTGGGGCTAGACGAATTTTTCCAAACAAATTGACAGTAATTATGCGCCATAAAAAGCAGGCGAAGGATAGAATCTATTTTGTTTTGAGAACGTTTTTTCTCATGCTCTTAGCTCCACTCATGGTGAAATAAGTATACAGGTGACCGCATAAGGGAAACAAATACAACAAAAAAGTATATGATGCTTGTCAAAAATATATACGTGCTGGACGTGGATTATACACAAAACTAGCAGAGCAAAAAATAATCAGCTGACTTTATGCTGCCACCTGTATACTTATTTCACCATGGCTGCACTCATTCTCTCAACAATGTTGCCGTGTTTTAATAAAATTTCATAAATTTTTCATACGAAATATAAGAACAAAAGAAAATAAACAATAATATGAGAGAATTTGAAGCTACTGCTGCGTTTTTTCCTGAAGTTCCAGACTTAGTTCTGTTTCAGCATAAAGATTTCTGTTACAAATATAAGTAAAAACGTCGAAGAAATTAGAATAATATAAACAAGTAAGTTCAAGAAAGAGAATTAAAATTTCACTATTAAAAATATTGAATCAAGTCTTCTTTAGGATTAAAAATTAATAAAAAGTTGCTTAATCGCAGAAATTGGGACAGCCTTGCATTGTGTGAATAACAGACGTGGATTGAATAGATAATTCACATTCAGCTCAAATTCAAATATTAATGTTTGATAAGTAAAAAGCTAGGTGCTTTCAGTACTTTGATAATTATAATGAGAACTAATTGAACAAAATACCGGCAATCTTGGAAAGCTAGGAAATGGAATACAAACGATGTTCTCTCAATGGATAATTGTACGCATGGAATTTAATAATTTTTTGTCAGTTCTGTATGTATTTGTGTTGTATTTTATTGTGAACTACAATAAACAAAAATCTTAAATTCTTTCAATCTTATTCACAATAGTGAATATTGAGGTTTCTGGTATATTCAGCTCGTGAATCGAATTCAATCGGAACATGCAATTGAATTTTAGGATAGTACGTGCAACCGACAACATTCGATTGGCAACGCATGCAGTTATTACAATGAATCTCTTTTCTCTGTGCATAAAATAAAACTTCGAAATACCAAAATAATTACCACAAAAAAATCTAAATTTAATACAAGAGGAATAAGATATCAACACAAAGACAAAACAGTTATCAAAATGCCTGCTCCAGAATAGAGAAATGTACTGGTGGTCACAAGGACAATAAGTCCAACTTAAAAAGTTTGAAAAATTACAAATCTGGCAACATTCACTTTCATATAACTTATTTTGTATTTGCCCTATAGATATTAAATTCAAAATATGTATGATAAAAATTTTTATTTCACCAAGAAATTTAAATTCCACTATAACTTTAATATAGCGAAATATTCAGATATTAACTACCTTGCGGGAAATGTTGTACCAATTGTCTTGAACGTACTTGTCCTATGACTAATGAAAATGGGAATGTCACGAAATGTTCCCGGTGAAAAGAATTAGATCATAACATCACAAAACTAGAACAAAAATTTTAACAAAATACATTTATTTTACAAGCAGATTTTTTTCAAATTAAAAATATATGTTTAAAGAACCAGTCACGTGACCTGTCTTGTGACAGGTTCTTTTCCCTCTAGGGTAGTAATAACACAAAACTTCAGAAACATATCGATAATACATATATTGTTTAAATCGAGTTGTGCTGTTATAAACTATTTTGAAGAGTGCATTCTTTTTGGATATGTTTTTACAAGATACATAACTAATAAAATCTAAAAAAGAAATCAAGTTGTTTCAGTTACACTACACAACAAGAAAAGTGCCAAGGAATACCACTATATTGAAAAAAAATTTTTAAATTTGGTATTTTGAAGAGGTTGCTCCGCCAATTTTATCATAACTTTGGAAGGGGTTCTCGAATTTTATTTAAAAGAATACTCAAAAGCTTAGAATTAAATTATCTTTAAAGCGTTTTAACATTAATTATGAAAAATATATATTTCTTTATGCAAAGTTGGAAAACTTTTAGTCTGACATTTATTATTTCGACTTTTTAATTCATTATTTGAATTAATGTAAACTCAAATTATTATTAAGACTTGGAATGTTCACATATTCAATCAGACTAGCAGAACGGATCAGTACTACTGATTTCGTTGTTTTTGCTTTGATCGGCATTTCTATCAATACTAACGTTCAAAGCTGTTTGTTTATTTTCATACATGCTTACACTGGTTTTCTTTGTTATTTGCGTGCCATTTTTATTAGTTGATCAAATACCATATATACTGCAGATTGCATGAAAAACGATTGCATGAAAAACGATAAATGTATCAAAATCAGTAGTTGCAACCTTCGTATTTAGAAAAAATGATTTTGCTGTACAGTGTATATATTCTAAATTTTTGTAAAAATTAGGTGACACTACTTTATTATGAATAAAATCAATATTTATCCGTCGATTTTTATGCAATTAAGCTTATTTAATTGACAGTATATGTGGCTTTATGTTCAGCTAATAAAAATTTTAAGTTTTTGCCATTTTCGATTTTTTATAAATTTTTAAAATAAAATTTTTCCAATTTTGCATAACAAATATATTTTTCATCATTACGGTCTGAACAATTTAATTTATAGAATTTTTCATTTCTACTAATTCTGTAGTGTTAATTCTGTTGCATAGTGTAATTAAAGGAATTGTTCCTTTTTATCCAAACAATGTCTTTTTCATTTGACAAAATTAAATAAATAAAAAATTCGTTTTAACATCGAGACACTACATCCTTCGTTAAACCGGTATACCACTATATTTTTTTACCATTATTTATGCGACTAGCGACCTTATACATTGTAAGGTATAACATATTCGGATAGAACCAATTCTACTTCTTTATTTTATGTTTAAATCTTACTTTTGTTGTACTTTTATGCAAACCAAAATTGTACACACCCACAAAGTTTAAGAAAATAAAGAAAATTGTTTCTTTGTTATATTATTCTCAAATATCAAAATAACAAGCATCACTTTCATTTTTTTTGTGGAATGTTTTCGTTGTATTTTATTTTTTATTAAATGACTCATAAGGACCTTGAAATTACTAACAATTAGTTTAATATAATATGGATTATTATAATCTATTAAATTTATGCATCTCTTCATATCGTCACCTAAAACACAAAACGCCGTAACTAAAAGCAAATTCCAAATCATCTTTTTTATAAATTCCGATGTATTTCACCAACATACATCACTACAAAAAAATCTGACTTCACCAAGCAAAAATAATACACACCCTGTGAGAATTTTAAGTGCCTAGCTACTGCGGTTCCCAAGATATTGCCCAAAGTCAAGATTACCCTTAGCATGTTTTTTTGCTTCTCATATAAAATAATGAAAATGTTAGCTAGGGCGTTTTGCGTTTCAGGTAATGAAATATTTAAAAAATAAATCTCCTTACAATATTTAACTAGCAAAACTTGTTTACTTAAAGCTCAGTTTATGACTATAAGGTGCTTACTGTAAAATATAATAATATAAAACTCTTGACATTTATAAAACAAAATAAACAGTGCTACCAACACAAAAAAGATTATCACTAAAAAATTTTCAAACAAAAGTTTGACTAAAAATTAATTTAATTTCAGTAAATGTTCTGTCCATAATCTATGAATTGTTTGTTTGACTTTTATTTAGAACGCAAACACCAAAAACAACAAGAAAAACTGTGTCGTAAAAAGCCACCCGATGACGACATACACACAAATAACAACAACAACAACAATCATAGCAAGAGGAATGCAATTGTACCAAGTTTGTTTACAAAAGAGTTTTGAGTGAATCGATTCGTTGCATTAATTCTCATTCATTTTTTTAGAGTATTTAGATAAACATTCAGACTTGAACACATTTAACAAAGTGAAACCTCCTAAATACTTAATGGATAATGATGATGACACAGACAAAAATTTTGTTAGTATTTTTGTTTGATTAAGTAAATTATTTTGCTTAATAATTGTTAGCATTTTTGGACTAATTATTTATTAAATTCAGAGAGAAATATTGTTTGATATTTTTCAGAAAATCCAGTAAAAATTTTTGTTTGATTTAGTAAATTGTTTTGTCTACAATTTGTAAATATTTTTAGACAAATTGCTTTATAGATTTAAACAATTTGTTCACTGAAAAAAACACGTTTTTTTCAATGACATTGCCGAGGTATTTTTGTCTATATTTACAAATTCGTTTGTAGGTCCGTTCATAGACAAAATATTTACTATTTCATTGAATTCCTTTACAGAAAATGAAATTTAGTTTTTTCTGTGAACATTAAAAAACAAAATGTTCTTCCTGATTTCCAGTATTATTTATATCATTAAAATTATGTTCTCTTGCTTTTTATTACTATTTACACTTAGAAATGAGAAATTTTATCGCTTTTAAAAATATCCTATGTATACTATAACATCCGCTTATTTGTTACCGGAAAATGAAATTTTTAGGCCGGAAGTACTTGTTTTTTGTTGATGAGCTAATAATAACTTTGTATATGAATTGAAACTCTAAACATAACCTTCGGTCTCTATGATTGCTACTGTACGGCTGAGAGATAGGGACACCCTGCCCCTCCTTATCAGCCGAAACATCCAGCCTGTGATAGCCATTTTTACAGTGTTTTTCATTTCCAGTCTATGCTATTAATGAAAATTCAGCATTAGTCAAAAAATTCTTAAGCAAGATACAAAATTTATAAGCCACGAAGATACTAGAAAGTGCGAAATCACATGATTGCATAGTTTCATTACGTTCAATATATTATTCAGCCAATAAAATCAATAGCTATATATATGCATATTATATATGCATATTTCACTGATTTTCGTATTACATATGAATCATTTTTGCTGAGTCTTTCAGTATTCTAGTGTTAAGAAATACTTACTAAAAAAGCGTAAATATTTGATACAACTCATAAAGAATCACTCTTTATAATATTATGATATCAAGCTCTAGCATGCCTCTTGTTTGCGAAGATAAATTTCTTTATATAATTTTTGTTTACTGATGCAGATGCTAATGGGACTTAAGTACTTAGCCATACTTATTTGGTTAAAAAAAACCTTTGTAAAAATAAAAATTTATTTCTTTATTAGATAACGATTGTATCCCATAAAATTTACAATGTTAACCTAAATTGCCTTTTCAGATTTTCCTTTCATAAAACACAAATAAGAGATACAAATTATCAATTTTCATTGATGACGTTTGATAATAAAAGAAAAAACGATTCGAAACCAAAAAAAAAATTTTTTTTTTGTTGATTTGTGTGGGATTATAAAAGATAAATGAACTTAGTCTGTTGTTCATATAAAAACCCTGCAGGAAATGTCGTTAGTAAAATTGTACTGATTCACTATTGACTTTCTGCATTTTGCCGATTTTTCCCTCAAAAAATTACCAAATGCCGATTTGCCGATCTTAGGTCAAAAAACTCCGATTTTTATCAAACCAATAGACAACACACTAGCTCCGATTTCAAACCACATTTTTGTGTTTTGACAATAAAAATATCTTATAATTTTATAAAAAAGGATGAATGAAATTCATTTAATAGATATCAAGGGCAAAAAGTTGTTTTTGCTTACAATAAAATTCATAATTGTGTAAATTTTTATATAGAAATGCTCACCCTCATACGAAAACTGTTTGGTATTGAAAGTAACTTCAAATCGCTTTGTTTAATAAACCCAAATATCGTAATGAAGAAAAAAATCAGTACTAGTTTTGATATTCTTAGGAATTTCAGAATTTTATAGATTGAAATTTCCTGTATTTGATCAAATATTCAAAAAGACTGAAATTAATTTGTATAATTTTTGGCAAACAATTTCTAAAATAAAACGAGGCGATTCCACAAAGGCTTTTTCAGTTTTAGCAGAACTTTGAAACAAATTATAGTTCTGCCACATTCGTCAGCAAATGTCGGACAAGTATTTAGTGCCGTCAATTTAACAAACACACATACTAATTAAGCCTTTTTGAGCTTTTCTGCAGAAACACTCGAGTATCGGCAGGAATCGAACCTCCCGGTTAATAGTCTAGCACACTCTTCACTACACTACTGGGCTAACTAAACGAAATATCGATGTTCCTTAGGAAATGAAGGAATTCTTTATTCTAAAGGTTATTTGAAACTCATAAAACCAATTGTTTTGATACTCATATTAAAAGAGATTTAGCAAAACTTATAAACTCGGATATGTATTCATTCTGAAAATCATTTATATTCCATGGTGTATATTTAAGCTTGCAAATCATATGAAATTACTAGCGAGTGCAATTTTTGGTTTTCTTATTACTAAAAACCACGAAAAATGGTTAGTTTTATTTATGACATTTTCTTGTCGATTTTTCGAATTCAAGTGGCGAAAATGTCGAATTTTTCCCAAAAAAGTGCATAGTTTTGAGCATATGCTCAGAACTACTGACTACGTATTGACTAGATAGTTCTTATGGGACCACATTGAAACAGTGGCACCATAGATTCACTAGTGCATTTTAATGATTCTAGTCAACAGCTATGAATCTTTTTATTAGGTAAGGCAATTAAAGTAGATTTTTTATGAAAATTTTTATTTTTGCGTGCAGCCGAATGTATTTGCAACACAACAAAATGAGATAATAAGAATCGTTTTGTAGTTGTCAAAAATTCTCTTTTCATTAAAGGAAAAATATAAAGCGTAGACGATTCGTTGACAATGTCATACTTTCTTCGGGGAATATACCATGAAGGGAGCCAGAGGCCAAGTGTCTCAATGTCGCCACTTTTGTTGGCAAGTTTGGTGACTTTTTTGTGACATTGTCAACGAATCGTCTACAATTCTTATTTTGCTTTAATGGGAAGAGAAGTTTTTGCGAGCTAGAAAACGATTTTTTATTGTCTCATTTTGTTGTATGCGCCGGCATAAATTTTCATAAAAAATCTAATTTAATTGCCTTACCTAGTAAAAATTTTCATACGTGTTGACTAGAATCATTAAAATGCACTAGTGAATCTCAGGTGCCAATGTCTCAATATGGTCCCATGAGAACCACCTAGTCTATAGCAAATCAATACTTCCGAAGTCACTAGTGGAATCTTAATGACAAGCAAGTGCTAAATATCTATAGCAAAGAACATTGCCTGGGGTACAATTAGTCAGTAGCAGTGGGACCAAAGTCAATAGTGAATCAGTACAGTTTTACTATCGACATTTGCTTCAGGGTGTTTAACCCCATGTATGTATATGTATGCAAAAACCAACATTGAAAGACTTACGTAAACGAATATGATGGATGTCTGTTATTTGAAAAATGGAAATTATTTTATTTTCTAAATCCTTTAAAAGAGATAACCTTTTCTATTTTAAAATAATTTCTGAGTTTATGAGTGCAAATTTGTTATTTATTTTTTGATTTACTATCAATTGAAGTACGGATTCATATAAATAAAGGAGCAATATGATGCAAAATTCTTCGATATCAGTTAATATTTACATGTGGCTGATTTACATTTCAAATCGTTTTTTCGTATAGTAAAATATTTCATAAAATAAGCGCAGAAATTTTAAACTGAAAACTGCTTTAGCATGATTTAATAGATTATAAATAAATGTCAATAAGTTTTTTTTTTGGTTAGATTGTCCATTATGTGTTAAAAATCAAGAACGAAAATACGTTTTTTACTCTTTTCATACAAAATGGTGTGCCCGTAATGAATGCTGTGCATTTTCCACATTACGAAATTATGAATTTTTCCTAAAATGAGATTAAATTTCTAATGGTTTTAGAATACTTGCATTGGCTTCTCTTATTTTACACATTAAATTTTTTCAAAATCCTAGAAATTCTATTTCCTCATAAAATTTGGTTAAATAGCTGATGTTTCATTAATACTTGTATCCACGATCAAACGTGGTAAAAGCGAAAAAAGGAGTCTGATGACGACAGCGTAGCCAAATAATATTAACTTCCGACTTATACACATTTTCAATTCAAATAATAATTACGTACAAATATTAAAAATTGCGACGGCACCCGCAAAAAAGTTGAATACATGTGTGGTTTCTGCGGTCTAATTATAACTGAAAAATCAGAATGCAAATTATGACACAAATATAAAAACCTGTTTAAAAACATGTACAACAATAGTTTGATTTATCGTAGGCGGCGCTTACGTAGAAGCAAAAACCAATAAAAATAAGAGTTGGAAAATTGGAATAAAGAATCAGAAGGTGAAATTTGTTCGGCTCACCATATCAATAAAAGGAATAGGACTCATATTCTATTTCCTCATAAAATTTGGTTAAATAGCTGATATTTCATTAATACTAGTATCCACGATCAAACGTGGTAAAAGAGAAAAAAGGACTCTGATGATGACAGCGTAGCGGCTGTCGAAATTAGTAGTACTAATCCGTTCTGCTAGTCTGATAAGATATTCTAATATTCCACTCTTAAAAATAATTTGAATTTACATTAATTCTATTATTGTGAACTTAAGCCCAATAATAACAACTTCCGAATTATGAATTTTTCCTAAAACGAGATTAAAATTCTAATGGTTTTAAAATACTTGCATTTGCTTCTTTTATTTTACACATACAATTTTTGAAAAATCTTAGAAATTATCATTTTTTCTCAATTATTGATGTCCGCAGTCTTGTGTATTGACCGTTACGCTTTTGTAGTACGCTTCATTACTAGGGATGCAACATCTTTCATAGCCTTCATGTGGCCAGGATTAAAAAGTTGCGTAAATGGTCGGAAGTCTTCATTTGTAGCATATAAGTATTTGTATGACAAACTAAGTCAATCTGGTATGCACTATCTTTAAATTATTTATTGAAAAAAAATGTATATACAAAATACAAGTGAAAAGTATGTGATGACATGTGCGTCACGGCGGCATGTAATAACGTGGATGGAAATAATGCCCATGCTCGTTATTTCCACGTTGAAAATTAAATAATGTTTCCATTTTGGAGAAGAAACAATGTCCATAAAAAATTTAAATAAAGTCCCTTAAAATAGTAATGTGCAGTAAAGATTTTTTGCATAGTCGGCCTTTGGCCGGGATTAAGAGTTTTCTACTCTGGGTATGCAAATTTTGCGTATAATTTAACGCTTTCCCGTCTCACAATATTAACATCGGACAGGATGCATCTGCTTTTTATGGCTAGAAATATCAGGCAAGCGGGACAAAGTAGTATCAGAAGTAGCCGGTGGATAGTGTGCTAGTGCGATTTCAATAGACAACCGAATTTAAGTATATCCTAACACTCTTAGATTTTGAAAACGCTGTTCCATCTCGGACATAAAAAATAGTTTTGATAGACTTTGACGTATGTCTGTTTGTTAGATATGATTTTTGTTTTCTGAGTGCATAAGAAATGCAGCTAGAGCCCTTACATCTGACATTTTAAAAAACATTGCCAAATACCATAAAGTTATTCGGAAAGCATTTTGTCCATCGCGTCGACGTCTCCTTTGCTCGCCTTGAAATCGAAGATGTACTATATTGGCTTATTTTTGTTGCCAGGTACGACAGCTTTTACAAAACAATCAACAGAGTCGTATAAAATTCCCTCAGACCTTGGGCAGAATAGTTGGCAGTTTTCTGGCATGACATTTCTGCATATATTATGCCTGTTCGTTTACTAACTACAATTTACTATTTTTACTACAGCTGAAAGTTTTCAATACAAAAAGTAAACAAATTTTTCCGATTGTAGTAAAAGTAGTAAGAAGTTGGAGTAAACGAAAACAGCTATTCTGAAATATTATCTCAATAATATCATACTAGTCTTCGCATTATCCAAAAACAATTTAATTTTGTTTAAGACATTTAACAGAAAAATCTGCACATATTCTAACCTACGACTTAAGACTTTTAGCACTCACATCTGCACATTATCTGATTTTAGTTTTCATAATAATTCTCATTTATTTCTTCAGACTTTTCCGATATTGTGCAGAGATGTAGAAATTTCCTTTACAATTTCCATGAAAATTCTTCAGAGTTCATACAGAATTCTCTTGAACAATTCGGCAAAATTCTGAGACAAAGAAGTTCACTTTCTTTTCAGCCACTCATATGATTTTCGATACGGTTTCTGACTGGCTTCGGCATCCTGTGCATTCTCTCTGACCGATTTTATACCGAAATCGGCAACAAATATTTGCAGGACAAACACATGTACGTATACACATTCATACGTACATAAACAGTGAATAGAAATTATAACATAACATCAAGTTCTAGCAAGCAATAATCCAAATATACTTGTTCAATTCACAAGCTCGTATTAACGTCGTATGTGTTGTGTAATCGTCTAATTATACAATATTGTATTTTTGTTGTTAGCAATTTTCATACAAAAGTGCGTTATAATTATACGATTGAATTTTATATGTTTTCCAAATAGTTGTATTGTCTGGGAATATTTTATTTGCCAGATTAATTTATATACAAATATAAGGTTTAGAATTAGAACCTACTATAACAGCTTGTAGAAGAGTGGTTCAAAAAACATCGCAAAATTATGATTATTTGTAAAATCAAAAGTAAATAAATGCAAACATCGATATCAAGACTTGAAATAGATTAAAAGTGACTCAAGCTCTAAAAATGCCAAAAACTTAAAAAAATAAAGTATATCGCGAAAATGTCGAAAATTCGCGAAAATGTCGAAAATTCGCGAAAAATTGCAATATTGGAAACTAGCCCCAGAATTATAATTGTAAACACTCTGGCAAAACGCGAAAATTATGAACATTTGCAAAAACTTGCTAAAATTTTAAAGATTACAAAGCGCAATATTGGTTAAAACCCCCTAAAAATTTAAGAAAGCCATAAAATTGGGAAAATTACGCCTGTCGCGAAAAAAAAGTGAAAATTCACAAAAAACTGTGAGGAATGCAAAAAATTTGGTAAAATCGCGTAAATAGCAAAAATTCGCAAAAACTTGCTAACAGCGGCATGGTAACAAAGTCTAATATTGCTTAAAAATCGGCAAAACTGCAAGGAAACTGAAAACTTGCAAACAAGTCCTAAAATTGATTAGAAATCGCCAACACCGTAAAAACGGAAAAATTCAGAAAAATCGCGAAAAAATAATCGCTAATTAGCAAAAAATTGTTAAATGTATTAAAGAAATCACTAAACCTGCAAGCAATAACAAAATTCGTTTTTTGGCATAGATTATTTACTGAAAATGAATTGACTACATTGCATTTACATTTAAAATACGACAAACGAACACACATACTGCTTAAGTTTTTTCGGCTTTTCTGCAGAAACAACCAGGGTCTTGGCAGGAATCGAACCTGCGACCCCCGGCTACTAGTCTAGCATACTATCCACTACACTACGGGGGTACCCGGCTACGGCAAAATAACGATACAACAAATTTGTCTGTTCACAAACACATAAGCAAGTGTCGTTTTTTTTAACAATAAGGCCTACGACTGAGCTTGTGAATTGAACAATTGTTTTGATTCAAAAATTACATCACTTTTTATACGTTTTATATAGTGACTACATTTGTAGACAGCCGACTAGGAGAAGGTAGTTCTGGAATGCGACGTCTCTAGGCTTTGCACATTATTTCTTTTATTTTTTTGGAAACTATTAAAAGGCTCAGACACTTTTGCTATAAATTTCTAATTTTATTCAAATTATTCTGTAAAAGTGCAACATATGTAGACAGCGATGTTTTTATTTACTCATCATTAAATGATTAAATACGTATGTATGTGCCGAAGTGGTTGACAAGCAAGAGCACCTCTTTGCCTAAGGAATTTATATGTTTGACAAAATATCAATAAATTTTTACATTTTTTCTGATAATTTTTACGTCCTCTCGTCCTATCAAAAACTACCGCTTCATCGTAAGCAGGTTTGTAAAGAAGAGTTTTGTTGGTGTAACTTACAAAATGCTTAGGTATTGCATGATATTTGTTCGCGATGATCGACATAGGAGCGTTTATTGTTGAACACATATTTCAGCGCATTCAGTATAATAAAATCATCCTATTGTTTTGTTGTTTTAAGATTGTTTTAAAACTTGGAAATGAGGGTGAAAAATTGTTAAATTTTGACAAAAATAGAGCATAATTCTTGGATTTTTTTCTCGAAATTTTGTTCAAAATAAATTTTTTTTCAATATTTCAAAAAAACCGACTTAACAATTACTGCAGTTGATATATAAAATCGATTAAGGCATGCACGATGTAGCGTTGGACGAATATAGAGAATTTTTCTACGAAATTCTAAATTAATCGCTTAATAAAAAAACGCGCATCGAGTTTTTCTTTACAAAATCTAATAGATACACTTGATATAATTTATCTAGCTTTGAAGTGTTACCCGCCCGGTCAAAAATGTGGTCATGAGAGCAAATTTTCTAAAATTAGTCAAATTTCCAGAAGCATTTTTTTACCTGCATGAAAATAGTACTGAACTTAATTTTTGTTTGTTTTTATTTCTTTGTTATTTATTAATAACATTAAATTAAACATGTTAAAGCCTTCAAGGCTTCAAACATAGGGTAGAAAATTTTGGATGAAGTCGCCTTTCAAACAAAATTTACTAAATTAAAATCGATCTAGCCGTTTGGTAGCTACGGTGTCAAAGACACACAGATTCTAGAGGATTCATCTAGAAAAGATTTGATATCTTCTAAACGACTGGACCAATTTTCTTCAACCATGGGCTGTACGATGATGTGTACAGACATACATATACACAGCTACACAACACAAACGTATATCACCCCTCTTTTTGGTCGGGCCTAGAAACATAGCAATACTCTTATATATAAAAAATTTCAACGATATATTGATTGAACAGTCATTTTTCTACGAAATTTTACTGCCTGTCCCACGATTTAGTATTTGTATTGAAAACAATAATAAAAATTTTAGTTTGTTTTTGGTTTCAATATCGACTTGTTGACATTTTGGGACAGGCATTTAATTTAAAAAAACGTGAAAAAATGCGAATTTCCTATTTTTTTGTCGACGCATGAGACGTATGAGTAATATGATGGTATGTGCCATCATATTACTTATACGTCTACAGCTTCGCGCTAAAAATGAGAAATTCACATTTTTTCAGGTTTTTTCCAAATTAAAAATTCGTCAAAAAATTTTATATACAAGAGTATTGCCATGTTTTGTAATAAATAGTAAAGAATTCACGGCTACATGAATTGAGATAACAATATACATATATATGAATAGCAAACGGCTTATTTTTTACAAGCTTTTAATTAACTTGCAATCTATGTATGTTTTGTTCATACACGTTTAGTTTGGATGACAATGCATGGTTAATTGTGTGACGTCATTCTAAATCTAAGATCGCGGCACGCCCAAGATGTCGGACTAGTTATTTTTAATGCACTCCTACAATATGGGTAGCAACCGAAAGGTTTTACGAAAAATAACTCGAAAAATAAAGTGATGTCACTCCAAATCCAATGTGGCGGACTTCTAAAGCTTAAGGCTCAATTTTAAAGCACATATCTTCAACCGATTGATCTGAAATTTTGTGTCCACATTCAATATGGATGGCAATACATGGTTTGCTATGTGGCGTTATTCTATATCTAACATTGTGGAACTCCCAACATGGCGGACTAGTTATTTTTAATGTTCGAAATTAGCCGGCAAATAACCTGGCAACAATGATGAGTGAGATGAACAGACTGAGAAACGTGTCCAGCGATAACCAAAAAATAAAAAATAAATTAAAAGTAAAAAACCTTTTTAAAAAATAAGCTTTTATTTAAATGCGCTAAAGAGCAAAAATAAACTTTTACTTTAAAACTTGTAACGCCATTACACAATTTATATTATATAAAAGCTTGTCGCGATATATACTTGTGTAGATAAATAAGTAAATTAAATAACTTGGTGTGATTGATTTTAACTATTAAAATTTTTTAAACTAAGTAAGTACTTAAATCTCGTGATAAGCTTTTATATCATATAAATTGTGTGATAACAGTACAAGTTGACAGTAATAGCTGTAAAGTAAGTTTATTTTTGCTTTTCAGCGTATTTAAATAAAAGCTTATTTTTTAAAAAGGTTTTTTAGTTTTTTAAAAGTTTTTTTAGGCTAGTGAAAAAATAAAATTTTCTACCGGACAATGGAAATTTTGTATTTTTTTCACATCTAAATTTGTTAGCTTTACAAAGACAAAAATTATTGCACTGCTTTCGAAATATTTATTTTTGAAAAGTTTAAATTTTCTAATAGGTCAACTCACAAACTTTTGCAAATGCTCTTGCATCGTAAGAATTCTTAGTGGTGAGCACATTTTGCAAGTGCTGCGATGAAAACCATTTGCACAAGATTGTTAATTGGGCTAATGTTTTTTAGGATAATTAGGATGTGCGAAAATAAGTAAAAAATTGATTTCGGCCGTTATTCAGATAACAGTACATTTATGTTTTTTTATGTACACTTCTCTTTAAAGTGCCATCTAGAGTCAAAAGCTGACTCGATTTTTTAGTGCATTCTAATCATACATGTAGCTAAAATTTTGTTTTTGAGAAAAAGGACATGTGGAATGTAGTCATGTCCTTGCACCGAATGAAACTAAATTGACAAAATTACCCATACAATGAAAATGGTTAAAATGTCCCACAAAAATATTTTTCGTAGTGTTTTACATAAAAGTCCTAAGCACATCTTTAACCTTAAACGTAATTTAGTTCCTCCTAAAATTAGTTCTAGATGTAAAATTTCAAAACGCTAATTCACGTGTCTGTACATTAGAGTGGTCGTAAATAATTATATTTAAATTTCTTCAAGTATTATACCCCAAATCGATGGGTATTTATAAACAAAAAATATCCTAAAAAAATTTTTAGTCAATCAGTTGGGATTAAGGCGTGTCGCGATTTACATAAAAGTCGGTTAGGCACAGACAACAACTTTTTAGAAGGAAATTTCTCTTAATACCATATTTAATAAGTTATGAGATATACAAGTAGAAAGAGAGCATACTATCAAAATTTGGAGGTCGTGCGACACGCTTTAATCTCAACTGATTGAGCTGAACATTTTTTTCAGGCTAGTTTTTTATAAATATCCATCGATTTGCGGTACACACAAAAAAATAATATTCATATTATTTATGAAAGGTGTTCACAACTTTTTTGTTCATAGAATCCATCAAATGTCATTAGTATCTATGAAACATTTCTTATATTTAAGAATTTTTGTTAGGTTCCCACTATTTAATTAGGAATTTAGTCATAACTGTTATGAAATCTGTTCATAAAATTGTTCATAAAAAGTTTTCATAAATATATTGAACAATTTCCTAAATATTATGAACAATTTCTTAAATATTATGAAATACAAAAAAATAATTTCAGTTTTGTCTTAGCGTGCATTGTATAACTGTGTATAATAAAAAACAATAAAGAGAAAAGCGTGCGGTTAACAAGTGTTTTAAGAAGTGTTGTTTGGAATTAAATTAAATTAATAAAATATATGTAAGTAAGTGTTAAAATGATTCCATGTTTCAAGTGCAATAAAATGTTTTTAGATGTAAATTTTTACATTTTACATTAAAAAAACAACATTTCTGTATAACAAATGATGACTTTGACTGTCCATATAAAAAGTGCATTGTCAGAGTCTTCAACACCTACTTCAACGTCAAGCAATTAAGATAATCAATATGGTAAGCAAATATACTACGCCCAAAGAAAAAACATGGTTGAGGCAACGATAATCGAAGAGCAACATACTATGATCGAATATATGGTTGAAAACAACCATATATATATAGTTCAAAACAACTATATACATGGTTCAGGCAACCATATGTGTATTTCAAAACGTGCTGGATATATACATATAATTTTCCTTTAATTTATACATATATTTCAAAATAGTGCCCGAAGAAGATTGTGTAATTTTAAGAAATTCTTTATGTGATGACAAGCTAACTGAGGACGAGTATATACACTATTGGAAAAAGTGTAGCCAGTACCGGTTTTCACAAATAGAAAAATGTCAAACACAAATGGAAATGGAATTTGCATGGTATAAAAATCTTCAAAGTTCAATTTATACATTACTAATATATTTTTCTATTAAATATCCAAGTTGCGAAAATATTCACGAAAACTTGGCGTTAAGATCAAACAAGATTGAATCATTTTTGAAAGCGAAAATTTTAGGAAAAAGTGCCAATGGATTCAACTTAAACTCCTTAAATGAGGATACTAGAGAGAGTATGTAATACTTCAAATAGTTTAATTTTACAACTAATATAATAATTATTAAAAATTATTTTTATTTAGATACACGCTATATTATACTGCTTCTGAACCTTAATCAGTATCTTTTATCACAAAATAAATGTGGTTTAAATAAATCCAGAAAATATAGTCTTGCAGATTCTATAGGAGCATTTGCAATTTTTGGAAATTCACATGAGGAAATTGAAGATCAACTTCGTCACATGAGTACAACAAACCAATTCCTACATTTGATTTTCAAAGCTTGTAAGAATTGCAATACATATTTTTATATGTATGTATATAAAAAAATTTTAAACTATAAACAGTGTCATAAATGCTATGAAACCTTTCATAATATCTATATAAATAAATATATGTATGTATGTAGAAAAATTAAAACTATATGAAATAAATACGCAAAAGTGCATAGATATTATGAACCTTTTCATAAAAATCAATTCTGCATTTTTATTAACAGTATAAACAAAAAAAACCAGTATTGCTCATATTTATGAAATAGTTCATAAATATTAGGATTTGTACATTGGAACATTTTTTATGATATGAATAAAATTTTTCATATATTTTATGTATTTTTCATAGATATTATGTACACATTTTTCCCAGTACTTTGTTTCTTTTTATGAATTTTTTCATTGATATTATGAAAAAGTTCTTAAAAAATATAACAATCGTTCATTGGCAAATTTTTCATAAAATATTCATGTATTTTATGAATTTTTTTTGTGTATGATTTTTTACGACCACCCTCATGTACAAATTTTTAGTCCCCTCTACCAGAATCAGTCATCTTTTGAAGCCTGACAGCAACAAATTGGGAAAGAAAGTCGTAATAAATTCTTAATATTAAATAAATATATTTAGTTGAAAAATACATTGAAGTAATATTTATACTTTTTGCTTGCGGCTAAAAATCCTTACAGACAAGGTATAAAAATATCAGTTTTGTTTTATTCTTCATAAAATATAAAAAATTGCCAAAAGCAACAGCTGCTAAGTATAATTAAAAAACACTTTTTCATGAGTTTCATTCATCAAATTTACAAACATCCTTAGGCAATTATTTATTGCAAAATTATTGCTAACTACTATTGAATTTAACTTCAATAAATTGTAGATACATTTCTAAAACTGTTCATAATTGAATATGTGTTCTTCCTATTAAATGAATTACTTTAATACATATTGCTATAACGAACGAAATAAACTATAAATTAGATTATTTAATTAAATACAAATAACATTGATTTAATTTATTACAAACAGTTGTTTGTAAATGTTCATACAGATATACAAATGTATGTAGTTAATGCAAGGGCTAATATTTCATTCTATTAAGTTACAATATTCATTCTTGAGAACTTAATTTAAGCGTACATGCATGTCAACATGAACAAAATCAAAATATTATTTACATAATTAGCAAAATTAAAAGACGTCAAGAAGGTCAAATGAGATTCAGATATCAACACTATATGAATTTGTTTATCTATGAGGAAATATCACAATTAATTTTTATGTTGGCAGATGCACTTTTTGTTCTACAAGTAATAAAATGTTGCGTCAAGGAATATTTAACGGCCGTGAAAACAGTGCCACTTAAACAGCTAGCAATTTGGTTTCCACCACAATTGTTACATGTATTAACTTTTGTATCGTACTTGCATTTATCACATTATGAGGGACCGCTAGTGTTGCTAGGACAAAAATCGTCATATATTGAGTAAAAAATGGCTAAAAATATGGCTAAGTAGCATTTAATGCTAAAAGCATGTATATTGACCAAAAATAATAGACATAAGTCATAATTTCACTATGCTCAGTGGGTTCTATCGTAATAAAACTTCACATGAACATAGCAGAAAAGTATTCCCGTTTATATTTTAAATAACAGCTATCTAAATTGCTCAGCAGCGAAGCTATGAAGTCTCAAATTTAGGCGCTTCGGCCATGTAAATTTTTTACCGCTTGTCATTTTTTGTTTCTAATCCAATTTGAAAATTGTTTGCTATATTTTAGGCCTTGCTAAGGTCCTTAACATAAATGTTTGTTTGTACACTTATCTCTTATAGTTAGTGGGTTATACTAATTTGAAAATTGAAATTTCTTAATTTTTCAAAACTTTGATCCAGTATTTTCCAGATATCGGACCCAAAAATCAACAGATTTTTAAAATATTTCCGTTAATAGTTATAGAGCAAAATTTAAAAGCTTAAAATATTTAACTGTTAAGTTGAAAATTGAAAAAATGTTTAATTTCGACAATCTTTGCAAAAAAAACCACAATCTCTCTCTTACATGTAAAAATAAATCTTTTGCAACATATTAGAGTATGCAAAAACCGGAATTTTCATGAAACCGGTTTTCGAATTATTCGAAAAATAACTTTTTTAAAAAACCCAGTTTCGAATACGGCTCTGTGCAAATAAGCCAGTTAACCGGTTTTTAAAAAATATATGTACAAATTTTATTTTTTTAATTTTGCGAAAAATCTTTATAATACCGTACATATTCATATCATATTCATTCCTTGAAATAAGTTGGTTCACACGTGCTAAAAATAACCGGTTTTCGGTTGCGGTTTTTGCATACTCTACAACATATAACAAATCAATACTTATCTGAATGGTATCTACACAGCCATGAATCGATGGTAAAACATAATTGAATTTCCTATTTTAGTTGGACTTGTTCCTTTCCTATTACGACCTATTTTACATTAAAATTTTAGCTTTAATTCATTTTGGCTAAAATCCTAAAACTGGGATTAAAAAACAGCTACTACTTCCTAAAACCCTTATGTGTAAGCATTTGTTTGCCAAAGGGTTAAGTGGGCATTGGACCAAGTATTGACACTATGAGCAGAAAAATATTTATATTGCTAAAATCTGAATTAGAGGGCTGCATAAGTATACTCGAATGTACTCGTATGTATGTTTGTGTGTATGCAACACGAAATGCATACGTGTACATTCTACGAATACATTTGAGTACTCTTTGCAGCCCTCTAATCTGAATATACTATTGAAAAATACACATAATTTTGTAAACTTTGGATATGTCATATATCTACCCCTTTTAAATGTGTAAAATTAATGTATTCATAAATAAAAACTTGTACAGAAATAGCTTTACTTGCCCTGACAATAGCAATGGCCACCCCTACGTACACTCACCCCCATATTCATAAACGATTCATAAGGTTAATTAATGCATTAACACCGGTTTTCCCATATAAAATTCGTACATTAAACCAACATAAACTTTAATACATTTTTATGAATATTGGGGTTAATATTTATTACTAAGGGTACGTCATACTTGAATCCAATTTCAAAACTTTTACAGTATAACGACTACACCCTACATAGAAAACCCTAAAATATTATTTCAATTACTAAATCTTCTAATTCAATTAATTCTGTTGTTGAAATTCCATACAAAAATCGCATATCCGATTACTATAATTCTAATTTTCTACTACTCAAGATTTGAAAATCTTTTTAGAAAAAAAAAATATATTTTTGATCACATGAATAATTGATTAAATTATTAAATTAATTGGAAGCAACTTTTAATGAACTGTTTTTATTAAAAATTTTTGAGGAACAATAAAAATATAACAAAAATTCTTTAACGTTAGAGCCATTTCCGGTTTTGCACATGACAAAAAATTCTCTAATTTATTTTTTAAGGGTCAGATAACTTGTTTTAGGAATTTATCACCTTAATATATGTTTTTTTCTATTTCCAAGAATTAATTTTAAAATTCGAAATTTCAATAACAACAACATTTTAACTAGAGGGCTGCAAAGTGTACTCCAATGTATTCGTAGAATGTACTCGTATTAATTTCATGTGTGCATAGAAGTATGTTCTTATTTATTTTCTTAAGTACACATGCATGTGTATGTATGTACATACATAGCCACGACAAAACATACATATATACATACATATATACATACATATACAGAAAAAACATGCATACATACACACACAAACATACATACGGGTACTTGAGAGTATATTCGTGCAGCCCTCTAATTTTAACATCCCACGTGACAAAAAATTCTTAAGATACATTTTTTAAGATCGGATAACTTGTTTTAAGAATCTATTATCCTAATAAATTTTTTAATTTTTTTCTAGTTCCAAAAAAAAATCAAAAATGAAATTTTAATTACACTAACACTTTAACATCACATAGTCGACAAATACACATCATTGGTTAATTGGTTGGTTTACGTGGCTGCCTGCTACAGGTAATCATTAAGGTAGAATCAACATGATTCCGCTTTGACAGACCACTCCACTCGTAAGTACACAGAAAAAATTATCATAGGTTTTTATTTTAACACACATGTGTTTGCATTTGTTTTTAAATTTTATTTTGTTTCTTTGGTTTTTAAATATTCCAATACAAAATTTTGATAGAAAAAAATGCGATTTTTTTCTTATTAAATATTTACGAATTTTAGTGTCCAATTTTACGAATTTTGTGATAGGTCCCATTTCCGTAAAATATATATTTGAATTTAAGAATTTAGTAATAGAATACGAATTACATTTTTTTAGGCAAAAAACTCTTAAGTCCATGACTTAATACCTTCTTGCCTAATGTCAAACAATTATCCTTGTTTTAAGTCGATCGATATTACTAAATACCGAAGAAATAAGATTGGCTGGAAAACGGTTAGACCGATAAAATATTAATTGAATAGACTATAATTTAATGTATTACCATAAGAGTATAATTCTGAAAATTCTTTAATTGATTAGATCAACCGATCGTATTCTTTTGTCATGACTAAGTAACGAATATCATGAGCACAACCGAATAAAATATTATGAATTGGGTTTTAGTGTCAATTATTGGTATTTTCAACTAAAAAAAAATGCCTTTCTAAATTAATTTACTTTTTAACGATTGTTGTAATTAACTAGTGGCTAATTTTATTATCATTAATACACTTAATCGATTAAACGGTTCGCATGAGCAATTATTTCTTATTGTAAAATAACTTATTTTTCAATAAGAGTTCTATGATAGTTGGTGCAACTGCCAAAATTCGATTGGCAACAAATTCAGTTGTCTCAACCAATCTGTTTTCTCTGTGTAGGCTTCGCTTGTTATATAAATTTTCCTGAAGGATAACGCAAGCTTTTGTGGGGTAAGATTATTTTGCTGTGATATGAAATTATTTTAAGCAAATAAATATTATCCCCAACAAACTCGTACTTAACTCTTTCATTGTTATCCTTGTAGTATTGACCATTTATAAAGGAAATTTTCCTATTCTTAACCACCACTTCGTCGTTACAAAAAATGCAAACATATAAAAATTTAAAGGCAAAATGCATTTAAGATATTTTTTTATCAGATGATGCGAATAATCGTAATTTTAATTAATTACGATTATTCGCAACTGATAATCGACAATCATGTTGGTAATTATTTTATTCCGATTAAGGCTCGATATATTATAAAGTTTTCAACAATATTTTGTGGCGTTGTTTTAGAATATGAATTTACTTCTTCATATTCTATAAAAGCCATGTCAGATTGAATTAACTTTTAACACAATATGTCATTACGCGTATTACGTCAAATATTTGCTACGTCTGACCATTCATGAAGTATCTGAACATTCCTGAAGTATCTTTGATATGTCCATCTTAATACTACGCATTAATTTCTTTATTAAATTCCTTAACATACAAGGCCATTGATAGTTATAACAAACTAGAACTCGAAGAGAATATGAAATACTATCTTAAAATATTGCTTGTGTATAATTTTTACAATAAATTGAATTAAAAATAAACAACAAAACAATGGGAAGAAGAGAAATTACGAACATATGGTGACTAAATTGAGAATTAACAAAACATAAGGATACATTATTATATCCATGTAAGTAAGTATGTATAAATATCTCCATATTGTTTGTTAAAAATAGCACAATTTTATCTTTGCGTGTTTATGTGCGTATATTTATTTCTACATGTGCGCTGTACTTGCAGTTGTATGTAGATGTGATTGAATGCTTTGTTTGTAAGTTCCAAACTTCTGGGAGATTTTCTCAACTTTCTTTAAAAAAATATGTTTATTAGAACAAGAAGATGATTTGAAAACTGTCTCACGGTGTATTAAACAGTATGTCTCAGATTTCCTTGAGGGACTGAAAAATATATGTATGTACTATAGATATGTATTTTTTACTTGTTGTCTTTTACTTTTTGCAAATATGTACATTAGGGTCAGTCAATTGTTTCTGTCAAAAGGTGTCTACCAAAACTACTCAATGAAAAACTTGAATTTTGATGTATCTTGGCTGGAGCTAGGTTTTGAATTTAAACCCTTAAATTCTTAGGGCAATTTTAATAGAATCTTGCGTAGATTTCGTTTTTTATAGACGCCTTTCACTGTTTTTTTGCACCCGAACAATTTGATCCACCGTAATATACATTAAAGAAGTTCGGCCTCCACACAAAACAAAAAAGTTGAGCCCCCTAGAAGCAAAGATTAGTTGAAAAAAAATCCCGAAATATTTTTTTTTAATTTTTTGCCACGGGTGGTATCCAACCCTTTTAGTTTTTTGTACACTGCGTTGCCATTTATATTCCAATCATAACATATTGCATATCGTTATTCATGGCCTGACTATAGTTCATTTTTGCTTGTGGTGACTTTTTATTCCGACATAAACTTATGCTATCTCGGATCCTTCTAATCTTATAGCCACTTCTTTGCACGTGGCAAGAAAGCCCTTCTAAAAGTTAGTATATCTAGTTTTTAATATACCCACTCTTACGCCACGCCATGCCCCAGTAGTAAGGACCTTCTTTTATTTTCACATATATATTCCATTTAAGCCAGGTCGATCAATATATAAAAGACAAAAAAAGTTTTCACCAGTCACTCCTTAGAATGAAAGCTATATCAATAACATTTCTTGAACTGTAAAAAAATTGTTTTGCCGTGCTCCAAAATACAGCATTTGCTGTTTTTTTAATACACGGCAAGCGATATAATGTGTATGAGTAAAGGAAACATTAACTTAATTCTGGGGCGTGGCATAAATGTGAGTATGTTAAAAAGTAGACATAGAAAGCCCTTCTTTCTTGCTACGTGCAAAAAAAGTGAACATAAGAAGGGAAGGATCCGAGATGTCATAAGTGGCGCCCAGAATTCTATGTCGGATTAAAAAACCACCAGATCCAAAAATTAAGTGACACTCAAGCTATAAATAACGATATGAGACATGATAAAGCCCCACTTTAAATGGCGGAGCTATATGTAAAACACAAAAAGTGCTATATATTTGGGCGTGGCAAAAACATTTTGTTTTACAGTCTAAGAAACGTTATTTATGTACCCTAGTGTACATATGTATAAACATTGACCAATAACTCCCGTGAAACTAAATCAGTGTTGCCTTGTGTTACTTTCATTATATTATAATCAACATGCACACAACACCCACGTGCTGTTTTCTATTCTGTGCTTTAATATTTACCAAAGTACGGCAAGTATAATAGCGGATTCCAAAAACAGTAATTTTGCGTTTGAGTCGTTGATTTCCTGTTTTTTTTTACTCGCACTTGTCTGTCAACTTATTATTGTTGTAGCCTTTGTTTGTTATAATGTTTAAGTTCGAGCCACAGGAGTTATACTTTATTGTACATGTTTAGCATATTTTTATTCTTTTAAGCATCATAGATTTTAAATATGTTAGATGTTTATGTTTATTATTTATATTTGATGCTTTTAATAATTGCCCTCCAAGAGTTCGAACAGAATCGCTTCTTTCTTCCAATACTTTTCTGTTTTCATAGCAGTGTTAGGCAACCATATATACCCTGTACCGTGTTGTTACCGACTACATTGTCGTCGATTTTGTCTGCAAGCAATAAGTTTGGCGACAATATGGTATACGTTGTCGTGTATAAAGAATTTATTCTGACAATATTGTGAAATTTTGTGCTACAAAGCCTTATTGAAGACAACAAAGGTAACAACTACATCGAAGCTGTCGTGTGTCCAGTTTTATTGACAACAATAAGAGTAACAAGTGCATCGATGTTATCGTGTATGCAATTTTATTGACGATAACAACAGTAACTACTGCATCGAAGTTGTCGTGTGTCCAGTTTTATTGATGACAATAAGAGTATCGAAATTGTTGTGTGTATGGTTTTATTGTCTGCCATTACCGCAGCTTCGGTAATGCGGACATTGCACATGGAATACGATGGAGATGTTAGGTAACCCGCTTGGCACAGGAAGGTTCAGATCTGCAAATAATATCCCCATCCGTCTAGAATATGCTATAGTATCCGATTTCACATTTGTTCTTGTGATTACAGATGCTAGAACACATGCTGCTTCTTAATTTCAACTTAAAAAGGTTTAGCATATGTTTTAGCATCTGGACCCAAAACAAGTGTGAAAGCGATTCGGAAGCTAGAATATTCGAATTTATGTAATAAATACCACGCAAGAAAAAAGCCAAGATTTGTTCCTTGAAGTCTCAGAATTCTTAAAAAAGTTCCAAGAAATTTTGCCAAAGGCGTCCACACTTAATCCAAGGCGCATTTAACACTTTGCCGAATAACTACGAACATATAAGACTTTCAGCTGTGGCAATGGTTTTGGAATCCCAGCTTTGTGATTTTAGAACATGTGGACTAAATTTAAAATTTCGGCTTAAAATAGGTCGTATTAGGAAGTGCCTAGGTTCTATTATATTAGGAAACTTAATTATTTTTTTGCAGTCGATTCATGTCTGTGGAGGTATCTTTCAGATAAACATACAGTTGCTATATGTTCCAAAAGAATTTTTTATGTACTATATATAAAAGAAAGATTGAGCCTTATTTTAGCAACAATTGCCGAATATTTAAAATTTTTTCAAATATCAATTTAAAAATGTAATATAAGTATTTCAGCTCAGACGGCAGAGTTTCATGAAATGTAAATAACTCTTTTAAATTTTGTTCTTCAAGTAACGAAGAAAAAATTAAAAAAATCTGATGATATTTGAGTCCGATATCTGAAAAATAATGGATTAAAGTTTTAGAAAATTAAGACATTTCAATTAACTATGAGAGAGAAGTATACAAAGAAAAATTTATCTTTTAGATCGTACTAAGATCTCTAGCACAGCAAAAAAGGTTTGAAATCGGATGAGAAACAAAAAAATTACAAGCAGTAAAAAATTTTACATTGGCGAAGTGCCGTACTTTGAGACTTTATAGCTCAGATCCTGAGCAAGTATGAGGACTTATAATTAAAACATAAATAAAAATTTTCCTCTGATATGTCCATGTGTAATTTTATTCGGAAATAACCATTCGTTCCACTTTCAGCCTTATGCCATCGTTCAGGCCACGTTCGGTCGGCCACCTTCGGCCGGCCACCTTCGGCCGGATACCTTCGGTCTCTATGTCAGACGCCCACTCATCTTTATCGCACCTCGGTACAATCTATGTAGTCACCGGAACCTGTGCCATGACACCCACCAAAAATTATAATTTAAAAACAAGAACTTTACCTACCTTGATGACATCAATTAAATGAAGATAGTATTTTCGACCTGTGGATGAAAAAAAAAGACAATTTCGTCAGTAAAAACCCCTTATCGCCTTAGGCGATACTTCTCAGGAATTTATCCGAGACACCTGGTGTTTAGCAGGAACACCAAGCCTTAGCTAAGATACCAGCCTGCTCTAAGGACTCCAAAAAAAACAAAATCCCAGAAGCTCTCCGGAAAACAACGGCAGCACCGTTACACCTATTTGTTCCGCGTGTTCGTTGCAAGTACTTTTTCACATAAAATTTTTTTTGCTCCCCAGAATAGCAAACATTGATAAGCCCAACGTGTCATAAGGAACTTCGTGCCAAAAATCGCATTATTATGTTTGCATAACGAAATCCTTGAAGCGTTCAATTTTTAATGAAAACAAAACAAAAATTTTTCTGTGAACTTACCATAAAATATTTTTTTAACCCCCGACCTAAAAAGAAGGGTGTTATAAGTTTGTAGTGTGTATCTGTGTGTCTGTCTATTCCATCGTAGAGCCTTAACGGGTGGACCGATTTTGATTGAAAGTTGACTTGATCGAAAAGGTTCTTAGCTATGTTTAAAGAACTCGGTCTTGTCGTTTTGAAGTTATCACCTCTTCTAGATACATCTTCTTGAATCTGTTGGCCTGTGTTACTATAGCCCCCAAACAGCTATATATATTTTAATATACTTTATGTTGCTTGAAAGGGGACTTGATCTAAGATCTTCTAATCTCTATTTGAAAAAATCGGTTTAACCGTTTTGAAGTAATCATTTTTAAAATTTTAATTTAATGTTTTTAATTTTCTCAACATGAAATCTAAATCACTTTAAAATTTCTCTTAAGCTAATTTTTCGATCAGGCTAGATATTATCAATGAAATTTTTTAATAAATTTTATTTATTCTAATTCATAATACTAAAGATATTAAGAACATTATTTTTACATATCTACATTTATTTAATCTCCACAAATATTAGTTTGACTTGGAAAAATGAATTAATAAAAAGTAAAATAAAAATGTTTCCATTTAACTTCAAACATTCATATTGTGAAAATGTCAAAGGATGTCTTTTTTCTTCAAATCACAACAGAGCACAAAGCCAAATATAGAAAATGGGAAAATCTGGATATGACGAAAAGTCCATTAAAATATACTCTATGTTTTGAAAAAAAAGAAAAATTAAGTAAATATGAACATCTATGTGCCATTCCAGTGAATTCATGAAAAATGATAAATTTCGTTTTTATTTCATACATCACGGGTTTCAAAAAACGTAACTATGTATTATTGTAATAAATCAGAAAAATGAAGAGAAAATACTACAAAAGGACAAGAAAAATAACTTTATGCGAAGGCTCAATTTATGTACGTAAATCAGTGGTGTCCAAACATGCACTACAAATTCTGCTTTTCTGTGTCCTTCGCAGCTATATATGCTGATAGGCTTTGAGTCTCACACACAGTGTACGTGTCATGATGTTGAAAAAACATCCTATGCATGAGTGCATAATAAATTGAAAGAATGCGTGCCACTGATGTAAATACAGACATACACGAATATTTAGAATAAAGCCCTGCAGGAAATACCAATAGTGAAATGTAGGCTTGTCATTGACAATTTACCGCTATAATTTAGTATTATTGACGAGGTAGTTATTTTACAATCATATGGAGACATTTCAACCTAAGATTCACTAGTAGATTTTACTGACCTTGGTCTGATCAGGCCTGCCCTCTTATTCTGTAACTCGCTAAAGCTAAAGCTCTATCGCTAAGAATCTATAGTCGATTTATCAATTTTTGGGTACGAATACAATATTGCAACATGTATTCCTAAATTATCAATGTTTTAAAAATTGAGTTCTCCGAAATTTTAGTGTTTTATAACACCGCCAAAAATGTTTAATTTTTTGTTTGCTTAGCATTTTAGCGATTGAGATTTATGTAGCTTTAGCGACTTACGGAATAAGGGGGCTGGTCTATAATTTTATAAGGGCTGCGGGAACACACTTAAACATTTAATTATTATTTTTTATTTAAAATTAATTAAATTATTTTCTGAAAACTAGCCTGAGTGAAGCATTTTAAAAATTTATTTAATATTTTTAATTGTAATTCAAAAAATATCCATTGAAATTCAAAATTGAAAGAGAAAATATCAATTCAATTTCATGATATATCAATTGAAATTAAAAAATCCCATTTTAAATTCGATAATTCCGTTTAAAATTCAAAAAATATCTTTTAAATTAAAAAAATCTCACTGAAATTTAAAAATTCCTTTTTAAATTCAAAGAATATGAACTGAAACTAAAAGAAGATATTTAAAATGTAAATATTCGCATTTGAATTTCAAAAAATACCGACTAACTATTTTTTGAGTTTGAAATGGAGTAATTTTTTTAATTTGAAATGGGAATTTCAACTAATATTCTTTAAATTTAAAATGCAATCTTTTCATTTCAATAGGAATTTTTAAATTTCAAGAAATAGCAATTAAAGTTCAAAAATCCTATTTCAAATTGAAAATTCCGTTTGGAATTCAAAAATCACAATCGAAATTAAAAAAATCCGATTGAAATTCCAAAAGTCCATTTGAAATTCAAAGCATATCAAATGAAATTAAAAAATAACATTTGAAATTTAACAAATCACGTTTGAAATTCAAAAAATACCAACTAAAGGCCAGTCAATCATAGTTGATATTTAATTGCGGTTTTTTTCAAATGCGGTTTTTGGAATTCCAAAAGGATTTTTTTTTAATTTGAAGTGTAGTAGTTTGTTAATTTTAAATAGGAATTTCAACTGATATTCTTAGAATTTAAAATGCAATTTTTAGTTTTAATGATAATTTTTAAGACTCATAAAAATTAGTTAGTTAGTCAAGCTTGAGGCCATTTATTTCTATATCTTATTTAATTTAATTTATTCTCCAATATTTCGAGTCCATCAGATATCATTCTCAAGGAATTGAGTAACAATGATACACAACACTGTCTTCACATTAAACATAGTCTTCACATTAAATGGCCTCAAGCATGACCAACTAATTTTTATGAGTTTGGTATTTAAAAAGGCTAAATAGCACAATCTCTCGTATGGTGATTTTTAATTTTAAATGTACGAGTAATTTTCGAATTTAAATTGATATTCTTTGGATTTCATATGGGATTTTTTAATTTCAACTGATATTCTTTGAGTTTCAAATGGAATGTTTGACTTTTATTGGTTAGATTTACCAATATTTTATTTCGAGTGTTCACAAATTACATAACGCACCAAGGAGGTATTGCAAACATATTACGGAATTGGAAATTTACTCTGGAAATATGCTAGAATGTATTAGGCTTAAAAACAGCTAAAATTATTACAGCTCTATACACTCAAAATAAAATATTGGTAAGTCTAAACAGTTCCATACACAGAAAAAAATGCTCAAGAATTATGTTCAATAATAGCATCTTATTGAAAAAATATGAATTTCAATAACATTTGTCATTAATTTAATACAATATTTCGTTGTATACAACGAGAAATTCTAAAGCATGTAAATATTGAACATTCAATGAAAAATTTGGATGTACGGAAGGTTGAACTGACAGCTGTTTCGAGACTACCAAGTTTACTCATCAGAGCCTACCTACCTACACTACCAGCGACAGTAGCAACAATACTGTAGCGAAAATCCTACTAATTTTAGTAAGCTCAATTAACACCCTGTCGGCATCTCGCGGCGAGTCGCACCTATTAATGAAGTATTTCCTAAATGTTAATTTTTTTTAACAAACACACTTCCTGCTTAAGCCTTGGCAGGCATCAAACCTGTGACCTTCCGGCTAGTGGTTTCACACACTATCAACTAAACTATAATTCTATTGGTTAAATTTTACTATATTTTATGGTTGACGCAATTCTAACCTACACAGAAAAAAATAAGTTTCGTTTTTGAAAACAAAAATCCCGGTATTCAATATATTTTTTTTTAATTTCCTGTGATAAAGAATTCAACTATATTGATAACAAAATTATTTCAAAAGAAAAAATATATATATATTAAAAAAATTTTACATGCCTGGGATACGAACCCGGGCTTTCCGGACGTAAAGCATGATCTCTACAGTCGATCCATATCCCCATTATTTTTTATGAGATAAAACTTGTTTTAAGTACTTGTGTATGAAAATAAAAGAAATAACCGGCATGGGAAAGAAATACATACAACGAAATATTGTATTAAATTAATGACAAATCTTATTGAAACTCATATTTTTTCATTTTTCATTTAAAATTAAAAATCAACATACGAGAGATTGTGCTATTAGCCTTTTTAAATACCAAACTCATAAAAATTAGTCAGTCAAGCTTGAAGACAGTGACTTCTTGTTGTGTATCATTGTTACTCAATTCGATAATAGCATTGCTTTACAAACTTTTATTTTTTAAAGTTTTTAATTCTCTAAAGCTTTTTTTATAATAATTATGATGTGATAAACACAAAAAAGGAATATAAAATTTCATTTCGGCCATTGTGCATAATATAACGGCTCATTTTCATTTTTCGGTGTATACTTATTGTTAAAGCATCATTCAGAATCAAAGGCTGGTTGGTTAAAATAAATTATAAATACATTATTTGAAAGGCTACTAAATTACGCGTCTAATAATGGCTCTAATAGAATAAAAGGCGACCAAGTTATAGTGGATAACAGTTTAAATTCTATGAAATTTTTAAAGTTCATCACCAATTGTTGCCTTTTCGGAAGCTGTTTTGTACCACAAATAATAAAAAAAATCCATAGTTCTATAATTTTATTGAATAGTCCATTCGATTATAAAAATGTTAAGCCATTGGACCTAAATCTGGTGAAAACAAAAAATTTTATATTCTGTGTTTTATTATTTAGGCTATTTATGATCAGATTTTTTCTTTACTCTAAATGCAAATAAAACAATTTATTCCATTTTTGTTCCCTATGTTTCATCGGCTTTGTTCCGGCGTCTTTAGAAGAATCTTATAATCGACTTTGGATGCTGCTTTAAAGAGAAGTAAATATATGCACATACATCGAAAAACACAAATGTTCCGTTACATGAACAATGGCTAAAGTGAACTTTTTTCAGTGTATAGCACATCATTCCTAATTACCCTAAAAAATGCATTAGCAAATGTAAACCTTTCGTTGTAAATTGACAACCTGTTTGAATGATTTTTTGTATTTTACATAGAATTATATTTCAATTATTTTTTACACATTTGTTTTATGTAGGTATTCTTCAAAAGAAAATTCTCAGCATACACGGCAGAACAAAACAACGTTGTTTTTGGAAATTTTTTTCTGGTTCCTTAGAATAATTATCTGTCTAATTCTTTCTGAATATTACGTTACGGACTTTTGCGCAATAAAATCGTTTGGACTCAAAGGCAAATTAGTTCGAAATAATCACACCAAAATATATAATTCTCTGTTTCAAGTAGAGAACTGCAAAATTTTGACTTGTCGCGAAATTAGCCTCGACTAACTTCATTATGAAAAATATGTGTCATGAAGCAAAAAAACGTATCCAAACAAGAATACGTTATCTTAAAACCTAAAGCATTTCATATACATTCATCTAAGCAAACAGTATTATTTACTCAATATTAAAGATATATTACGTTTTAAAATAAAAGGAGTATGCATTTAGTATAAAATTTAGAAATTGTGGATTCCGATTTTCTTGCGGTTAAGGGTCGATCATATCGATCATCATACATTGACAACTTGTAACTGAATTTTTATTATTTTTCACACAACGCAGAAAACGTTCCCATTCTCAAAATAAAATAACAGAAATTAGTTGAGAGTATCTACTAAATAATTTTCAGCTATTTTATTTCTATGCTAGTAATGCTTTCAGCATATTTATAACGTAATTTCTGCTACTGAAAAGTTGTAAAAACGAGTTACGTATTGTCAACTTATGACCATCGATATGAAAGTTTTTTGAAGGTCTAAACCTTTCAAATATCATATTGCTGATGGGCTATTGGAGTAATTTTATGCACAACTGGCCCCAGTATGAAAAAGGTTTTAAAATGTTGTATGTACTACTTTTTATATTTTGTTCGAGAAAAATACATCATCAGAATAAAATAAACACACTCGTACGTTTTTGTTTAGGGTTTTTACGTAATAGCCAAAAATTTGGCAATTATTGGAAACAAAATTTGTATAAAAATTGCAATGATTTCTGTAAGTAAACGGGATATATTTACGATTTGAGTACTAATATGTATGTCTTTCCGAACATAGAGAAGTTTTTAATCATTTGTATTAAATATTTCAGTAATTCTGGGGTGGGGCAAAATCAATGGCAAGGCAATGCCTCCCCCCAAGAAAGGCCTATCCACGCCAATGTTATCTACAGAAGGCTGCGCGATTATTTTTACGTGTAGAAATAAATGTAAATTCCAAATGTGAATTTCCTTAAGAAGTCCGTACCACGCTTTATTTGGAACCATGCGACAACATCGTGGGTTCATGCTTTGTTGAAAGCTTGACTGACACTAAATGAAATTTCATTTATTTAAAACGCTCAATTAGTGTGCCTTGTTGACGATTGTGTTGAATACTGAGGACTAGGAGTGCGCCTCTAAATAAAAAAAATATGGGATATGGTTGACATTTTAGAACATCCCTGAAACTTCCCGCGTTAGATACCCATAGATTTTTGGAGTAATTTAAACAATCCTTTTTTTCAAAAATTTCGACAACGATATCTTTCGATTCAAATCAAACTTGCGGCATTCGACACAGTTTTTCAGATACAATAAGAAATCACACTCTTTTCCCTTTTGTTCTTATGTCTTGTGTTATTGCAAATACAAATATTACACTTAACACCGACCTAAAAAGAAAGGTATTATAAGTCGAAATGTGTATATCTGTCTAGCTGTGCGCAGAAAATCTTCGCATACTGGTAGGCAATAAAATATATGAGAATTTAAGTCATAACTACTTACAATTGGACTCGATAACTACTAATTATTTGTTTTGAGAAATTCAAAAAATATAGGGTACCCCATACAAATGTATTTACATTGTCACAGAAATTAACTAGTTAATATTTGGCTTACTTGAAGCTAAAAAAATAAATAGTCAAATAAACAAATTAAAATTAGAAAAAAAAATTATACTCATTACTCTTTACATATTTATATATAAAATACTTTTTTGACCCAGATGGGATACGAACCTGTGCTCGTTCAGATTTGAAAACAAGAACTTTACCCACTCAGCTATTGTTGAATTATAAGTTTAAGCCACAAAAATTAGTTTTCATGCACAAACACATGTTGCCTTAAAAATTGCTTGTCTACTTATTTTATTAATACATATCAACAAATTGTAACTACTTTCAGAAAATGAGAAAAATACGTACCAATTTTATTAAAAACTAGGTAGTAGTTCTAATTTGAGGCATAGTAATAAGATAAATAAGTACTACTCATTAATTTGTAACCCATTAATAAGGTACTACCGATTACAAAAATTACAAAAGCTTTTGCTGGTGAAATGAAAGTAAACTCTCAGAATGCATCTTTTACGCAGTTTGTGGCAGCAAAGCATTCGATCTCAAAATTTTACCAGTGATATCAGTAGCGAATATTTGGCAAGGCGAGCCTAAAACGAATAAATTGAAAAATAGTTTCTCCACATATTTGTTTTAATTTATTTATATGTTGTAATATTAATAGTGGATTTTGATACTTTTATTATCCATATTTAGTGATTTTGAGTTGACGCAGCATTATCTATGTTGTTTGCTTTTAAATTTTTAATTTAACCTTGTTCTTGTATTGATTTTATTTTTTAAATAGCTTCTGCATTCTAAAGTTGCTGTTAACAAGCAAAATAATTTAGAAAACGGCTTTATCTTTCTTAAAAGATCAGTATATATACATATATATTTTTTAAGAGAACACAGAAAAAAATAGACAAGAATTATATTCAATAAAACCATGTTATTAAAAAAATATGAATTTCAATAAGATTTATCTTTAACATAATAAAATATTTCGTTGTAAGTATTTCTTTTCCATGCCGGTTATTTCTTTTCTTTTTATACATAAGTACTTAAAACAAGTTGTATCCCATAAAAAAATAAATAGGATATGGCTCAGCTAGAGAGTGTATGCTTTACGTCCGGAAAGCCCGGGTTCGTATTCCAGCCATGTCAACATTTTTTTAATTTATATATATATTTTTATTTTGAAATAGTTTTGTTATCAATATAGGGGAATTCTTTATCACAGGAAATTTGAAAAAAAAATTATTGAATACCGGGATTTTTGTTATCAAAAACGAAACTTATTTTTTTCTGTGAAGTAATCAGGCAATTAATGCCTATCAGATAAATGTGTTACCTACTTTGGGAAAGGGATAGTGTAGAGTGAACAGGTGGTGAAGTGGGAGAGATATAGAAAGCTTAATTAATTTACAAATCTGTTATTGCACGTTTTGTAGAGCAGAGTTGCAGCCCCTCTAGTGTCAAGTAGAGGCATTTATTGGTTTAAGCTGTGTAGTCACTTATTAGTTCCTTTACTTCACCGACGGTTCTGCTACAATGCCAACGAAGAAGACTGCTGTGAAGTGCATTAGGATATGTAGTCGCTGCCAGTAGTGTCAAGGTGGTCAGTTCTATGCCCTCATCACTTTAACAGTCCAACAACAACCAACACAATAACACACTAATGCATATCAGAAAAATGCATGACATTGTTGGCTTGCCTGAAGCTAGTCATGAACTCAAGACCTGAGGGTTTGTAGTCAAACGCGTTAATCATTTATTGGATATATTGGAAGTACGTGTTTGAGTCGTCTTTAAAGTCTTTTTGGAAAACAAGCGGAAATAAGAATCGACCCAACAAGGAGATCTAAGTAGACGTTCATGAAGGCCTTATATGTAAAAGCCTTTTTTATAAAACTTTAGTAATTTGAAAAATATATCCATGACGTAATCTGCATTATTATAAACACTGTATGCAAAGTTTTTAACTCACTTTTTTCCATTTTGTCTATCATTATATCAAAAAAAAAAAATAAATAAATTACAATAAATACGTCTTTCGGTTGACACCTACGAATATGCAAACTTTTACATGTACGAAGGAAAAAGATAAACGAAAATTTGCATAATCGTTAGCCCGACGTTATAAAACACACAAACTCTACTAAGCAACAACGAAAGAATAAATAAGTATATTCCTTAAAGAATTTTATTTATTAAATATTCTACAAAAAATTCCTCCCGCCAATGCACTATAGGAAATTTTATCCCTTTTTGTGGCCAATATTAATTACATCGAAATGGCGACACCGTTCTAAAAATTTTTTGGATTCGACCTTTGGAAGCCTGCCTTTTAAGCTCCTCCTTAATATTACGAAGAAAAATTGGTTTATCACTCACGCCTTCTCACGCGTGACAATTTTTTAAATACTTTTAATTTGTTTAACCGCGCATTAAATAAAGTTTAATTTCAAATAGGATCTAAAGATAAATTAGATACAGCACACATAAAAAACTACATTTCGTTTTCAGTAAAGAAATTTAATGTATTAGTAAATATTTTGTTTAGGAACGGAGCTACAGACAAATTTTTAAATACAACAGATAAAAATATATCAACAATTTCATTGAAAAAATCGGCATTTTAGTTAACAAATTGTATATCTTTAAAACAATTTGTCCAAAAATATTTACAAATTCTAAACAAAATAATTTACTGCATCAAAAAAATATATTTACAGAATTATCTGTAATATATCAGTCAATATTCTTGTCTGAATTTACAAAATACTTTTTCTAAAACGACTTATAAATACTACACAAAATAGGCGTAAATCTAGTTTACCAACGCACCTCCATATAAAATAAAAATTACATAGGGCGATAGAAAATTTAAAAATAAGAGGAAAAAATTACATGGTAAAAGTCTCGAAAACGCATAGTTTTCGAGTTATGGCCCTCGGAAGTTTTCATATATAAATGCGATATTCCACTACATTTTTGAACGCATATGACCAATATTGGTACCATTTGAAAACGTTTAAATATGTAGATCATTCTGAATATGCAAAATTTATTTAAAACATCTTAACCCAATAAGAAGCGGGGATGAGTTAACGAAAATACAAGTTTTTAGTAACTACAGGGTGGCGCAGAATGAGCTATATGGTTTGAATTCTTTATAACTTTTTTAATTATTATTTTTTCTTTGTTTTTTCAGCATTTTGTGAAGAAGACTTGGGGAATCAATTATGAATCATTACACGATCGAACAACGTACAAAAATAATTGAATTTTGCATGCATATCGTCGTCATTTTAATGTCCGCATTGCACCCACAGCGTCAGCAATGAATCATTTGATTGGAAATTTTCATCAACATGGGTATGTAAGAACCCTTCCTGGTGCCGGCAGAACACCTACCGTGCACACTGGTCAAAATAACAAACCAAGAACCATACTCCAACTAAAAACCAACATTCAAAATGAAATCATGGCCATTACACCCGAAATTTTGCGAAGAGTTATGGAAAATATGCAAAAAAAGAGCACGTATGTGTGAAGCAGAAAATGGACATCACTTACAGGATATCATTTGTCAAAGCTAATAGAAAAATTCCCCAATAATATACTGTATTTAAAAAAAATTATAATAATCGCATAAATAAAAAAGTTATAAACCATTTAAAACATATAGATCATTCTGCGCCACCCTTTATAAAAACAAATTCATTTATTTTTCATAATATATTTTTTCATCGTATAGCCGAAGGCCGGCTATGCAGGGAAACTTTAGTTAACGAAGCCGGTGTTTGTTATACCACAGAGGAGAAAACCTGTAAGCCCGGCCAAAAGCCAGTCATGCAGGGAAGCTTTAATTAGCGAAGCCTGTGTTTTTTTAATACAGAGGAGAAAATCTGTGAGCCCGGCTAAAGGCCGGCTATGCAGGGAAGCTTTAATTAGCGAAGCCGGTGTTTTTTTTTTTTAATACAGAGGAGAAAATCTGTGACTCCGGCCGAAGGCCGGCTATCCAGCGAAGCTTTAGTTAGCGATGCCGCTGTTTGTTATACCACAGAGGAGAGAATATGTGAGCCCGGCCGAAGGCCGTCTATGCACGGATGCTTTAGTAAGCGAAGCTGTTCTTTGTTATTTAATAAAAATGTTATTACACTTTTATTTGAATAAATTACATATTTACCTAGATTACATCTGGAACATTTTGATTTGAAATTTTGTAAAAACTGTATTGGCACAAAAAGAGTTAAAAATTTCAAAATTTTTTAATATGCAGAAAGGTGTATTTAAAAGAAATATAGTGGAAAATCGCATTTAAATATGAAAACTTCAGAGGGCCATAACTCGAAAACTATGCGCTTCAGAGTCTTTTACCATGAGTTTTTCGTCTTATTTTTAAATTTTCTATCACCCTATGTAATTTTTATTTTATTTGGAGGTGCGTTGCTAAACTAGATTTGTTCCACAAAATAGTTTACGGAATATAACAAAAATATTTACTGGATTTTTTGTTATATATCAAACGAAATTTTTGTCTGAGTAATTATCATCCATTAAGCATTTATAAAATTTCACAGTGTTATATGTGTTCAACTCTGAATATTTATCTAAAGACTCTAAAAAATATAATGAGAATTAACACAAGAATATTAACGCATTGATTCACTAAATAATCTTCAGTAAACAAACTTGGTACATTCGCATTCCTTTTTCTACGATCATTTCTCGTATCATTGTTGTTCTTGTTATTTGTGTGTATGTCGTGATATGGATTGTTTTTTATGACACAGAAAACAGGTTTTTGTTATTGTTTTTGATGTTTGCGTCCTAAATAAATGTAAGAAAAAAAATTCACTTTATTTATTTAGTTAATTTTCATATAAATTTAAATTGTAATTAAATACAACTTCTGTTTTTCAGTCGTATTTAGTTGTTCTTATTTAATTGCGACAAAAATATGGTAGCACCATAAAATACCACAAATTTCCCCTAAATTTCCCAAAAAAAAAAAAGTAGCTGGGCAACATAAACAAAAAAAAAATTCCAAAAAATTAATTTTTCTTCATTCAGGAAATAAGACTAATGAAGAGTTTCTGCAATGTTTCAAAATAATAAAAACAGCTTACAAAATCACAAAAAGACAAATATAGACAAAGAAAGCTCAAATTTCTCGACAACAAAAGTTGAATTGTTAGCGGCCACAATATTTTGTTTCCACAAGAACAAGAAGCAGTCAAAATCATATGGTAATTTATAAAACTCAAATCGAATTTAAATGTACGAGACTGGAGATATAAGTGACATTTAAATATGATCTATAGAAATGAAATTTCTGTTTAAATAGAAATTAAGTTTAAAAACCATTTAATTATTAAGTCAAAAACTGGTGGTAATTCAGTAAAGAACATTTACTGAAAATTAAAATTATTTTTAGACAAACTTTTGTTTGCAAATTATCTGGTGATAATTTTTTCTGTATAAATATTTGAATTTTAGTATGTTGTAGTACCTTAGAAAAATTCCATTTCGGAAGACAATTGATTGTCCTGGAGGAATGTGATGGTATTATGGCTATCACCTGCTACAATTTTGTTGTAAGTTGAAATGAAAAAGGACTTTATAGTTCTATTAATTTACCTTTAGATCACTTTAATTATTTCGATTTAATAGATCTAATACACGAATTCACCAAAATTCTATAATGCATTAATAAGCTACCAACTTTCAACATTATCTTTCACTTATTCAATTTTAGAATTTAAAACTGTTTATTGTTGAAACCTTCATCTGAAATTTACACTTTATTCTCTACATACAGTTTCTACTTTTTAACTAATTTCGAAATTGCATGGAAAACATATAATATACATATATAAATTTATATGTTCCCATTGTTTCTAGTAGGAGCATATGGCCTCAGGGTAAAGCAACGTAGCGCAAAAATTTTTAATTTGTTATATTTTAGATATATTAAAGAAAAAATAATTGTGAATTTCAATATTAAATTATTACGTTTTGCCCAGAAAAAGGGAAAATTTTCCTATAGTGCAATGACTAGAAGAGCACTTCTACTTTAAAATAAAATTTATTCGTAATGACACAACCAAATAAAAATTTGGTTACAAATTGTTTATTTAACCATATATTATACAGACGTGAATAAATCTTAAGAAATAAAATTTCTTTAAGAAATTTATTTAAATAATATTTTGCTATACAAAAGCTAAAATAGATACAGATGAGTACGTAAATAAATAAATAAAAAATATATATAAGATACTTCTGTGGCAATATCCCGTAATATCCTTAAGATACTCGTGTCTTTTTCTTGTTTAATGTAGAGGTATTTAGTCTTATTTGATGTTGTACAGAATGAGGTCTGGTCTGCGAAAAAAATATGAACATTTTCGAGCCTTTAAATAAAAATATGTAGAATATACAAAGTTCAATGCATGAAATTCAAATCCGATTACAGCTTTTTTTCTATCGGGCTCAGGTTTTTTATGGGCGTGAATAATATCTCCCCTAGGTACATCAGTATATTTCTCCACAACTCGAGAACGGTTTAACCGATTGGTCTAATTAAACCCCTAAAATATACGGAACAAAATTATCTTTAAGTCACTTATATACAATTTATTTTATTTATTATATTTCCAACTATTACGGAGTTATTCGGGAATTATCGGTGAAAATGAGTTTTTTCATGCAAAATCAAACTTTTTTTCGTTTTCAAAAACTCATAAAAAAATAAAGAGGTTAAAAATTTCACATTTTAATGTTTTATTGGAAAGCTAAATATATTATTAATAAACTCAGCCATAAATCATTAAAATCGATGGACAAATGTGGATTTTATTCGCAATTATATGAGAAAACTTTTTTGACAAAAATTGCAATTTTCATACAACACACAAATTTTTCTGTTGTATGGAAATTGTGATTTTTATCAATAGAGTTCCTTCACTTAGTTATAAATAAAATCGACATTTGTCCACCGATTTTAATGATATATGGCGTATTTTATTCATAATTTTATTCATAATTCTTGGAACCTATTTAAAAGTTGAACAGATCATATATATTAATGGACTGCATAACTAAAATTGATATGTATGTATGTATGTTGATAATTTTGAGAAAATCATGTTCATGATTTTCATTCAATAACAACTTACGTTAGGTACGAGCAATGTCTACTTGCTACGGCAACAAAACTTCATTTATTTAACTGCATTAACGTCGGAAAACTTTGGCAGTTTTCAAAAATAGACTCTTTTGTTTACTTTCGCGTACATATTAAAATATATAATTTTAAAATTAAAATATGTCATTTCTATTTAATGTGACCCAAATAGAATGTCAGACAAAATTATAAAGTAAAAAGTTTTTCGTAGACTTCACAGATTAAATGAGTTTTTTCAACAGCTTTTATTGCCAAACAAAACGCAAATAGTAGAGTATTCAAATACACTGCTTTACAAAATCCATATTTTTAAAACGTATAACTTTTATAATGCATTTTTTTTTTCAAGGTAATTAGGATGTCCTAAGCACGAGAAGAATATAAGAAAATTTTCGTTTAGTCCATTCTCGAGATAACGGTACATTTGTGTTCTTCGATGTATACTTCTCTTCCATCCAGCGTCAATCTCCAAATGGAGTCAAGCGAATAGGCTCCATTTTAATAATCGCAGTTTGGTGAGAATTGGTAAAAAAAAAATTATGCTGCCAAATTTTCTGATCAATCGGTGTGGGGGAAGACGAGGCGACAGCCTGCTCATATATAAGAAACACCAAACAATATTGCTTTCTTTCCTCATAACATCCAAAATATTAATTTCACAAAAAAATTTTATACGAAAAAAATTTTGATTGTGAAGTTTGCAACATTCCATTTCCTAACAGATTTTCTTTAGATCTAATAGTTAACAAAATAAATAAGAAATGTTGAAGCATCATTTGCTTATTTTAATGCTTCATTACAACTAGTTTTCTAGATACAAACTTTTTTGGAAAATTAAGCAGCAAAAATTAACACAACTAGGATAACGGGTTGTCCTATGCATTTGAAACAAAGAACCAAATTCGACAACAACAGCTTAGTAGCTTTAGAGATATCGTGGCACTTGTGCAAAAAAAAAATTTTTATTAAAATTTTTGTTTTTAAAACATTCATAAAAAATTTAAACATAAAAAAAATATTTCATAGAAAACTATATTTCAAACAAGACAAGACATATTTCATTAAAATTGAACCACAATTTTTGATTTTATTTACAATTAAATGTGCAGAAAATTAGAAGCGAACTAAAAATGTGTTAAATATTATACAGCTACAAGAAATGTTAATATAACTGGAAAACGGCTTATCCTATTCAATTAAAACAAAAAACCAAAATTCGATAACAATATTATCTTTAATATTGTTGTTTATCTGCTTAGTAGTTTCAGAGATATCGTGGGGCTTATAGAACAAAATTATGATCAAAATTTTTATTTGTTTTGTTTGCAATATACTTTTTTATATGTTAATGGAAAATATAATGGATTTTTCTATTATTTTTTATTAATGTTTTAAATTCTGCTTTATCTGTAATTAGGGACAGTATAGATGTTAAAGATATTCTTAGCATGAAAGAAAAACAAGTAAAACAACAATTACACCAAAAATTCAAATAATTTCTTTTTTTAATTATATCCAATGAAAAACATATTAACGACTCTTTTCACAATATAAGATTAAACACAATATAAGATTAAAAGTTAACGTCGACTTTAACTGCAAGTTCATCATACAAAATGTTGTGAAGTTTGTGAGTTTTATAGCATGTATATTGATAAAATGAAACAAAAATAAAACAAAACATTTTTATATAAATATACTTAATTTTATTTTAAAATTAAACATGTTTGAACATTAATAACATCAATAAAAGCTTGATTAATGATGGCCGGAGCTTACCGACAAGCAAAAATTATATAAGAGTTGGAAAAGTGAAAGCATTAATCAGACGTGAAACGTCATACTCACCATATTGTTTAAAAAATTTACTTAGATTCGTCATATTCTATTTTGTGAAAAAATTTTTTTAAATATTTGATATTTCCTTAATACTAGCATCCACGACCAAACGTAGTAAAAGTAATCAAAGAACGCTGATGATGACAGTGTAGAGGCTGTCGCTACTAGTAGTACTAATATGTTTTGCTGGGCTGATTAGATATAGGGGATTTAGACGCTGGGCTTTTAGACAAGACTTTTTTAACTTCCTTTTAAAGTTGCTACTGTAAATCATAAACATTTATACGAAGATTTTCTACCTTGATTTTGTTTAAGTTTAATTGTTAAATTTTCTTTGAACTGAAATAAATTCTAACTTTTAGTACGAAAAAAAATAAAAATAAATGTCAAAATCAAACATGAAAACACAAATCAAGAGTTGTTCCTACCCCGTGTGCTTTTCTACACCCTTCACCAATAAACTAAAAACTCAAGACTGAACGCACATGTAAAAAACTCAGCGTCTAAGTCCCCTAATAATCTAAGATTACACTCTTAATAATAATTTTAATTTACATTAATTCAACAGCTCGAATGGTTTCGTGTAATATACCTATACATACCAGAGTGGTCGTAAAAATTAAAATTTGGATTTCATCAATCCTAAAAAAATATAAAGATCAATCAGTTAAGCTTGGGGCTGCTGAACGCGAACCTGCACTCCATTTTTGATGTGCTTTAGCTTTCGAGATATAGCGTTATGCTAAATTTTAAGGCACTCTCGTGACGGAGAAGTGTTCACTCTATTCATTAAAAAAGAAAACCCCAAACTCGACACCAAAATTATATTTAAGTCGAGCGAACCTTGTTGTCAGAGACATCCTAAAAGTTTTAGCCTAAAAATCAAAAACTTCATAAAAAATTTTAAAAAGTTCTCTCACTAAATTATGACTAAAACCAAAAATTGTGCACCAATTTCAACGAAAAAGTGCTTATTTCGTTTGGAGTATACAGCTACATGTTACTGAAAAAATGGGATCGCTGGAGTATTTTTATTTTTTTTTTTATAAATTTTTAAAAACAAAAATATTAAAAATGTTTATAAAATTTTTAATTTTCAGGCTAAATCTTTTACGATATCTCTGAAGCTAATAATCCGCTTTGAAAACAATGTTTGCTCGGCTTGAAGTTAATTTTGTTGGCAAAATTCGGTTTTTCTTTTTTTTTTTTTGCTGAATCGAGTTAACATTTCTTTAGTTATCTTACTATATGTCATGCAACTGCCTTCACTTCGTCAGTGCTCCCGTGTATTTTGCTTATCATCAATTTTCAGGTGGCTTTGTTGATTGTGATTTTAATTCTTATATATACAACTTTTTTTGTTTGATTTTATACTTAAGTATACATGAACATGTAAACATGTGGAAAGCTCAAGCCAGTACCTAATTGTTTATTAATATGATTATTTCGAACGTATTTGCTTTGTGAATCCAAATTGATTATTAGGCTAAGGCTCATAACGTTTAATTCAGAAATAATTGGGCATGATTAATAATAATAATAATTATTATTATTATAATCCAAGGAACAAGGGAAAATTAACATCAATTTAATTTTTCACCGTACATTTTTTGTACACTCAATGGTTTCGGAATTATTCAGACCGCAAAGATGAAAAACATGTTATTTTTTTGCAAGAGTGGAAAGTTTTTATATATTCAAAATGTGTAAAAAAGAATAAGAAGTTACGAAAACTTGCCATTTTTTAGCTGATTAAAAAGAAACATATGTATACAAAAAATAAAATAAGCTTTATTTTACGATGTTATTCATAGTAAATTAAGGTCAATATAATTCTTGCAGAAATTGCGAATATTTACAGTGTGCAACAAAATCAGTTTTTTAATGACAATGTTCTAACGAATTATAAAATTTATATATATGTATGTATGTGTATCGGCGTTTTGAAAGTTTACATCTGGGATTCATGTTAGCGGCCCATTCCGTCTACCCTCCAACCTCTTCATTAAAAAGAGAAATTAAAAAATTTCGCGATCTTTAGCAAGATAGTTCAAAAAATTTAAAACGATCGGTCTTGCCGTTTGACTTCGTATAAGGAACAAATAAAGTAACAAACAAAAATACCAACCCCGACTCTCACGTTTATATGTACTGGGAAAATAATTACCGCTAGGATAAAATTATAAAAATAAATTAATAACGGTCCATCAATTAGAAATTATTCGGTTAGATGATTTTGCCAAATGTTTTCGCCCATATAAATATACCTAAGCTTTCATTATTATTCGCACAATATGAAAAGCAGTACCCCTCGTACAATCATTTCGTATAAATTTCTTAATTGAGTTCCCCTTATTAATATTTTTCTTCGAATAACAATATTAAAAGCAACAAAAGTTTCAGTAATGTGCTGAATTTAATGGAATATATTAATAATTATATTAAATAAATATACTTATATTTTTAATATTGGTTGCTGTTATTCCCAAGACTAAAAATACGATCTGTCATTCTTTTTATTGTGTGGGCGAAAGTTACAGACATCAAAATATTTTCATAATTTATTGTTCAATAAGTGTGAAAAAAACATTTTACCCGTAGTTACTTCCTTTTACACATATGGAACAAAAAAATATTGTAATATATCTTAAAATAAGGCAGGAGTCTCTCCTTAAAAATTTCAGGCCTTATGAAGTCGAATGAAATTTTATTTAAGTTTTTAAATTTTATAATTATCACAATACAGGTCAACTAAAACTGAAAAGTATTACCGGCTAGGTTCTATGTTCTACTCAAGGTGTATCTAACAGGTGGGATCACTAGGTCAGCTGAGTCGTCTGATTAAAAGTCAAACTTAGAGACCAACCTAAATTACGACGCAAAGCGTTGTCTGGCTGTCAAAATTTCTCATGCCCATACAAAATGTATGAAACCAACCGAAATAACGCGGCGTCAACGCTTTGCAATTGGAAAATCCAATTTTGACAGCGCGTAAAGAAGTGAAGTTGGCTGCAAAAGTAGTGTTGTTTATTTTGTTAATGCTCACACATATACTTACAGTAATGTAAATGTAGCTACTTTCAGGTCAATTAAGCGTCTTCATCTCTATTTCTTATTTCTATTTAGAGTTTTTTATTAATCAAAGTGAGTAAACATTACTGTTTCTGGCACAACGTTAACGCTCTAATTTAGGTTACCCATGTCAGCGTAAAAGTTAAGCGTTAAATTACGTTGCGCTTTGCGTCGTAATTTAGGTTGGTCTGTTAGTAGTGTTGATGAAATGCTTATGATATCACCACTACCTTCAAACTATCAAACACCATATACAGACTTCCTTCTGTGTGGTGTTTGATATTTATTTCAAGAGAAATCTGCGCTGGTAGTACCACCTGTTTTTGACATCTGTTAAGGTAGTTTTAGAACAAATTTTCTATTATTTTAGTAATGCCTATACCTGCTCAATTTGCCTTGGTTCTACTGTGAAATGAAAATGAAAACGTTTTTAATATATTTTCATTTCTCTTTACAAATATAAACGTAATTTGTTTAGCATTTTTGCTATTAAGCGGCCCATGCACTGTACAATATTATTGCAGATGTTATTGTACATATTATTCTCGTTTTGATCTATACTATGCAATAAGTGGCAGAATATTGTTAAAGAAAATATTGCCCAATTTTCCTGACAGCGAAAAAGTAAACATAAGATTAAACAATGTTGCCCCCACATTACTGAATTTTCATTATTGTACAATAAAAATCAGAAGTCTTTGGACTTTGCCCAATATATTGTGCCACCTTCGACTATAACATACACATTGGCGATATTATTGTACAATATAAAAAATTGCACAATTATATTGCAAGTGGGTGGGCCGCTTTATAGTATACAGATTAAATTAGTTTCATTGCAATTGCATACATATAACTAAGTCTATGAACTCCGTTATAAAATACAAATATGTTCTATTAAACTCCACTTTCAAAATCAGCACACTTGAACTCAGCCGGAACTATAAAGTTTTAAATTGTTTAGGAAATTTTCTACCATATGGCTTCGTTCATATGATGTTTTGATTGGATATATTAATTAAAGGATCTTCGTATTTCATTGAATTTTCGATTTCACAACTTAAAAAAATACTGTGTTTTAATTATTTTTTATTCATTTAGAATGACCTTCAGCCTTCAACTACCCACAGAAAATAGTATATGTGGCCTTTTTCGACAGTCCTTTATTACAGCGTTCTCAGTGATTTGGGATAAAAATTTCGTGAAAATCCCAAGGAGATTTTTTGGGGAAAGTCCCTTTTTTTCCTATGGATTTTTGGGAACTTGAAATCGTATTTCTTCTGAACCATACTCAGGATGTTAGTAACCCAACAAATATGTCCTGCTGAGTGTCTTACAATACTTGTTAAAAGTAACAAAAAAAGGGGTTAAAGATTTGTTACGGACTATGTACTTTATACTGAAAATTTTGTAAAAAGCGTTACGAAGGGTTGGTGGGGGTTATAAAACCACCGAAAATAGCGTTACGTAACATGTGAATAGGCCCTAATTCAAACAACAAGTACATCAAAATCGCATTAACCGATGAATTTTGATTCTGAAGTTTTTGAAATGGTAAACATTGATACATACTTATGTAATTATTTTATTCTTATGTGTTTTTTGCGTTACTCTTTTTATATACATATGTATGTACATATGTATGCGGATATGTAGAACTTAAAGTACAAATAAAATTCATCTAAAAAATATTCAATACAAATTTATTTAATTAAAGAAATAAATGTACGCCTATTGTCCCTTTGAAATAACATGATTTTATTTTTGAGACACTGTGGGGATGAGAAAATTACCATTATTAGGATTTTGGGGATGAAAAATAGACAAACCTTGCTATATTGTTTTCCATGCACTTATAACAAATAGATGAAATATGTAACAATTAAGTCTTTTTTATATACCTTTTTATTTCTGGTTGTTCTTCGCAAACATTTTATAAAAATTATTTTTATAAAGTTATGTCGACAAATTAAATGCTGAAATGAGAATGTTTTTTACTTACCAACAACATTATATATGATATAAATGTTTTTTCAATAATGTGGAACACCGTTCTTATTTTAATACAAGTTTATTCAGCGTTCCCAGTTTTAGGGATTTGTCCCCAAACAGGGGATTTTTGTTGGTGATTGGGGATAAAAATTTTGTAAAAATCCCCAGAGGAATTTTTGGGGAAAACCACTTTTTCGCTGGGGATTTTTAGGAATATGAAATATATTTCTTCTGTACCAAAATCATTTCAAGGTACTAGTCACCCAACAACTGTGGTCTGGTGTGTGTCCTACTAGACCTCTTTAAAGAGGCATAGTGAATCAGTAAAACACAAAAATAGCTCTGAGTCGCTGCATACAAAAACGCTCTAAAAACAGTTCAGTTTTTCTTTCAAACGCTAAAACTTTTTAATACAAACAACATGTACAACAAAATTGCATTAACTAATTATTCAGAAGATTTTAATTCTGAAGTTTTTGAAATCATGAACATTGATACATATGCAAGTACTTTATTCTTGTGTCTTTTTTACGTTACTCTTTTTATATACATATGTATATACATATGTAGATATGTATTTAGAACTCAAAGTATACATACCCAGCGGTAAAACTTACGAGGCATTCACTAAATTGGCCTTTTTAAAGGTCTTCAAAGACCTGAAATAAGATCCAAAACTACTTCTTTTCTACCTTCTCAGGATAGCCTTCTAGAAGCTCTCTACACTCTTTTATAAAAGATCCGATACATATTCGTTCTTCCTTCTTTTGGAAAGACAGTACTTTTCGCTTATAGTCACAAACTTTAGTTGCACGCAAATTGTGGACTATATCGCTAATGTGACTATAAGCCTATTTTTCATATATGTATGGCATTCGGAAGCATATAACCAAATTCACATACAATAGTTAATAACAAAGTATTTCATTCCTGGTACAAACGACCAAAAGTAATATTTTCTTCTAGTGGAGAGTTGGTGACAGCAATACTAAACGATTCAAGTCTTTTATAGTAATGTTTTAAATGGTTTGTGGCTTCAATAACTAAAGAGTTTAGTAAATTTTTCGATTGTGACTATAAAGCCCTGTACAGACGGTTGTAAGATCTTACAATATTGTCAGATCTGCCAATAAAAAATTGTCAGCACAAGGTATATTGTTAGTTCACACGGCTGTATCAAAGTTGTTAGAAAAGCTTACAATTTATTGGCAGACAGTTGTCTGCCAATAAATTTATCTGACAATATTGTCAGTAAAGTAATTGGCAGTTCACACGATTTTCAGATGCAAAAATTGTCAGATCTGTTGTTTGGCGCTGCCAGACGCATATCATTTAACAGAAATCATCAATTATTTATCATCTGTGCTTCTGTTAACTATAAAAAGTAAAACATAAAGCAACAATTTTAATTATTTTAGCTGCATAATTTTTTTTATTTTAATTTTTCCCTAAGATATGTGTGTGCAGTGTCTCTGATAATGACGCCATTGTCAGATACAGAAACTTCGCACATCTGACATTTAAAAAATGTCTGACAATTGTCTGCCAATAATCTGACAATGGTAACGCGATGTGTTGACACGATTGTGAGATGTCTGACAATTTCTTGTCAGCAGGTAGTATTAAAATCGACTGACAATGCTTTTTCTGCCAACGTTGTCAGACAAAAATGTTCAGTTCAGACGATTATAAGAATTTTTTAGCACATTTTACTTACAATATTGTAAGAACTGACAATCGTCTGTATATAGCTTAACGCAAATTGTATGTATGAATTTCTGTCTTTTTAAACCAAAGATATAGACACATATGCCAAATGTGCTTATATCGCTAATTTTACTATAACGTGAATATTTTCTGTGAAATTTGGTAATGGAAGTAATAAGTATAGATAAAATGGACTATATCGATAATGTGACTATAAACGATAGTGACTATAAACGAAAATTACTGTAATATTCTATTGTTAGATCTTTTGTTTTGTTTAATAAGAAAATTTACCTTTTGAAATAACAAACATTCTCGTATTCTTTTTTCGCAAATAATTTGATTATAAGACCAAAATTTACGTACAAGAAGCATCATACATGCTGCTATTACGTCGTTTATATTGTAGCTACTACATCATGAAGGAGTTAGAAATAAAAAATCACGAAAATCAAACATATAGAAGTCGCAATAGAAATACCCAGATAAGAAAATTTATCTCCATTTGATTTTTAAGAGACCTTCCCAGAATAGGCCTTCTATCCGGCATGCCACGTATGACCTGCAAATAGGCCTGCTAAAGAATGCCTTCAATCAGGCCTGCTGAATTGAGGAAGGCCTTGATCCGCAATGACATCGCGTGTAAAAATATATGAATATGCAATGGGAGTGGAAGTGGAAGTACTAGAGCCTGCTAAATAAGTTCTTATAGAAGGCCTCTTTACTAATTTCATTTACCGCTGGGTATATGTAGAAATAAAATTAGTTTTAAAATATTCAATATAAATGGATTTAACTAAATAAATAGATGTACGCATATATTTCCTTTGAAATAATATGATTTTTCTTTTTAAGGTACTGTGGGGATTTTCTGGGGATGGAAAAATAGCTATTTTCCGATTTTGGGGGACGAGAAATCGAAAATTGGGGATAAGGTATGAAGTAAAAATGGGAACTCTGAGTTTATTACACTACACACTATCAAGGACTTGCACTGCAGCACATCACTACAGGCGGTATAATCGATTTAATTAATATAACCGCATTTGTTGTTTCGATGAAGCCACACATATAGTCGTATATATCTTTCTTTTTTTTTTGTATATTATGTAAATAACTGAAGCACTTACATTTCACAGATTTTAACGGTATTCTAAGAAAGGTGAGTGACCTTGCAAATTCAGTTAGGATCATTAGACTGGAAATACACATTAAAAAACCTTCGCAGTGTTTGTAGTCAAGGTTTCACAACCAGGTGACATCAGCTCACATTACATCAATGAATTGGGTTATGGAGAGATATGTATTTAATACAGTCAATAAGACAAGATTTGATTTTGACTGATTTTTTAAGACGTGATGATCAACACAAACATATCAATAAACCAAAATCTACATATGAAACGCTTGCAAAAAAATCTATCCTAAGCGAAAGTTAGAGAGAAAAGTTTATTTGGAGTGCGATTTCCAGGATTAATATCATTAAAAACAGAGAGTTAAATACATTTTAAAAATATTACTGTATTCAATTTAATTGAAAGCATAATTGGATCAACCGATTTATATTTAATTATAGATTTTTGTTAACACAATCCTCTTATAGGAAGCACATTCTCAGCATTATCATTAAATAAATTCAGGATTAGATGCCTTATATGCAGACTAAAAATTAATTTTCAGGAAAACCGGAAACATGCTCTACAAAATGTGTTCATTTAAAATAAAATTATGACAATATGTCAAATAATAAATTTCTTAATGGTTGAATTCCGATTTTACTTTTCATTTTGCCTTATAAATACTTTTATTGTTATCCAATGGATTTCTAATTGTACAAAGGTGTAGAAAAATAAAATAGATTCATATAAAATACAAATTATTTGCTGGTTTTTGTATAAATTTCTAAAGGCTCATTTAGCCGACCGTAACGTTGATGCAGTTGCATGTGCTGATCGTTTCGGTCACATTGAAAAGCTATGAGACAGAAACGATCAGCGCATGCAACTACACCAGCGTTACGGTCGGCTAAATGAGCCTTAAGCCTTCTGCGCTTATCTTATTCTTTTGTGATTTCCGAAAATATTATCATTTGTAAATTCTCAAATGGTTTTTGAAAGTCTGTGCATAAGGTAAAGGGTTTGTAACTTTTCAAAGTTGTGGTTGAAGTCTGCTTACGATTTGGTAAAGCGCCAATGAAATGCATATAGACAATGCTTAACTATCAGCAAACAGACTTCATTTAAAATAAAAACGGGACAAGAACGTTTCCGATTTTGATGATATTCGCCACAAATGTTATCCATTACATTTATTAAAAAAATTTGCATTTTTAGACCTCGCACCCCTCCCGGTTTTGAAATATACCATTATGAAAATTGGAAAAATTGTAAAAAATCTGACTAAAGTGGCCACAAAAAACGAACTATAACTTCTAAACTGAAAAAGTTTTATTTGATAATATTTTGCTGGTTAAAATAATGCTTTTGAAATGATATACATCTCGATTTTTTTCCGCGAGTAGTTCAAAGGTCATTTGTGCAGGTCTTGAGTTCAAATGCCTATATCTCAAAAAACTGTTTTGTTTTTTTAAATCTTAAAAAAATATATTTTAATTATGAAGCTCTTTTCTATACGCTTGCAAAGTTTCATGTTGGTGCCGCTTCTACATTCGGAGTTATAGAGCAAAAGATGGCCCAAAGTTTGTTTTAGGAACAAAAAAATATTTTTTTAATTTTTTAAAGATATATTTTGTTAAAATTAAAATAACTTATATTAAATTTTGACGATTTGTTCCATTTTCATAGCCCCATATTTCGGAAACCAAATGACCTTAGTGTCTAAAATTTTTTTAAATCAAAAATCTTAGGACATACACTATCTGTGATGAATTTCATTGAAATCGGAGAGGGTCAATCCGACTTGCTTTCGAGTACACATGGAAATACTCAATTGATGAAAATTCTTTCGAAATCATAAGGGCTCTTTATGAGAATATAGTTCAATATATGTTCAAATTTCCTTCTTATTTTAAAGGCCACACACTAAAACTAGTATCGAACCTTATGT